>JAAFCE010009109.1:12764795-12790864 GCA_013389805.1 Trigoniulus corallinus
CTGCTTCTTCTGCCACCGGCTTTCCATTTCTGCTTCTTCTGCCACCGTCTTTCCATCCTGAATAATAGAACTCGTGGATATCTAACATTGTCTTTGAAGGAAACGGCATCGCAATTGCAATACTTTTCATGACAGGACTATAACATGGAATCGAGGATAAGACTTATCGCATAAATTTCTTGCATCACAACTAATAACATTTATTTATTTGTGTGACCTACATTACTTTGCACATTACCAGTTCGCCCATAATGGTCTGATGCTCTACTTTCTTAAATTCCTTGCTAGTTTCGTTATTGAAGCACCCAAAATAAGCTCATTCCTTAAATGAAATCCGCTCATTAAGTCGATTTTTCTTGCTCAGCGATTTTTAATATTCACGAAATAATCCATTTATAGTGCTATTAACGAGTTTCTGCTTGAGATTAATATAATTAAACACTTTTAATCCAGATGATTATTAACCGTTGAGCTTTAAATGGGCTGAGGCAGGGATTCAGTTGCTGCTCTTAAAACTTCTTATTGAACGTGAAAGTCACTTCTTTGGAAGCTGATATTTTTCTTCTTAATGAGTTAATGGGGACTTACCCCAGCATCAATGGATTCTGTTAGATTCGGTAACTCATCTTTGAGAATTATTCATAACCCATCACACGTTTTTTTTCGTATTTTAGACTTTAAAGAGGGTGTAGTGAGAGGCATTTCAAACATTAATGGATCAGACATGCGTGCAAAAACAGTAGACATTATTCAAACTGTGATTTGAAATTCAAGGCACACTTTTTGACTTTATGAAGTAAGGTCACTTTTTAAATTTCTAAGAAATGAGCACTGTACTTCTCAACAAGATGACTTAGATAAGTACTTGTAAAAGGAATAAACTTGTCAATGTTTTATTTTTCTACGTCCGACGTAAGCAAGAGATTTATCATGCTTTAGGGACTATCCAAGTTCATGGTGATGAATGCTCAGATAGTTTGATGAAAGATTGAATCGCTAAAACCAAGTGCCTCGACGCGTACGTAACAAATGAATGGCTGGTGTTTTTAAGTTCATTTTAACTTCGGAAGACAAGGCGCAGAATTTCAAATGTGCTCTACTAAAGCTGTATCCATCAGTGGCGGAGCGGCCAAGGTGTCGGCTTGCCCGATGACAAGTGAGTCCTGTATGCCCCTGAAGAAATAGGCATATTATGGTTTATAGTTGTGGCTCTATGTCTATTGGCAATGAATATTTTAAACCCAATCCGCCACAGTTGTCCACTCAAGTTCATTATTGCATTTCTTATCTTCTTGGTGTTTTAGGGCCCTTCAACTACAAGGTCATTAGAGCCCCATCCATTGCGCAGTTCTAATGCACAGACTTCACAGACACTACACTAATGCGACGATTTTTGGGTATTAGCAGCACCCAGTGTTCCCAAGCCGTCACCCATGCTAGTACTAGCTGGTGTTGAGTTGCTTAACTTCAGTGATCAGACGAGAACGGGTGCCTATTGCTTTTGAATGGGTGTTTGAACCTGAAAAGCAGGCAAAGCCCTTGAGGTACAGGAATGAAGGACTCGGGTAAAGATCAGGAGCACTTACAGATAGTTTAGTAGAGACGGGCATAAGGAAGTTAATGTGTGAAAGCTGGACTCGAGGGCTATATAAGCAAACTAAGAGTAGGTTATCTAGTTATTTTACAATTACCTGTCATCCGGTGAAGTTATTTGCTGACCTGGAGTGGAGGGACAGCCTCTGGGGCTTTTGCTAATCCGCATAAAGGTTCATTATCACGCAGGGTGACTGAGCTGACATCGTACGCACTTCTTGGATGTTTTTTTGTTGTTTGTTGGAGTTTAAGGTCCCGTCAACTACAAGGTCATTAGAGACCCGTCCACTGTATAGTTCTAATGCATATACTGCACAGACACTACACTAATGCGACGATTAGTGGGTATTAGCAGTACCCAGCTTTCCCGAGCGACCACCCAAGTCAGTACTAACTGGGCTTGCACTTCTTGGAGTAGCTACTGTACGTCTTATCAAACGATCGACTCCATTGAACAGTGGCAGTTTAATGTTTTCGTAAACAGACCCGCGACTAGGGCTCCGAAAGGCCTGGTGTTATTCAGATTTAAGCCTTGGGGCTCCGTCAAACAGAACATCATTACAACTCCGCGTTCCGACGTCCAACACAACGTTATAATGCCGTTGTTAGTGTCTCAGCAAGCCATGTAAAACCACTAACCAACAGTGCAATCGTCCACTCCAACAGGCACGAGTGCTCTACATAATCCTATATACTGTATGTTGTCACTAGGGCAGCGGATCCCATCCTGGAGGAGCGGCTGTATTGCGTTGGACACACCAGTTCTCGTCTGAGCACTGGAGTTAAGCAACACAATCCCATCTAGTACTAGCATGGCTGCTCGTTTGGGAACACTGGGTACTGCTAATACCCAAAAATCGTCGTAACTACAGTGTCAGTGGAGACTGTGCTTTAGAACAATGCAGTGGACGGGGCTCAAATGTCCTTCGTAGTTGAAGGACTCTGAATGTGGGGGTTTGCGAAAAACATTGAATAATGAAGGCGCATGGTAAACATAACTCAAGGGGGGCCAACTTAGGGAAATTTTGTCAAGTGGTAGGGCCTACGTGATCATCATCATATCCTTATCCCGCATGAGGCAGGGTCGGGTCTGCGGGTTCTAGCCCTCCACTCCCGTCTGTCTCCCACCAGGCCCCCGTCCACCCAACACACTGCCATGTCCTTACGGACAACCGGTTCCCACTTCTGCTTCGGTCTCCCCCTGCCGCGGATGCTACCGACCACCTGCATTCCTGGCAGGGACCTAACGAGCTCTTCCTCCCCTCTTCTCATGACGTGTCCATACCACCTCAGCCTATACTCCCTCATTTTTTCTGCGATGCCCACCACCCCCAGGTTACATCTAATATATGCATTCCTAATTCTATCACCTCTCGACACACCACGTGGCAAGTGGTAGGGTCTACGAAAATCAAAAATGTTGGGAATCGCTAGGACAAACTTCGACAAAGGATGTCCGCTAAGGAAGGAATTCCAACCTTCTTAATTTTTCTCTATTGATTTGATGACATTGGCTTTTTCTTTTAGCATTACTTGAAGCGTTGTAACTTGATGCATGTTTTCGATCATTAATTATAGTAGATTTTGGACCGGAAATGAGAACGTCTTGACAATAAATATGACTTAAAGACAATCTAAATAGTCACTGGATAATAAGTATTGTAGATAACTTCCAATTTTGCTTATAATCCAGTGTCTAAATGTCTTGTTCTTGGCACAACGATTACAAAATCCGGATATACGCTTCTTAAATTTAACCTATAGGATCCATTCCGTGCAGAATGGAATGGCATTTGATAATGTGATTGAAGTTATTGCACATCCTCTATTAAGTACTTTTTTCATCAGTTCCGCTTTTCATTAAAATTTCCAATTTGAAAATGATGTTGAAACTAATCCAGAAATATCCTCTTCATAATGCATTTTCATACGTGACTTAAACTAAAATGATTCCTAGCGGTGTTCTGGAAGTATTATGTCTTCAGAATCTTTTTGGTTAATTTTCTACAAATCTCCATTTGATTCTGGAGTGGATCCCGCATTAAAATTGAGCGATTGGCCAGCATGTTCATAAGAGGTGATTAAAAGGGTTGTCATATCTGCGTCTCCTGAACATGCTGCTTAACGTTTTAGTATGTATGTTAGTAAGTTATGCTAATGTAGGAAAGGGGCAATTTGCAACACTCAACGTCCCCTTCCAACCACCCATTTTGGTACTAACTTGTGTTTGCATTGCTTAACTTCACTGATCTGACGAGAACTGGTGTGGCCACTGCAACTCAGCAGTTTTGTACTTTTCTTCCGATTTTTACTTTATGCACAGGAAATGTGATTGAAATCTGGGACCTACTATTTTCAGAGTGCCTGTGTAACACCCTAAATTGCCCAACCATGTTTCTGACATGAAATTATGTCAGATAACGCATAGAGCTGAAAAAGTACAAAGCTCAGCTGCCCAGATTACCTTAGCAAACACTGAAATTTCTTTGGGATGTTACCTGTGTTCCATAAATTCCTAACTTGCAATTAAATAAATAGCAAAAAGGTCCGGACACTTTGATGTATAACACCTGCAGTGGCATATTAGCAGTACCCAGTTTTCCCAAGCGGCCACCCATGTCAGTACTAGCTGGGGTTGCGCTGCTTAACTTCAGTGATCAGACGAGAACTGGTGTGTCCAACGTAATTCGCCGCTCCCAACCCATTAGTGTAACATAACATACTGATGAGGCAAAATTTCCAGGGGAAGGAACTCTCCACCTGGCGTCGGTAGAGAGCCCCAATGAACAGTAGACAGACTATAAAAATGCCTTATCAAAACATAAATATGTAACGCTTCAATCTTTGCTATATTTGTACTCGTTATTTTATGTAGTGTATTCTTGAAAGAAATCAATTGAATCGCATAAAAATACCGCCCAAGTCCAACCGAGATGAATTTCAAGGTTAACCAATTCATAAACGCAGTACATATTAATACAATTTTATGAAACGGTTTCAATGTGCTGTTGGTTCTAAATTTAAGGCTCTCTTTATTTCCTAAGTAATTTAGGGTATCATGATGGCAAATGAATAATCCCAACAAATGTTTAGGGAGTTAAAAAGCTATAACGTGCGTTTTAATTTTCCTTTCTTCTATGACTTAATTAAATTGAGGTTTCACAAATAATTCATTAAAATATATAAATAACTTTTCAATTTTGCTGAACTTCAAACTGCCTATATTAATTAATACAGTTTTCACCTCTTATTATTTTTTCGCAAATTGCAGAGTTGGTTACAAAGTTCAGAAGAGTTGAAAGAATGACGTTCAATTATTTGTTTGTTGCTGTTTTAGGGCCCTTCAACTACAAGGTCATTAGAACCCCGTCCACAGTAGTTCTTATGCAGAGACTGCACAGACACTACCACACTACACTAATGCGACGATTTTTGGGTATTAGCAGTACCCAGTGTTCCCAAGTGGCCATGCATGTCAGTACTAGCTGGGGTTGCGCTGCTTAACTTCAGTGATCAGACGAGAACTGGCGTGTCCAACGCAATTCGCCGCTCCCAACGACGTTCAAAAACTTAAATGGTATATTTCGCAAGTGGCTGGTGTAGCTGAAGGGGAGGGCTGTCCATTCCAGGCTGACTTTTCATGCGAGACAGATTTTGACACTTCTTCTATTGATGTTAAACAATAAGTTAAAGTGAACGGCGGTTGCTTAGTTGGCTTATTGCCTTTACCATGGCAGCTGTGGAGTGCGGCATTGAAAGAGTTGGTGTAGACAGCTGTAATCATTCCCCTATCATTTGTAAGTTTGGTACTAGGAACACGGACGAATTGTTGAACGGTCGGTACTCTTCACACATTCAGCTGACAACCGAATGTTTCACCTGCTACTTTGGAGGACATTTTCACAGATGACAGGCGGCCGAGGTTCTTTATGATGAAATTTTGTCCATCTCCTTGTAGAAACGTTCTTTACGTTTCCGTGCAGGTGTCACAGCACATATCATACTTTCATTTTGAAGAAAGGTGTACTGGGTGTTTCTTCTTTGATTCAGAGAAGTCCATCTCAACCAGGACATCCAGCGGTTGAATTGCGTTGGACACACCAGTTCTCGTCTGATTACTGAAGTGAAGCAACGCAATCCCAGCTAGTACTACCGTGGGTGGCCGCTTGGGAACTCTGGCTACTGCTAATACCGAAAAATCGTGGTAACAGCGTAGTGTCTGTGCAGACTCTGCATTAGAACTACGCAGTGGACGGGGCTCTAATAACCATTGTAGTTGAAGGGCCCTAAAACACCAAGAAAACAAAACCTCAACCGGGATGTCACCTGCAGCCATGTCCTGTCGAGTCAAACATGCAATCCTCTTAATCAGCATTAGTCTATACTAATATTAGGACCTGCAAAAATGGCTTGCTACCAGCCTAGAATTCTGTGACTGTGCAGTGTGTTATTGACAAGACATTCTTTACTTTTTCTTCCTATTTCATGAAAGCGTTAAAACTCTTATTGACCAGGAAGAGATCTCGAAGATTAATGACGGCAAGCGACTCAAGGAACATGTAACAAATACACATCCACCCATCAAAAAAACCATCTTATTCATACAAGAGTTGTCAATGGGTAAATGTCGGTTTTAGTTTTTCTTACACTTCCGTTGCCTTTTAACTGTTATTCAACCATACAAACATGACAGTGAATAGAAGAATGAGTGCAGCTTTTATGCCCCAAACAAAGATAAATTGATTCGAGGAATCCTACGAACAAAACCTTCTTTTCACTGGACAAAACAAGCAGAAAACGTTAGCAATCCAGACAGTGAAAACAAGACTTACAATAGACATAAGAAAATGGCACAAGACAGCTAAGATATTGCAGTTAAAATCCATCCATTCGGTATCCAGCTCTAAATTCTTTTCTATTTTTCAACAGCACCATCAAATCACCCCCAGATCCACAGAAATATCCAACAATGGCTTAGATTTCCTATCTCATCCATTTCTGTTTTTATGTAACACATGTACTGTATACACCAGACTGATATCATTACACTGGTTCTATTAAAGTGCAATACCTAAAATTGACTTTACTACAAGGATAAATATCTCTCAATGAATGTCCACTGCTCTCCCCCCTCCAGTAGCTGCGAATCTATTCCCCCACCCCATTATATCTCTCTTTCCTTTGGCGATATCTTGAAGGCGAATAAGATATCTCTTAAAGTACCTCGATGATAAATCTGACGTCTTGGTCTGTCAAGTTTTTTTTATACTCACATTGTCAACTGCTTCAAGAGCACACAGCCAAAATTGAACGTTTTGCATCAGCAGTGTCATGCTATTATGTCACAGGATCTGGAAAAAGGCCCACCATAGGGCTTTTTTCGATCTGAGAAGTAGTTTTTCTACCATTATCTGCTGCCCAGTAGAGGTAATGTAATTAATGACTGCAACGAGGACATTAATTATGTTGTAACTATCGGCTGATAAACTATTATTGTAGTAACCTACCTTGGTCAATAGCCTAATGGCACTCAACTGACCTTCACATTATCGTAAAGGACCCCTTTGAGATGCCTTACCTTACTGATTCTTAGCTTCAATAACACTTTTTGTTTTGAAAAATTGGTTGATTTGCTCAGAGCATTCGAAACAAAGACACGAAGTTTTGGACGTTTGTGGGCTATTATGGCTCCTGGGTAAACTAAGGCTTGCTCTTAATCATTTCTAACTTTATTTTTGCCAATGGCAGGCTCCGGTACTTGCTCGATCTGGAACGTTCTGTAGAAGGGTACCAACCTAATGGCAAAATTCTACTTATTTAACCCCAGCCTGTGTTCTTAAAGCCTAATCCTAAACTGAAATAATGGCGCGGTATTTACTTTATTGGTAGCCGGTTTTGGTACCTTCTATCTGGTAATGATAAACGTAGTTTAATGGACCCGATGAACCGCCTCGGTAGTGCACGGGTTTGTGCATCAGTGGCTGCAGGTTCGAAGCTGGTCGAAACGACTGGCTTCTTTTGGGGGATTCGTCGTATTGGAACCAAAGGCATGGTGTAACACAGTGTTTTTCAACCAGGGTTCCGTAGAACATAAGGGTTCCATGAGGTCCGCCCAAGGGTTCCGCCAATAGCAAGGTAAAATATAAAAATAATGAAAAAACAAGAAACGAGAACGACTTTTGTCTGTGGAAGATGAACTTCCGGTGTCTCTCTCAAACATAAGGCCACGAATTCAACTGCTTATGCTAACACACACGCACACCTGTATCAATTTTTTTTCCTGTCACTGTATGGGGTTCCGCGAAAGGTCCAAATGTTCCAAAGGGTTCCTCGAGAAGTCTAAATCCTCCAAAGGGTTCCGTTTCGTTAAAACGGTTGAAAAACCCTGGTGTAACGTGTACGATGTCACCCGCACGTAAAAGAACCCTTTATATTGGGCGTAGAACGGCCAAACGTTTTACCTGAACGTTGAATCAGCAAAAGCGTTACAGCATTAGATCGGCAGCCGGCTGTATTGAGTTGAACACACCAGTTCTCGTCTGATCGCTTAAAGTTAGAAAAGCAATCCCAGCTAGTACCAGCATGGATGACGGCTTGGGATCACTGGGTACTGCTAATACCCAAAAATCGTCGTAACAGCACAGTGTCTGTACAGACTCCGCATTAGAACTATGCAGTGGACGGGGCTCTGAATACCACTGTAGGGCCTACTCGTAGTTGAAGGGCCCCAATACACCAACGAAACAAAACGAAGCGAACAGGTCGTCATGGTGGCCCAGTGGAACAAGCGGGTGTAAAGAATTAAGAATGACGATATAGAGCCCAGTGAAATTGGGTCCCGTTTTTGTTTTACCTAATTTTCCTGTAAAAATTGTAGGAAAAGAGCAGAAGTAGGCCTACATAGTGACTGCCAGACGATTTTACTTTTTTTTATTGCTGATTGGTAAGCATATAAACAATTCAGGTGGGATTATAAGTAAATATTGCATGGTTTGTTTGTGACGCTGTCTCTGAAATGTTGAACATGTCAATAGGAAATCAGACATCGGTCGTCATTTTTCTTGTTAACAGTCCGCTTGTTTTGTATTCTTGAAGTGAAATTTAAGAAATGAAATCGATTGCATTACGAGATGTTCACTATTTCGCACATCTTGGTGTCTCGAGGGACGGTTTTACATCTCGAAATCTGTTGTTTGTTTCCATTATTACGTGGGCTGACGTTTTATTGGATGTAAGGTCAGGAAATGTAGTTGGTTACCAAGATCCCAGCGATGTAGCGGTCCATTGTCCCACGTCTATCGCCACTTTGTTGGTTAAAATTGACCATGAGAGAGCACTCGTCTTTCAGAATGCAAATGCTGCCTCTCACTAATATGTCGTTTGTCAAAACTGACGTCACAATAATTAGATTGGCATATAACTTATAATAAACGTCATCTCTGATTAAGAAGATTATCGAAATTCCGTTCTCTCCTGAGGAGCATTGGCTAACTACTTAGTTTTCGTCAGGCACAATATTGTTCCCTCGCGGGTCCTTGGTGGTCTCCGGAATTCACTTGGGGCACATTGTATTAATATGTACAACGAACTTTGCCTACGATAGAGATGGATAATTATAAGTTTGGGAGGACCAATCAGGAAAGAAGCAACCTTGGTTAGATAAAGGAGAGAAACATACAAGGGGCAAGACTGGGATACAGTGGGCCTCTGCGGTGTGGAGCTATCGTTTATCCCAGTGGCGTAACTTGTAGGGGCATTGGGGTCGAATTGCCCCGGGCGCCGGAGAAAGCGCCACCCTAGGGGCACATCTGTCTGCCTTGCTGAATTTCAGCCGCCGTGACACAATGACTGTGTAACGACTTTACGACACATAAAAAGTGCCTGCATACGTGCACCATGTCTGCTCAGGGCAAGCAACCGGGGAGTGGGGGGGGGGCGGGCGCTTCGGATGCCTGTTGCCCCGGGCGCCACAACTGAAGTTACGCCACTGGTGGATCCATGAGGTATTTGAAATACATTGCACAGTACAAAGGGTTATTTTACGCGCAAATGACATAGTACACCACACGGCAGGGCATCTTTACGTCCCAACTGACGGAAGGCGCATTGGAGACCCCATGTCATACTCATCCGAGAGAGGCCAAAGGAGCCAATAAGTATCGGACCTGGAATCACTGACGCAGTAGTCAAGCACGCTACCCTCAGCGCTGTACTGTTTCTCATATGGGGTAATTAGATCCGTCTCGGTGGTGCAGTGGCTGCCAGCCGCGGGACGTGTGGTGGGGCCCAACGACAACTACTCGCAGGATTAATATATAAATGGTCACTTGACACCCACAGATTAGCATGGGGCCATCGGACAAGTGCCCAGCGGGGCTATGCGTTAAGACTGCACTGGTTCCAATGCAGTGAAAATTGGTATTCGCTCTGCAATAGGTGGGTAACGTTTATTCAGGTGATGCACTGACAGTAGTTCCTCCTCTAATTCTTTTGGTGATAATACCATTGTGTCTCCGCACCTGTTGGATCATTAGACGGATGCTGTATCATTTCCGCCACTGACGGGGGACTGTCATAGATGAGTAAAGGGTTAGTTATTAGAAAGCAATAAGTTGCATGTTGATTTTCTTCGAAATCCTTGTTTGAATGGGGATCACGTCAATTTGGCGCCTGACAATTTGGCGCACGACAGTTTGGCGAACATACAAATTTGGCGTATGACAATTAGGCCTACGTAAAATTTGGCGTACATACCGCCCTCTTGGGTGCGCACATTTGTTCAAAATTGCAACTGTCATAACAGTCATTGCAACGGTCCCATATAACGGTCCCATCGACTTCAAAGGTCATTAGGGCCCTATAACGCAGTTATGGTAGGCATTCATTGTTCTATTACCTTTCAATGACTATTGTTATGACTGTTGAAATACAGTATGTTGTTATGACCGTTGTAATTTTGAACAAATTTGTGCACCCAAGAGATCGGTATGTAGGGGAGACCGGGGCAAGTTGACGATACTAAGAGTTTTCAAATGAATTTTTTTTTTCTTTCGAGAAAAACTGTTTTACTGTGCTGAGATACTTAGAATGCACCTTTATTTATAATTTAGTGGTTTAAAGTGAAACATTTTTTGATATCTTCAAGGGGATTTTATAATTTTTAATGAACGATGTAAAATTCGTCATCTTGCCCCGGGTCTGGGGCAAGATGACGGCTATTGAAAAGTAAAAGAAATTAGTAAATTCTCAGAATTCTATTATTGTACCCTTATTTCTTTTATAGAACATGCCACAAAGAAGATGCCAGGTAACATTGAGGGTCAAGATGGTGAGTTCGTCAACTTGCCCCAGTCATCTTGCCCCAGCAACAATTTTAAAATTTAAGTATTATAGCAATAAGATTAAAAAATTATTTTAATAATGAATACTGAATATGAATAGCCAGTTGTCTAAAGAAGATCAAAATGCTATTAGATATTTCTATAGCTTACCTCTATATTAATTAAATCTTAATTCCAAAATTTGGTTTCCTATAGCACACAGCAGGAAAACAATGAAACTCATGTAAACAATATAGTAATGGCAACAGTGCCTTGAAAAAACGATTTTTTAGTGTCTATTCATGAGGAGTACTAGTAGTATTCATATGATGCTGCTAACTATCAGGAAAATCGCTAATTAATCCATTAGTCATCTTGCCCCGCTCGTCATCTTGCCCCGGTCTCCCCTACGCCAAATTGACTTACGCCGAATTGTCATGCGCCAAATTGACGTAGACCCGTTTGAATGTTCTTTGGATTACAGAGTGTAGGGCCCTGTTTCTCGAGTCTTGTAAGCTGATCGTTGTTGTTGTCGAAAAGTTTAGATGAAAGAGCAGCCGTGTGTGTGTGTGGGGGGGGGCATTTAGAGGTAATTAAGCACATCTGTGAATTGGTAATTGAAATTCATTTTTCACGTTTTTGTGTGTTGGCTCCTGCAATTAATAAAATAGATAAGGATTTAATTTACGCCATACTCATCCGTATGCAAACTTCCTGATTTTTCACTAACGACTATTTACTTGGAAAGCAGTGCAATTTTAAAGCTAAATAGGATTTCAGCTGTCGGCATCTCGCCTCTTTGTGCGAGATGGTCATCTCTTGCATGTGCTCAGGACGATTTTTTCCCCTTCCTCTTGTTTTGTTCATTTTAATCCTCGTTAGTGATTAGTATTAAGTCCGCTTGCGTAAGTCACATGAAAGAGAGAAATTCAGTCTGTTTTCGGCCTCTTAATTCACCTGTAATAACTCTCGAAGTTGTAATCGGATTAAGAAATTTTTGATGGTAATTGGAAATTTCGTGCATGTAATTCTTTATTTTTCAAAAAATGACGTGTTATTCAAATACCTTGCCACGGTGGCGCAGTGGATAGCTCTCTCGGCAACTGCGTCAGTAGTTCTAGGTTCGATACTGGATCAGGGGCGGATCCAGCGGCAGTTCAAGGGGAGAGCACTCCAAAAAGAGTGCGCCCCAAATATTTTTAAATATTCAGAATCCTTTAGTAGCCTATAATTTTTGCTAGCAATTACAGTAGTTCCTCTACTGCCCCTTGGACTGCAACGGTTGCAGTGGCAATATAGAAATCGGGATAGCCTTGCAAAAATGCCTCATTAAGCCTAGTTCCCTGGCACGCGACACCGACGAGAATAGCGCTTGAGCAGAGTATAATTATGACGTAAACCACAGGCGCTAACAGAAATTGCGCCTGGTTTGATTCCCTGGCATGAGCGAATTCATGTAAGCGATTAATAGTTTTCAATATGAACGTTTGGTGGCGCCAAAACCGAAAAGAAAATAAACCAATGAAAAGTAAACAGAAGACTTTAAAAATTCAAACAGCCAAATTCAAGCGACGCATTCCATCAACAAATGCAGTTAACTAACTCTCAACTCCACTTCACCGTTGATTTCGCGCTTACTTCACAGAATGGTAGTGTCACTACGTCATCAGTCTAAGTGGATTGTCGTCTACTAGAGCGCTATTCTCGTCGGTGTCGCGTGCCAGGGAACCAGGCTTTAGTTGCAAAGTTGAATCATGCATCAGTTGAAATATGCGCCCCATTGAGGTACTGAAGGGGGAGCAATTGCTGTATTGCTCTCTCCCTGGATCCACCCCTGTACTGGAACGAGGTGGGTTGGCTTCTTTCGGGCGGGAGAGAGACCCCGAGTGCGCCTTCTTTCAAGTGAGAAGTGAAACCTAGGTCCTGTGTGGTGTACATGTCATTTGCACGTAAAAGAATTCTACTTTGCAATACATAGAACTCCTTCCCACACCTGAAAATTTTGCTTCAACAGTAGACTGACGATAAATAAGCATGGGGGTTGCAGCTGTGGTCGGCAACCGGCTGTGGAAAAACACCGCCAAATAGATCACCCTTGTGTCCATTTAGGTTGTTGTTTGTTGGTGTTTTAGGGCCCTTCAACTACAAAGGTCCTCGTCTACAGCATAGTTCTGATGCAAAGACTGCACAGACAATACACCAATGCGACGATTTTTGGGTATTACCGGTACCAAGTTTTCCCAAGCGGCCACCCATGTCAGTACTAGTTGGGGGTTGCGCTGCTTAGCTTCAGTGATCAGACGAGAGCTGGTGTGTCCAACGCAATTCGCCGCTTCCGTGTCCATTCAACGGGACCAAGAGATGGGTACCCGACCCTGCCGTGGGCGGGAAAAGGGTTAGGAGTTGCTTTTGACGTGTTATCCAAATAAGTTGACAGAAAATGTATTGGTACGATTGAATTATAGTTATGGGCGCCATTTTTCTTTGATTTGAAATCAGCAACTTAGTAGATTATTTGTTTGTTTGTTGGTGTTTTAGGGCCATCAACTACAAGGTCATTACAGCCTCGTCCACAGCATAGTTCTGATGCAAAGACTGCACAGACACTACACTAATGCGACGATTTTTGGGTATTAGTACCCAGTTTTCCCAAGCGGCCACCCATGTCAGTACTAGTTGGGGTTGCGCTGCTTAACTTCAGTGATTAGACGAGAACTGGTGTGTCCAACGTCCAGCGTCCAAGTGGAGATGGTTGAGCACTAAGCATTGGTTAATGAGAGTGCCGTACTTCATTTGTTGTTACTAGTTGTGGTTTGATATGACAAATTACACAGGTCGGCGATGAAAAAAATTGTCTTCACAACAATTATTGTTTTTTACAGTTTTAAGGATGCTGATTACTAGAAAAATAATTAAAATGTTCTGTCCGTACATTCATGAACTTATTAATATTAAATGGTCTCTATATGGTAGATACAAGCCAAGAAATAGTATGCTATTATTTATGGTGGACTATTGTCTAAATGTTCCTTGGACAGGATAGTTTGGCCCTTGAAATAGGTGGCTGAAGGATGATAGGGTTGTTGACCATTCATAAAGGAAAGGGGCAGTGATTGATCCAGCAGCAGATCAAGGGGGAACACTTCAAAAAAGTGCACCCCAAATACAGTATTTTTAAATATTCAGAATCCCTTACTATAAATCTAGCTAGCAAGTGCAATAGGTCATCTGCTGCCCCTTACACAATGTCCTCTCTTCAGTAGTTTAGCCAACTACAGATTTGATTGCAACTGTTGGACTTGCAGTATAGAAATGTGGATAGCAATGTAAAAATGCCTCATCAGTTGCACATCATTGAGGTGCTGAGGGGTAGCAGCAATTGCTGCATTGCTCCCCACTTTGGATCTGCCCCTGGAAAGAGGCATTTGTCACTGTCTACAGGCCTGACTGTCTAGGCAGCTGGTGTTGGGTAGATCAGACAAAACACTATTGCACTGGTTGGTGGAGGTTGTACATAAGGAAATGGTGGTGTGTGGGATGGATGGGGACCTGGTGGGAGATAATTGGGAGTGGAGAGATGCAACTCAGACATGACCAGCCACAGGCAGGGAAAGGGTATGATGATGAATGGATGCGTGTGGTATGGTCATGTAATGGGAAGGGGAAAGAAGAAGCATGGGGGGAAAACCAAAACAAACTTGGGATTAGTTTGAAGGTAGGTCGTAGTGGTAAGGGTGGATCAGGGGAAGCTCTTCAAATAAGTGCACTCCAAATATTTTTAAATATTCAGAATCCATTGTTACAAATCTAGCTAGCAACTCAACAGGTGCTCTACTGCCCCTGAGGCAGTGCCCTCTCTTCAGTGGTTTAGCCAACTGTGGACTGCACTGCAACTGTTGAACTGGCAGTATAGAAATGGGGATAGCAGTGTGAAAATGCCTCATCAGATACAAAGGTGAATCATGCATCTGTTGAAATATGTGCCCCATTGAGGCACTGAGGGGGGGGGGAGAAGTTGCTGCACTGCTCCCTCTCCTGGATCCGCCACTGTCTGGAACCCACTGACCCACCCCTGCCACAGGTGGGATAAAGGATATTATGATAAAGCATAAGAGATTACTGTTGTGTGGGACAGCAAATGCATGAAACAGGCGTCTTCAAATGTTCTACACAATGGATTTTTGGGCTCGAAAGAAATGAATTTTTGGGCTCGGGCGAATCGAAAGGCTGGCTGCCTATAGTGGAAAGATTATAATAAAACAATAGATAAAGACCATCCATGGGCCGTCATGTATCAAGAAATATGATAGCTTCAGAAATACCTGCATGTCAAAACGTGTGTGCCTCAATTCCATTTCATTCAATATGGGTACCCTTGTTATTGAACAATGTGGAACTTTCTGGGTATTGACGTAAGGGTTAAAAAGTGATCTCAAGTAACTCCACAAGAGGAAAATTAAATCATTATGCATTCAATCATTACTAGACCTATAACATAAATGTAAAGTATGTATTTGTGGAGTGATAAAATGAAAATCGAAACATCAAAATACTGCAATTTCCTTTATTTCTTCCAAACTATGAAAATGTTTTGCGAGAAAACCTTACGTGATAGAAAAAAATGAATTGCGTTTTTAGAATCAGCACACCTAATAATATAAAAATCAGTTATCAAAAGTAAAACAATTTTTAAAAAGTATTTTTTTGCAGGCCTGTGTTATTATCTGTTGGAAGAATTGTAGTACTGATTACTGACAAACCTCTCTTCCGTCTTGACGTTTTTCTTTTTCATTTTTTTTCCACTGTCTTATTCTAAACTGAACTCTTAAATAAAATAGTAGGTTTGAAAAATGTTGAATATTGTTGTTATTGTTTTAAGCATTATATTTTTTGGTTGGGAAGGAATACGCTCAAGTGGAATTTAGATGTATTATATTCATCCTTCTTCCATTTCCGCTTTTTTCTCTCACTCTTCATAACTTCTTAGTAGGCTAGTAAAAAGCAACAAACTTGAATATAAAAAAATGAGAGAATCAATAAAATAGTAATGGGTCTAGGAAAAAAAAATTGGCATGGATTTTATTCTCTATGGAATCAGATTTTGGGTCAGTTAATGCGGCAGAATAAAGGAAAGTGGAGAAATGTGTGTGCATTGTATAAAAAAAATACGCATCAGGAGAAAAAAAAATGATGTCCTATCAGTTATGCGTTAGATGAACATAGGGAATTTCAATGAATGTGTTCCTTAAAATATTCATGTTGTCAGAGATGATTTCGTTGATTTGTTTCTATGTCACTGACTGTAAAAAAATTCTCTTCCGAATATAAAAACGCAGATTTCAGTATAATAAGTTTGCATATCAAAAATTATAGCTATAGAACTCCTTTGAGATAATGCTTATGAGCTGTTGCCTAAGATTTGAAGAGCTGAAATTTGAAAACAAATCTGCTCCAAGAATGCTATATTGTATATTTCATTTTTATTTATTTATTTCTGAAAATAAGTATAATATACTGCTCGACAACTGAATGCATTATGGCTAGTAAAAATGGTTAAAGAAGAAACCTTTCCACACTCCCTCTCCCTCGTAATCTGTTAGTGTGTGTTGACGTCTGTGTTTTGATCACAAACCGGAAGTCTTGTATTTTAGCAAAGAATCCAAGCAGAAGTTAATTCAATTAGGCAATTAATGTCACACTCAAAGTACTGAGTTACGAGTTCTTTCTTCTTATTAAGAATTTGTGACAAAAGGACCTATAAAATGTTGATGTCGTTAGCAGTAATGTGGAAGAGAAGATGTTTACCCTTATTCTGCAGCATTTTGGGACATAAATAAGCAAACAAGACATTGGTATAAATGTAAACTGAGATAGTAATCTGTAACTACTTCACCACAAACTGAAGTTACTGCATTATAGATATAATCAATTTATGTTCGTGTTACCAGTAAGAAAAGAGACAAGAGGTACTATAGCCTAAAATCCTTGCTCTGTCTCCTTAAATGCTTTGCAAAATGTGGACATCCCTGCAGTTATGATGCATTTCTAACGTCCAACTTTGATCTAGTATGGTGTTGTGAATGTCTTGATTTTTCTGATAAATGACACCGAGTTGAGTTTCCTTACTCCTGGTCAGTCTGATAAGAATCTGCCCATGAGATCAGAAATATTCTGGTGCTACATTGAATACTGCAATTAGAAGTTATGATGACGAGGTGTTTGCCCCCTCATAAGCCTGTTGCCCCCACCAGAAGCTCGAAACGTTTCACAAAACCTTCCTGAATCCTTAAACAATGCTTACAGACACATTGCATCTTTGGTTTTTTGGGGGCTTTTAGGGCCCTTCAACTACCATGGTCATTAGAGCCCCGTCCACTGCGTAGTTCTAGTGTAGAGATTGCACCCGTAATGCGACCCAGTTTTCCCAAGCGGCCACCCAAGTTAGTAGTAGTTGGGGTTGCGTTGCTTCACTTCAGTAATCAGACGAGAACTAGTGTTGTCAACTCAATAAGCTGCTCTGGGCTATATGCTAACAATCATTTTCATTTTTTGCCTTTGGCAGGCCCTAGTACTCCCAACTTCTCCTATTTATATCGCAAGCACACACACAAGCGACTGCAATTTCATGCAAATGACTGCTGACGAAGTGATGTGGCATCTGTTTATTTAAAGTCGGCCTATGTTTTTTCTTGGGATAAGTTCTTTCCTCTACCCCTCTGTACCTCTCAACTGCAGATATTTTATCCCGTGAAGAAAGGGTCCTTTCAGGTGTAAATGACGTCACACAACACAGTCACCGCTTTTAAACATCTGTGCACTTGGCGTGCAAGAGGCCAGGAACGAACTTGTAACTGTAGGCTTACGAGTCAAGCTTGACCCCACTGAGCCCTATGTTAACATCATCATCATCAGACACTTATAACCCTCAACTCCGGCCATCTGTCACCTGTTTCTCATCCACTCACCTGCTCCCACATCTGCTTTAGTCTTCTTCTGCTCCCACACTCTTGTCATCCCTCGTGTGTACCCGGGGTAGAATAGGCACACGGCACTTCCCGAGTGCGTGTCGTAAGAGGCGATTAAAAGGGGCAGATCGTGTTTGGCCATGGTCGATGCAGAGAGCGGCAGCATTGAGCTAGCTGGATACACCAGTTCTCTGATCATTGAAGCTTACCAATGCAACTTCAGCTAGTACAAGCATGGGTGACCGCTTGGGAACACTGGGTACTCCTAATACCCACAAATCGTCGTAACAGCTTAGTGTCTGTGTAGATTGTGCATTAGAACTACGCAGTGGATGGGAACCTAATGACCTTGTAGTTGAAGGGCCCTGAAACCCAAAATGACACCCACGCTCTTCTCATTGAAGGCCCATACCACTTCAGTCTATTCTCTCAACTGACCCTTTTCCCCAAGGTATCCGACATTACGCTCTTCTCATCGCATGCCCTTACCCCTTCCCCAAAGAATCCAAGACATTGATATAAACTCCCTTTTTAGTTTGAGTATTTTTGTTGAACTTAGGACTACTATCGATTCTTTGAATATCCTAAGAATGTCGTCTTATGTACACCATTTCTTGTCATAAAATTTTTATTACAGCTTTTTAACGGTTTGTTTTTGATGAATGAATTAAGATTGCATGCTAAATAATGCACGGTTGTCTACTGCTATAAATATTTATCAATAATGTGATTATTTCATCTCTGCACGTCTTTGCTTTGTGCGTCAAATGCGATGGCGGATGGGTAAATGAAATTTGTGCTGACGATGCATGTCGAAATAAAGCAACAAATTCCCTTGCATTAATCTATATTATTATAGCTATTATAACTGCTGTTATTCTCCGCATCTCACATACCATACAACCTGGGTCTGCCAGTGACGTACGTATTGCAATTATTCAACTTGGAAAATAATACGTCGGGTATAAAATTCTTGTAAACATGACAATATAACGAATTGTTTTGGGCTTGGATTGAAAATAAATGCGGACCTCGGTAGGTCGTCTTCACCGAATGCACAATTGTTTCAAAAAGTGAATATCTAAACTTTAGTGAACTCTGTACATAAGGCACCTCAAACTGGGGTTATCCCGAGGCCGCATTGGTAACACACATAGTGCCATGAGGGCCACATCCACACTACTGATTTATTTGTTGGTGATTTAGGGCCCTTGAACTACAAGATCATTAGAGCCCCGTCCACAGCATAGTTCTTATGCAGAGACTGCACAGACACTACAATAATGCGACTTTTGGGGAATTAACAGTACCCAGTGTTCCCAAGCGGCCACCCATGTCAGTACTAGCTGGGGTTGCGCTGCTTAACTTCAGTGACCAGACGAGAACTGGTGTGTCAAACGCAATTCGCCGCTCCCACGCTAGTGAAATGGTTATTAGTGGTGACTTTCTTTTTTTTTTTACTACTTGCAATTTTACTATTTACTGTCCCACTGAGTCATGGTTTGATACTGGATCAAGGTGGATGGGCATCTTTTAGGTGAGAGAAGTCCCGAGTGCGCCTACTTTCGGATGAGAGGTAAACCGAGTACGATGACATTTGCACGCAAAAGAACCCTCTCTACTATGCAACGGGTAGATGACGCAAAATTTCCAGGTATAGAAGCTAGCCCTCTGTGTAGGCGGAGTGCCCCAACGAACAGTAGTCTGACGATAAATAAGTATAGAGGTTGCAACTTTCGTAGGTAGCTGGTTGCAGAAAACACCGTCCAATATATCGCCTTTGTGTCCAGTCAGAGGGACAAGATGGGTACCCGACCCTGCCAAAGGCAGGAAATCGTTTAATTAATGTGCATGCATTCAGAAATAAAGTAAAAAAAAAAGTTTGGTTCAGTGGCGTCGCTAGGGTTGGCGTCACCCGGGGCGGTGACATCATGGGTCCACCCCTCTCTCCCGAAAAAAGCCGCTTCTTCTGCTTTGGTGTCACCCCATTTTTCATGGTGCGAGTGGTGTCACCCAGTGCGGCCTGCACCTCATAGTGACGCCACTGGTATGGTTAGATTGTGGAGCATGCTTAATTTGAATTCATCTGCTTTTAGGGCGGGTAGTTATTCTTGCACTGTTATAGAAACCTTTTGAGGGCCGCAGGATTGCTTGTAGAG
The DNA here is from genome assembly GCA_013389805.1 of Trigoniulus corallinus. Taxonomy (NCBI): domain Eukaryota; kingdom Metazoa; phylum Arthropoda; class Diplopoda; order Spirobolida; family Trigoniulidae; genus Trigoniulus; species Trigoniulus corallinus. The sequence goes on from JAAFCE010009109.1 coordinate 12,784,833, forward strand.
CAGCCAAGTTGCGTTGGACAAAGCAGATCTCGTGAGATCGCTGAAGTTAAGCAGTGCAAGCCTCCACAGTACCAACATGGGTGGTTGGTAAGGAACGTTGGGTATTGCAAATTTCCCCTCTCCTACATCCTCTACACCTACCTCCTCATCTCCCCCGAGAAACCTCCTAAGGGTTTGGGCCTGTTATGGCTACTTGGCTTACTCCCCAACCCATGAAATTAATCAAATCAAAGGATCACTTGTGGCCTGTCTACATTTGTGGGGAAGACGGTCCTGTGCACACAAAAGAAAAGCTTTTGAAACTTTTTCCCATTGCTACACTCTTTAAGGCTGACGAGGAGGATAAACTGATGGTGTACATTAGACTTGTGCATAATGCCATCTCATCATATGCTTGAAGCTCGCTTGCTCATAGCATAGTATGCTTGAAAGGAATACTCTCGCTCGGGGGTTTTTTTTGCAAGCGAGGCTCGCTCTACTTTTCCTCCCAAAAAACACTAATTGAGTCTGGGGCTCGGCTGCTCTTGCAATGAATTTCTTTATGCCACTGACTTTAACTTAATACAACTATTTCCTTCTGCAATTAAGTCCATAAGGACTTCGTTTGAAATTTTTGGAGATGGAGTGGTATCAATCACACCCACAGTATTATTGGCCATTTTGGAACCTTTTGGATGTAAAACACTAGTTTAGACACAGTAACATAAAGGGATGAGAATAAATAACTGTAAATTTATTCAATTAATAAAACTTAATGTGGCATACCTTTAATTTTCAATTCCATCCACTACTGATTAAACTAAAAGATTAGGAACCAAATAGCATGTACTGTGCATCCTGACACTGAGTACATAAACTTATTTCACCTGTCAGCCCAAAAATGACTGACTTGTATGAAATGTTAGTGGATGTCAGTGTTGAAACACACTGATGAGCCTGATGTGCAACTTCTCAGAGGTGCAGTTGGTTCTCAGTTTCTGTCAATGAAAGGAGGCCACTGACAATGTGCTCAAACTAGCTTAAACTTGATTTTGCCCTTTCTACTTCCTGGCTATAGGCTAGTTACTTAATGAGGGCGAGTCTCATTTTTTAATATGTTGAATCTTGCTCGCATACTTGAACAATGAGGTGAGCCGAGACTCGCTCTCAGCTCGTTCACTTACAAAAAAGTAAAATGTTTGCTCGCTCGTTGCTTGCACCGAGAGCAAGCGAGACTGATCCTGTTCGCATTTGCGAGACTCGTGCACAAGTCTAGGGTACATGTCACTACTGAAAAGAAGGGCATACCATTTTCATTTAGTTATACATGCTTGTAAATGGACGATGTGCCAAGCTGCAGGAGTTCTCACCCTGATGATGATAACGTATCTTCTGCAAAAGATGTCATTTAATAGCCAAATAACCCCAGGCAAACCCTTCTATGCCAAGAGAAATGCAATGGGAGAATTTGCTTCCCTCTATGATAGTGGCGACAACTTTAAGACCTAGTTTAACCTGACGTTTTAGAGCCCAATAAGCAATCATCTCTTCTTTGTAAAATTTATGAGATTTTTTATTCAGTTGATGTTGAATGGCGTCTCTCAGTGCAACTTTAGGCACTGAAGTTCAGGATTCGCGAGTTGTACAAGAATTCGAGCTAATCATACATAAGCAATTTGAGAACTTAAATACGATTTTTAATGGATAATTTATTACTAACGCATTTACGATTTGATTCTAGGAAATATCACTTGAATTTCATTGGTGGTTAAATATTAAAGTTTTTGCTCCCTGGTGAATTTAGGGAGTCTATAGATTGGTAGAGCGGTGGTAAGGATATCATTCGGGAAAGATATGCGAGGAAGGAGAGAGAAAGGGAGAAATTTTTATAAGTAGGAGATTACTGCTGAACTGCCAGATTCCGATGTCAAGGGCAGAAATTCCTGAAAGCGTTTGAAAAGTTTCAACATGTTCGTATCTGTAAACGGCAGTGTGCACTATACAAACAATTACAGTAATGCGAGGGACCAGCGAATTGCGTTGGACACACCAGTTCTCGTCCGATCACTGAAGTTAAGCAATGCAACCCCAGTAGTACTGACATGGGTGCTCGCTTAGGAAAACTGGGTACTGCCAATACCCAAAAATCGTCGCATTAGTGTAGTGTCTGTGCAGTCTCTGCATGAGAATTACACTGTGGACGGGGTTCTAATGACCTAGTAGTTGAAGGGCCCTAAAACACCAACAAACAAACAGTAATGGGAAGAACAATTTATGAATGCACACTTGGAGATGACAGGACTAAGCTGAGCCATAACGGATATTTCACCTCCTTCAGTGGACGGCGAATGTCAGAGGACCAAAGGCTCGTAATCTAAAAGAACTGATGCAAGGTTTGTTGACTGGAATTAAACAAGTGCTTTGTTGGTGCTCTTTTTGAACCGCCTCGGTGGTTCACGAAGTAGGGTGCTCGTTCTACTGCGTCAGTGGTTCCAGGCTGCATGGGAGCGGCGAGTTGCGTTGGACACACCAGTTCTCGTCTGATCACTGAAGTTAAGCAACGCAAGCCCAGTTAGTGCTGACATGGGTGGTCGCTCGGGAAAGCTGGGTACTGCTAATACCCAATAATCGTCGCATTAGTGTAGTGTCTGTGCAGTATATGCATTAGAACTATACAGTGGACGGGTCTCTAATGACCTTGTAGTTGACGGGACCTTAAACTCCAACAAACAAAAAAAAATCCAGGCTGCATACTGGATCGAGGCGGGTTGGCTTCTTCAGTTCGAGAGAGAGGCCCTTTGTGTGCCTTCCTTCGGATGAGAAGTAAAATCGAGGTCCTATGTTGTGTACGATGGCATTGACACGTAAAATAACCCTCTTTAATATGTAACTGGCAGATGAGACAAAATTCTTAAGTGTAGGAGTTCGCCTCCTGTTGTTGGTGGAGTGCCGCAACGAAGAGTAGACCAACTATAAATAAGAATAGGTGTTGCAACTTGGATAGACAGCCGGCTGCGGAAAAATACCTCCCAGTATAGCTTCCATGTGTCCATTCAGAGGCACAAGATGGGTACTCCACCCTGCCATAGGGGAAAAGGGTTAGGAGTAGCCGTTTTGTTAGTGCTCTTTTTAATGACTGTGAGCCTTCTTCGACTTTTTCTCTTGGGCTATTCGAGCTGGCCCTGTCATTCATGGTTTTTCACAGGAAAACTGGTTGAGTTTGCTTCCTTTAGTTGGTTTGTGTACATGTTTGCGACAAATATCAGGAATTGTTTATTGGCCGACATAAACTTCGGCAGCAGTTAATCGTACACCTATACTCCAATGGGAATAGCATCTCAGAAAGGGAAATATGGAACCGGACGGCTTATACCCCCAACTTGGTGGGTACCTCCAGTTAGAGCATTTGCCCCATCTCAATACACCAAGCCGCCGCAACAGTACAGGCAATAAACCTATAACAGGGTCGTTGTGCCATGCGTTTTGTTGTTTTAAAGAAGTCGAAAAGTAAAATTTTCCCACCTGAAGAGTGCAGCCCAAGGTGAACTGCCACTTAGCTACACAATTGCTTGGATCTGATGCAATGCACTCCATATCATGGGATACTGTTATCAGTTCTCCTCGTCTGCAGGAAGAAGCATTTGTTTTTCTTCTTTTTAACAGGAAATCTACTAAATTCAGTCAGGAGTGAACGCTCAGCCCCGGCCTTACGAAGTGGGAGGCCCTGGCAAGTACAATTTAGGTGGTCCACCGATCCAAGGTCCTGGTTAACGCCTAACATAGTGTATCAAGAGTTGAAATTCTGTCAGTATCATATTACAACTTATATTCTACAGAAGTTAAAATTGCCCCTATTCAGTGGGATTTGTTTGGGATGTTGCTGTTATAGGGCCCTTCAACTACAAGGTCATTAGAGCCCCGTCCACTGCGTAGTTCTAAGGCAGAGACTGCACAGACACTACACTAATGGGACGATTTTTGGGTATTCGCGGCACCTAGTGTTTCCAAGCTGCCACCCATGTTAGTACTAGCTGGGGTTGCGTTGCTTAACTTCGCTGATCAGACGAGAGAAGTGGTATGTCCAACGCAATAATGTGGCTGCCCGTAGCATTTCCTGGGCTTAGAGTGGTGAACTACCAAATGAACTACCAGATATTGCAAGTACTGGAATATTTAACTAAGCAATAAAGGAGGAAAAATGGTGACTTGTGATATTTGCACACTGTGTACTTGTTTTGGTGGAATTCTTAAAATGGTTAAACGCTAATTTAGATAGTGTTTCTTGGAAGCTTTTGTTATGATGAAATTCTTGATTTGTTACTTTTCCCTTGGTGTTTATTTTCTGTTTTTTTTTTTTGTTCCTTTGAGCCTGTCTCTAGCATTTCTTTGTGCGCATTTGAATTGCAAAAATTGCAAATGTTAAACAATAAACGTAGTTAGAGGGATGTGAAGCGGCGAAAATGTGTAATTTAATCTTATTATTTCTTAAACAGTTATGAAGTAGTTTGATAGTGATGAAAGTTGACTAAATGCTTGATAAAAAAGATGAGCGATATGCATCCATATAGCTAGGTACTCTATAAATGTGGTTTTCACGTCTAATTTCATTTCCTCAATATTTAGTTAGGTTTATTATTCTTATTTACTTCTATTGAAATCTTAATGTTGAAAATTGTAAGGTTTTATTGGAGAAAATTATATTAGCATTGCGGATTCTAGCGTAATTAACTTATTTTAGCAACTTCTCATTTGCATAATGTGTTTATTGTAAATGAAAAGCGTTAAAATACATCTCTGTATGTACTGAGGGCAAGAAAAACTAGCGGAAATTTTATGACGAAAACGGCTTACTATGTCGAGAAAAGAAACTGTTATCCATAAATGTTAGTCTAATTTTACCCTGCCTTCAACTGGGGCGAGTCCAAGGCTCTTGCTCTTCAACTCCAATCCTCAACATGAGCCGCATAAGCTCCCATCTCCATCTTTAGGCATTTCCTACCTCGCCTGCTATTTATAAGCCATCTGTATATTCCCATGAGGTCCTAACCTTGTATTGTTGTTGTTTCTTTGTGTTTAGGGCCCTTCAACTACTAGGTCATTAGAGCCCCGTCCACAGTGTAATTCTCATGCAGAGACTGCACAGACACTACACTAATGCAACGATTTTTGGGTATTAGCAGTACCCAGCTTTCCCAAGCGGCCACCCATGTCAGTACTAGCTGGGGTTGCGTTGCTTCACTTCACTGATCAGACGAGAACTGGTGTGTCCAACGCAATAAGCCGCTCCCCTTAACGTTGTATAATAGAACGTAATAATGTCCTAAGCTGGCGTATTTTATTTTCATCCCACTACCCTTCCCCAGCAGTTGTTTGAGAAATGCCTAGTTAAACTTTCAATGTAGCCTCAAAGTATAAGCAACTCGATAGTTTTAAATATCAGGACTGAAAGTTGGGCCACACTTGATTATCCATTGTTAATATTTTTCACTAGCTCAACGTTAGTTATTTTGTCGAGTACTCCTATGGCGGGTACTCCTTTCGCCCTTCAGCTGGAGCCTGTAGTTCTCCTCTTTTGTCCTTCAGCTGGAGCCTGTAGTTCTCCTCTTTTGTCCTTCAGCTGGATCCTGTAGTTCTCCTCTTTTGTCCTTCAGCTGGATCCTGTAGTTCTCCTCTTTTGTCCTTCAGCTGGATCCTGTAGTCCTCCTCTTTTGTCCTTCCTCTTGAGCCTGTTGTTCTCCTCTTTTGTCCTTCAGCTGGATCCTGTAGTTCCCCTCTTCTGTCCTTCAGCTGGAGCCTGTAGTTCTCCTCTTTTGTCCTTCCGCTGGAGCCTGTAGCTCCGCTCTTTTGTCCTTCCGCTGGAGCCTGTAGCTCCGCTCTTTTGTCCTTCAGTTGGATCCTGTAGTTCCCCTCTTTTGTTCTTCAGCTGGATCCTGTAGCTCCCCTCTTTTGTCCTTCAGCTGGAGCCTGTAGCTCCGCTCTTTTGTCCTTCAGCTGGAGCCTGTAGTTCTCTTGTCCTTCAGCTGGAGCCTGTGGTACTCCTCTTGTCCTTCAGC
>JAAFCE010009109.1:12790874-12884684 GCA_013389805.1 Trigoniulus corallinus
CTCTTGTCCTTCAGCTGGAGCCTGTGGTACTCCTCTTGTCCTTCAGCTGGAGCCTGTGGTACTCCCCTTTTGTCCTTCAGCTGGATCCTGTAGTTAACCTCTTTTGTCCTTCAGCTGGATCCTGTAGTTACCCTCTTTTGTCCTTCAGCTGGAGCCTGTAGTTACCCTCTTTTGTCCTTCGGCTGGATCCTGTAGTTCTCCTCTTTGCCCTTCAGATGGAACCTGCGGTTCCATTTTTTTGTCCGTCAGCTATATCCCGTGGTTTGTTACTCACCCGGACCCACTAGAAGCCAAATCATCGTTATCAGTTACGTCGTTGTGATTCATTCGATTCGGAGCTTGTTGATCCTGTTGTTCGTGTCCAGCCGTATCTGTGGAGCTATTTCGCTTCTCGGGGGGGGGGGAGTCTGCTGAACAATTCCGCTCCCTCTAGCCGAGTTAGCGCGATCCTTTCGTTGCTACTAGCTCTGCCTGGGCACTCGTTTCTCATTATGCCGAATTTTCCTCCAACAAGGATGTCTGACGCATTCCAAGCACTTTAGATCCCGTGGTTAACTGTTGCTCCACGCGGGGATTAGGCAAATAGTCATGTACAACCATGTTAAGGGTTCTACTCTAGCTAGAGAAATAACTACCGAATACTACCGATTGTCAAGATATTTATAGGGATTAATTAAAAAGGTGACTCAACTGTGAAATACGTGATTTGCCATTGTTGCAGGTGGCGGACGTACTCACGATGAGGGGGAAATACTCACCATTCTCATATTAACAGTGATAGAGGTTATTTGCCATTGTTGCTACAGTATTTTTGTAGCTTGAATTAGACTTTTTCTTTCAGTTTACGATAGGACCGGAGAAGAGGAATATTAGAAAGAGCTATTCCCATGCTGATGTGGAGAAATATATAAAAGAATGTGCATTTCATATTTTATTGTCCTAACTCACTCTTCATTCATTCGCATCGCTTTTTCTGCTTTCTATTTTCAATGTATAAATTATTTTGAGTAGACAATAGAGCCAAGTGAAAAAGTTCACATGTTTTTGGAACCGCACTGGGATTGATGCAAAATATGCGAGCGAAAGAAGAAATAGACTCCATTTTCGACTTGAAAATAGATATTGTCTTCAAATGATGTGAGACTTTGAAGGATATGCACTAGCTAACAAGAAGCTTTCTGAATCTCGACTTTAACTTTTTAAGACGACTCTTCCGTTAAGTGTCGTCATGGTAACAGTTTAAAGATCTAAGCATCCACTCGTTAGCATCATCATCAGTTTGGATGCTGTACAACTCCTTTTTATTTAGTGTAAGATGCGATGCATATGACATATAACATGGTTTTTTTTTTCATATGAAAAATTAAGGTTCTCAAAATAGTTTTGTTTTGCTGAATTTCATGGAAGGAAAAACTCAACGCAGTCCTGTTGCGCATTTTGATTCCTTCACCTGAAGTTTCTCTTTTTCTTGGATGCAAGTTCGTAATCGTGTGTCCAGCATTTACAGGATGGTATATGAAGCACTGCAAGTTCATCATGATTATCATACCCTTATCCCACCTGTGGCAGGGTCGGGTCTGCCGGTTTTTGGCTCTCTACTCCCGCCTGTCATCCACCAAGTTGCCATTCAGCCCAGACACTGTCATATCCCTTCGTACAACCTGCTTCCACGTCTGCTTAGGTTCTTCCTTGTCCCGGGTGCTTCAAAAAACCTTCATCCCTGTGATGGACCTAGCCAGTTCCTCCTCCCTTCTCATCACATGTCCATGCCACGTCAGTCTATTCTCTTATCCTTTCCGCGATATCCCCCACCCCCAAACTACTCCTAATATACTCATTCGTAATTGTGTCTGCTCTCGACACCGCAGTGACCCCACCCATGTACTGCAGCATTCGCATTTCAACTACCCACATTGTCAAGAAATTATCACATTTTTTCACATTCAAATTTAGTCAAAATTGTGCTGTGATAGAGCAAAAAGTTTGGGTGCAGGTTGGAAACCATGCAGCGTTACTATTGCCACGATGACATTCTGATGACAGTGGCTAGCTCCTTGTCAAAAGTCTGTAGTTAATGACTGTCCTTGATGCACTCCAAAGGTCTCAGTCATTGACGGTTTTCTGATTGAATTTGTGTGCTTGTATTTGCTATTCTTCTGAAATCATCATAAGCTGGGTCAGTAGTAGCTTGCATTATTCTGCAATTGATGGTGCAGGTTCGATCCTGGCTGTAATGAACGGCTTCCGAAGAGCATTTAAGCGTGCGTTGATGTCAGCAGCAAGGAGTCATTACAATAGAAGGCTTTCAGGCCGGAATGAAAAGACAAACCTTCTTGCTTTCTATTCATGTCCATTACCGCATTCTTTCTCTCTCATTCCATGGGGCTCTAATGACCTTGTAGTTGAAGGGCCCTAAAACACCAACAAACCACAAATCTCTTTCCATTTCAACCAATTCACTGGCCTTCCTCTGAAGATTGCTGAAAGGATGCCATCCGTTAAGGAGCAGATGAGACATTAGATGACCCTTGCAGCTGCAACGGTTTAGGTTCCTACTCTTTGGATACCCTCACCTTAACATCAGAAGCACAGTTCGACATAAACTAATAAGCTAAATGATTAATTTTTTTCGTTGGTTTCTTCCAATCAAGTTGCTCAACCACCGATGGTAAAAGCATTGACCGAAGTATTTGAAATTTTAAAGAAAAATTCAATTTTGTTCACTGCACGTTTGCTCCAGTTTTTTGTCATTTAATTTGGAAAGCAAAATGTGAAAGCGCAACCTTGCATGTAATTCACATGTAACTTCGGAAATAAATTTAGATGTTTATTTTAGTGACCTTTTAAAATACTTTTCAACTCCTTTCTGTAAAATTTATGGAGCACATTGATCTGCCACTGATTTTAATGTCTTTTTTTCTTTTTCCTAAAGAAATTGGATGTACCACCAAAGAATGCAGACAGTACACCTAGACTCATTTTGCTAAAGGTAAGGATTGTATGAATACAACTTTCTTAATGGCTTTTGTAAGATTTTCCTCAAATGGATGAGTTAAGGACCTTCATGTTTCTTTATTATGCACAATTCAATTCACCTTTATTAACTAAGGAATGTTTTTTTTTTATGGAAATATAAGTTCTTTTAAAGTAGAATGGAGTTTTGTGACGCCTTTGACCTTTTTCACATGGTGCAATGGTACTCTCTGTTCACTTTTAGGCACTATATTTATATTTTTAAAAATGTTTTTTTTGGTTGGAAACTTATTTCTGCAATTTTCCGATAAATTGACTACGCGCTATCTGTTTAATAATGGAATTTCTGGTCAGTACGCTATTTACTGCTGTTTTTGTATGTTTGCGTGTCTCACTACCTGTGCCAAGTCGTTGTTTGCCCAGACAGCGAATAAATAACTATTTCTTAGCCTCTCAGCACTTGAATGAGATTCAATCAACCATTATTTCTTCGTGATGTGCAAAGATAAGGGTTATTTAGCATTTTGACAAAATAAATGCAGACTTTATCACTGCAGGCGTGTTATTTATGTACCCCTAACTGGATTGATAGAAATACTGCATTTTTGTTTGCATAATGGGTTTGAAGATTGTTTGTTGTAGAAGGGAGGAAATTCGTCTGGTCTTAGTTCTTGGGACTGCAATTATCACAGTATAGTTGGCCTGTGTCCGAAAGATGGCAGTAAATTTGCCAAAGTTTAAGGGGTGAAAGCTGCTGGCATTTTAGGGCAGATAAGTTCAGCTTAAAGTTCGCGAGGTGGTCGCGAAAGTGAAATCTATTATTCTGTGTAAAAAGCGGGTCCATACCCTTCGCCCGCCTGTGGTTGCCCTCCACTCCCGCCTATCACCCACCAGGTTCCCGCCCACGCCACACACACTATCATATTCATTCGTACAACCTGCTACTATGTCTGCTGAGGTCTTCCTCTACCCCGTGTGTTTCCAATAATGTGGATCCCTGTGATGGACTAACCAGCAACTTCCTCCCCTCTTTTCATCACATGCCCGTACACCTCATTCTGTTCTCTCACCTTTCCCTCGATGTCCCCATCTCACGCTACCCTCAACATACTCAATGCTAATTCTGTCTGTTCTCGACACCTTACCCCATGTACCGCATTCCAGCCACCCTCATCCTATTGGTATTGCTTTTCCGCCCTGCTCAACACTCTGAACCATGTAGCATGGATGGCCTAACCATCGCCCTGTTGAATTTCCTCTTTAACTTATTGAGACCCTCTTACTGCACCGGACTCCACTTGCTTGTCTCCACCTCATCCACCCTACGTTGATCCGAAGGAAAAGAGCCAGGCTTCCCCATTTCCGAGAACGGGATGCAATTGGTCAAGCCCATATTGGGAACGGGGACGTTAAGGGCCCTTTTACACGTTACGTCTTAGCAACTTCTTTGACAAAACCGAGGTTCCAGAAGCTTGAAGTGCATTGGAAAAATTTGCACATATCTTTGAATGTAAGCCTGTTGATACGAGTATTACTGGTCCGGGCTTCGATTTGCAACGAACAGTTGTCAGAATAAATATGGACAAATGGAGATATTTTGATTGAAAAATGGGAGCGAGTTTATGACTTGCCCTTCTCTGTCCTCAAAGGACCTCACTAAGTTATTAAAGTTTGCTCCCCATTCCTCCTTCCTGAAATGGGCTCAAGTCCTTTTTATTAATATTTTTCACTTAAATCGGTTTAAGTGCCTATAAATTAAATCATTCAATCCTCAATTAGCGCCCCAAAAATTAGCGTCGAGGGCTGCCTGTTTGACACTAGTGGTGTTAGGAGTACACAGCAGCCCTTTCGGTACTTGAATGGGAACTCCCGACTGTGACTTTGCAGGTCAGGAAAATGAACGAATGTAAAAGTTGGTAATGAATGTCGTCAATGCGAAGTATTATCTGTAGTAGACTGGCATTAGCAGGCCGTTACAGACTCGGATATTGACCTCTACATGCATATGCAATTAGAACTTACATTGTCTCTACTCAACATCATTTTATCGCTAATGTAATCTCATCGATTATCAGATTGATTACGGGATTGGAGCTGTAGTAGCAATTAACACGAACAAATTATATTTGGAAAACGTCTTACAGTTGCGGTTTTATACTTAAGTCAAGTAACGTGTGGAGCCTTTACTATGGAACAAACGTCTTCGTTAGTCATTAAGTAGTTTTCTAGGTTAATTTGCTGTAAGCGTGCATAATTTCACTATCCTTGACAGGTAGCCTGCCTAGAAATGTAAATCCCTTCATAGTATATGACTGACCGCTGAGGGTCCTAGGTGGAGGAGAAAGTATAAAGAATGGTTGTCCTTATTTTACTCCTTAATTGCAGATTGGACTGTGGCAGCTCTGTAAACTAATTAATCACATATTTCGAATGAAAATCACATATTCCTTCAAACCAGGAAGGCTCTGAGGCTTAAGCATCATTAATTTCATGCACAATCCAATCGGTGGAGGGCTGGCAGCTGATAGTTTTTGGGCGGCGAATTGCGTTGGACACGCCAGCTCTCGTCTGATCACTGAAGTGAAGCGGCGCAACCCAAGCTAGTACTGACATGGGTGACCGCTTGGAAAAACTGGGTACTGCTAATACCGAAAAATCGTCGCATGAGGCCCAGCGCAAAATGAGACGGAAGGTGACTCACTACGTATAAATTTCTGTGGATCACATGATAGTATGTAGTTGCGCCTGTTAAGTCGCAGGGTGACGTGACTCAGTGCCTGCGGCACGTGACCCTGCGGAGCGCAGTGCCAATGCCGCAGTTTCCTGCGTGAAGTTGGCGTGACAATAACACAATGTTATTTGATGCAAGTATGGTGAAAAACTGCGATTCAATGTGCGGTGATTGCCTGCTAGCAGAATTTCGCAGGGCTGCTACACTCTGCGTCACCTTCGCCATCTGCGTCACCCTGCGTCTCATTTTGTGCCTTGGCTTAGTGTAGTGCCTGTGCAGTCTGTGCATACGAACTATGCTGTGAACGGGTCTCGAATGACATTTGCAGCTGAAGAGCCCTAAAACACCAACAAACAACAAAACAACAAAGCTGATAGTTTTCACTACCGCTGAACAGGTTCAAGTAGGGGCGCACTCACAACATGGAAAATGTGGCCCTCTTTCATTTGGACCGCCAAAAAATGTGTAAAAATAGGGCAGAGTTCCCATCTATGGCAGGTGACGCAGGGTGACTAACCACAAATTTCTGTTGCTATGTCTATGTCTCACTAACGGGTTGGGGAGTAAGCCAAGCAGCCATTACAGGCCGAACCCTTATGAGGCTGCTCGCGGGAGATGAGGAGGTAGGTGTAGAGGATGTTGGAGAGGGGAAATTTTCAGCACCCAACTTTTTTTGTTGTTGTTTGTTGGAGTTTAAGGTCCCATCAACTACGAGGTCATTAGAGACCCGTCCACTGTATAGTTCTAATGCATATACGGCACAGACACTACACTAATGCGACGATTATTGGGTATTAGCAGTACCCAGCTTTCCCGAGCGATCACCCATGTCAGTACTAACTGGGCTTGCGTTGCTTAACTTCAGTGATCAGACGAGAACTGGTGTGTCCAACGCAACTCGCCGCTCCCTAAACACCCAACGTTCTCTACCAACCACCCATGTTGGTACTAACGTGTGTTTACGTTGCTTAACTTCAGTGATCTCACTAGAACTGGTGTATCCAACGCAACTTGGCCGCGGGGTCGTGTACTCGTCTTGCCCCTCTGAATGGACACAAGGGTGATCTATTATACTGTTTTCCGCAGCCGGTTCCGATGTTTATCACTACATAAAAATAAATGAGAAATCAAATATAATTTAACAAAAAATCATAAATTGAAATGTATTTGGTGTTGAACATTCCGTATTTAGTTTCTGCTTGATACAGGAAAACGAATGAAGGGCCCTTGAGGCCCAGGTGGGCTTCTTTCGGGCGAGAGGCCCCGAGTGCGCCTTCCTTGGATGAGAAGTACAACCGGGGTCCCGTGTGGTGTACGATGGCATTTGCACTTAAAAGAACCCCCTCTACTATGCAACCGATAGATGAGGCAACATTTCCAGCTGTAGGACTTGCCCCCGGGCGTCGACAACCGGCTGGATCACCCTTGTGTCCATTCAGAGGGACAACACAGGCCACAGGCGGGAAAAGGGGTTTGGGAACGCGTTTTAATGCTCATTGTCTGACTTATTCTGCTACCTGCCTTACCTGGTGAAATTGCTAACTTGACGAGATCGTAGAAGTGGATGAGATCTGAGAAGGGATGGCGTGATTTTTTTTCCTTATCGTATATACTGTGAACAGCAGAATGCAATGTCGACTACATTTTTGTTTCGTTGGTTGTTTGTTGTTTGTTTGAGTTTAAGGTCCCGTCAACTACAAGGTCATTAGAGACCCGTCCACTGTATAGTTCTAATGCATATACCGCACAGACACTACACTAATGCCACGATTATTGGGTATTAGCAGTACCCAGCATTCCCGAGCGACCACCTATGTCAGTACTAACTGGGCGTGCGTTGCTTAACTTCAGTGATCAGACGAGAACTGTTTCGTTGGTGTTTAGGGCCTTTAAACCAACTAGAGCCCCGTTCACTTCGTAGTTCTAATGCAGAGTTTGCATAGGAACTATGCTGTTAATACGATTGTGGGTATTATGAGTACTCGGTGTTGTCAAGCGGTCACCCATGCTTCACTTCAGTATTCAGACGAAAACTGTTGTGTCCAACTCACCAGCCGCTCTATGCCGGTTGCAATTTGTTGCTAGTCTCAAAACGGTTGTGCGAATTTGTTGATGACGATTAGACAACCATTAATCGTGTTTTGTTCTCTAAATTGATTTATTTGCATTCTGCTGAAAGAAATGAATTACTGTTGTCAAAGTCATTGCTTTTAAGAGATGTAGCCAGTCGAGCATTTCGATTCGGTCTCATTTACAGCAGAATCTTGACACTTTATCTTCAATTGAGTAAGTAAGGCAGAGTGATTGGCAGTTAATTAATTCTTCACTCTTATGTGAGATAATCTAAAAGAAAGTTGTCATTTGCGTGGAAAATCTCTGGCAACAGGAGAAAATCTTTTGAAATAATTTTGTTACATGTCACCAGACGTCCTGAAGGAACATTTGACCATATTCATCAATACCAAATCGACTAGAATAGCTCTGGCATTTCATAAGTACCTTTCAAAAATAGTCGATGTGTCGTTAAAAGGATCAAACCCAATCAGGTGTGTTAATGATTAGACTAGAAAAAATATTCGATTGTTTTTCTTTACTGAATTGGTCATTTCCTCAGTGGTGATTCTTAGAATGAAGCGTGGGTTGAACGTTCAAATGTCGAAACAAACTCTCTCTTAAAAGTTCAACCTGATGCCAACAGTCTTTCTGGCTTATTTGGTAGTAGCTGATGCAAATGGCTAGTTTTCGGGCGTGAGAGGTCCCCAGTGCGCCTTCCATCGCGATGGAAGGCGCGATTTTACTTCCCAATTTTACTCCCCCTACACAGTTTTACTTCCCATCCGATGCATCAGATGAGAAGTAAAATTGTGCCTTTTTGTAGTGTGTACAATTGAAGGGGTTAGAATCAAAACAGGAATTCTCCAATTTTGACAAAATTGAGATAGCAGCATATGCGGAAATATCACACTTCAAGCCATCATTTCACGGCTTTTACCAGTGGTTTTCACAATTTTGGGACCCTAAAATTTCCAAAACAATCACTACATTTTGCATACATGCTGGCAAAACTCCAGAAGGTTTTTGGCGATTATCTCTGAATGAGTTTTTGGGAGAATTCCTGTTTTGATTCTAACCCCCTCAATTTCATCTGCACGTACAAGAACGCTTACTGCATGAAGAGTAGGTTGGCAAAGTTTTCAGGTGTAGGACCTGACATCTCCTAGCATTGGTGGAAACGTGTCCCAATGTAGAAATTGCCTGCGCATTCATGGTTTCAATGGCACAAAAGAGTACCCAAATATAGGAAAGAAGGGAGCTTGGAATCGTAAATGACGAAAATTGGTTGCACCTGTGATGTGCATGGATTTGCCTACATCTTTGTTATGGGGTCCACGCTCTCAACACACGGCTGAAGTATTTCTCCTTGAGGTCATATACTGTATACACGAGCATCATACAGTAGTGAATACCACTTAAACTTTAGGTAAGACATTCAATTGCATTGGTAACAAAACAACTACTGGTTCAAGTCCTACTTCAACAAAGAATAAGCATGCGTTTACTACACCACATACCGACATACTTAAAATACCACGTGCATTAAAGAATACCTGTCGCATCCAACAGTTACCAATCGATTTTATCAGTCAACAATACAGTACAATAGACTGTGTACACATTGGCTACTCCTCGAAGAAGCTCCCATCTCAGTCTCACGATGCACCGGGAGCGGCGAGTTGCGTTGGACACACCAGTTCTCGTCTGATCACTGAAGTTAAGCAACGCAACCCCAGTTAGCACTGACATGGGTGGCCGCTTGGGAAACCTGGGTACCGCTAGTATAAAAGAATCGTCGCATTAGTGTAGTGTCTGTGCAGTCTCTGCATCACAACTACACAGTGGACGGGGCTCTAATGACCTTGCAGTTGATGGGCCCTTAAACACCAATAAACCGCAATCTGATCCGTATAGCATGGCCTGTGGCTACAGGATTTTGTTTCGGGTTTGCAGCTCAGCAAATTTGTGTAGATTCTAACAAGGCACTTGTCTTATGAAGTAATATTAGGCTGTAAGGGGCCACGAAATTGACGTAATGTGAATATTTGTGTTTGTGTTTATTATACCATCTTAAGGTTCTCTTTGCATAATTGTTACAGTTGCTGCCTTTGGGGGAGAGGTCGCTTCTTGAACCCTGTTCTTTCTTGTCGGCCTACGGCTTAATATGGTAATGTAGAAGAGAGAGGAAGATAGACGTTGAATGCTTATGAGCATGATCGACTGTCAATATTGGACTCCTTTCCAAACAGAAACAGAGAATTGTGGTGTAAAATAAATTTTACATAATCTATCACCATCTCAATAAATGGTGCAGAGTATTAATTGAATTCATGTTTGAATAATAGATGGCTATTATGTTTAGTAATTTGTTGAGTCGTCCTTCTGACTGCTTTCCACTCTAGAAGAGGCGCTAACGTAATTAAACTCTTAGTAAATTGGTTCACGGCTCGAATCTAGTTAAAGAGAAACATCCACATGGTCATTTTGCTTTAATGAAACATTAATGAGGTAGGTTTTTTGCTCTCCTGAACGAACAAGGCGACATTAATTATAAAACACCTTAGACTATTATAGGCTAGTGCCTACATTAAATTCAATGTTACAATAAAGGGAAGGGGATTTTTTGAAAGCCTGTGACACGACACTGACGCTGTTGAAGACATATTAGGCGAAACAACTTTTCTTGACTTCTTGATGTGTTCAATTCCAGTTAAGTAACTAGAACAAATCAAAATGTCACTGGAAGTTTTAATATTTGATGCGATTGCAGTTTAAGTATATGCTTCCTCCTCCCTTGTAGCACTAGTATGAATTTTGGCGTTGGAGTTTTGTTGCTAAAAAATATTCCCCGGCTTAAGAAAAAGAGACATGAAGTGATAAATTTTCAAGATTTATTTTCAGATAAAGCTTAATGACATAAGTACTATTAATTGGCTTGCAGAGACTTTTTTTTTCCTCGTTCATTTCATT
The DNA here is from genome assembly GCA_013389805.1 of Trigoniulus corallinus. NCBI lineage: Eukaryota > Metazoa > Arthropoda > Diplopoda > Spirobolida > Trigoniulidae > Trigoniulus > Trigoniulus corallinus. Next base: position 12,801,604 of record JAAFCE010009109.1, read on the forward strand.
AATATTGCAGTCTGTTGAAGAAAAATCTGCCTGTGCTTCCTTCTGACATGGTTCCTCTTGGAAATGGTTGGCAATTGTGCGGGGGGAAAAAATATGGTGAAATCATTCTTGGTCTTTTTCATGTTTTATGCATAATCTTTGATTACTCAAGCCATTTCCCTAATTCGGATAAAAGACAACAAGAAAATGATCACATGAATTTTACAGCGTAGCACACGTACATAACTTCAAGTTTGTGGAGTTTACTCAATAATAAATTGCATCTCATTAGGGATGGCTTCTCCACGTTCCAGTTTCTAAGAGCTAGGGGGCCTGTGATGTTTCTTGGGTACTTAGAGCTGTCGAGGCATAAAGGGTTGACTGTAATCCTGCTTCCCTTGTAAAAAAAATTTATGTTTTCTTACTAGAAATGCAGAGAGACAATTAGGTTTACGCTAAATTATTTTATCACAAGAAATTGGAAAGAAGGGGCCAACGTGAACCTCCCTAAAAATCAAATAGATATCCTTATTTTATAGCTGTAGTACAATGTTTTAATTTTGTTGTTTGTCGAAATTGAACTCTTTGTTTATTAATGGAACGTAAAATATCACTTTTTTATTATTCATTAGACCACAAGAAAAATTTAATGCTTCTAAAAAGGCGACTGGTTTTTATCCGCTGATATTGTATTTTTGATTCCTGTTGTGTGTTGATAGAATGAGATGCGAATGCTGCGCGACATGACTGGAGTGGCACGAGCCGACAGGGTCCGGAATGATTACGTTAAGGCTCCCACACACCAAACTGACGTGTGTGTGCAAAAAATGTTTGTGCTCACACCAAAAATTTTAACTGACGGTGTGAAGAAATTTTATCACATCGGTGTGTCAGTTCGGACTGACGTCAGTTAGAAGTGAGCGTGTGTGGGGTTGCTCACATCAGTTCTTCACATTAGAGGTTCTGCGCATGCCCAACCATGGATAAACGTCATCTTTAAAAATTGCACCATGGTAACGGTAGAATTACTGGTTGATGTGGACAATCACATGACGTTTAATGAAAAGGAACATAAGTACGTGACACACCAAACTGATAGTGTGTGAGCAATTCATTCCTTCACACGAAGCTGAACACATCGATGTGAACACACCGAACTGACACACCAAACTGATCGTGTGTGGCGACTTTTATAGGTAGCTTGAGTGTGGGAGCAGTGGCGTAGCCAGGTTTTAGCGTCAGGGGGTGCAGCAAGCATATTAAGAAGGCGCCATTTTTTCAATCTTAAAAAAAGGCGCCATTTTCTGAAAATTTGCTCAGGGAGAGCTCCGTAGCTACTCCACTGGGTGGGAGACATCACGGAAAAGATGGAGAAGCGGTTGAGGTGGTATGCGCATGTGATGAGAGAGGAGGAGGAGCTTATCAGGTCCATTATGGGTATGCATGTGATTGGGGACGCCAGGTGTAGGGGAAGACCGAAACGGACGTGGGAGCAGGTGGTGCAGAGGGACATGGAGACGTGCGGGGTGGAGAGGGACTGGGTGGTGGATAGGCGGAGGTGGAGGATAAGAACCCGCGGACCTGACCCTGCCGCAGGCGGGAGGAGGGTATGATGATGATGTCTGTTGATAGAAATATAACTCGGTTTCGTGAATTTTATGCAAAATACATTGTAAGATTCTACTGGATACTGGAAATACCACCATGGGCCGTCGTTATCAGAGGTTCGTTTAAACTTAACCTCTTTCCAAGTGGGACGTCTTTAAGCAGTTCATCCTAAATTACTATTCTGTAACACAGTGTTCCGCAACCGGGACAGGGCCGGTCCGGCCATACGTTCAAAGTGTGCAAAAAACGCGGGTGGCCGCCTTCTCAAACCTGAAAGTAACACGAAACTTTTAATGCTTTGATGTTTCACAAAAGAATCCCGCCTCCGTGGCGCAGTGGGTAGTGTGCTCAGTAACTACGTCAGTGGTTCTAGGTTTGAAACTGGAGGTGGGTTGGCTTCTTCCAGGCTAGAGAGATGCCTCGAGTGCGCCTTCCTTCGGATGAGAAGTAAAACTGAGGCCCCGTGTGGTGTACGATGACATTCGCACGTAAAAGAACCTTATGCAATGGATAGATGAGGCCAAATTTTCAGGTGTAGGAGCTCGTTGCCTGCATCAGCAGAATGCCGCAATGAACAGTAGACCGACGATAAATAAGCATAGTGGTTGCAGCTTTTGTTCTCATCTGGTCACTGAAGTTAAGCAACGCAATCCCTGCTAGTAGTGGCATAGGTGGCCGCTTGGGAAAACTGGGTGCTGCTAATACAGTACCCAAAAATCGTCGCATTAGTGTGGTGTTTGTGCTGTCTCTGCATTAGAACTACGCAGTGGACGGGGCTCTACTGACCTTGTAGTTGAAGGACTGAAAAACATCAACGAACAGCAATCCATCTGCTGGCAAACAAGAAAGTGGAAACAAAATAACGTTTTCTTTACTCAATCGAAATAATTGAAAATATCATGATGGGGGCGGCCCTCGACATAATTCCGTGCGGGCGGCCGAGCCTATAGGACCAACCCTGGTCAATGGGTTTGTCTGGAGGATCCTTGAGGTGCCTCGCCTTATACAATTAAAGTAACGTCGTTCTTATTTTTTAATACCGTATTTAGTCTAATAAACGGCGCGCCGTTTATTTTTTTCAAGGCATTTTTATTGCGCCGTGATGACCTTTGTAGCCGATGGGCCCTAAAACACAAACAAAGCCGTTTATTGGAGGGCGCTGGTTATATTTAATTACAAACCTGCCGCGGTGGTGTAGTCATTAGCGTGTTCGGCAACTGCGTGCTGGACCGAGGTAGGTCGGCTTCTTTCGGGCGAGAGAGAGGCCGCGTGTGTGCCTTCTTTCGGATGAAAGTAAAGCCGAGGTCCCGTGTGGGTGTATGATGGCACTTGCATTTAAAAGAACCCTCTCTACTATTCCACATGGTAGATGAGGCAAAATTTTCTGGTGTAGAAGCTCTCCCAACGATAAATAAGTGTAGGGGTGCAGCTGTGGCCAGGAACCGGCTGCAGAGAAACTCTGACTATCGCCCTATGTCCATTCAGGGGGATAAGATGGGTACCCGACCCTGCCATTGGCGGGAAAAGGGTTAGGAGTTGCTGTTTATATTTAATTACCTTTAATTAGGCACCCCCATAGACAACCCAGCCAATAGTGAATTTTTTTGTAGCGTTTTTGGCTGACGCACGCTACGTTAAGCAGATGATAATTGAACTGCGCAAGTGTAAACACTGTGCGCAGTTACGTTAAGGTGCGTTTCAACGCACGCATTGCCCATTCTACGTCGGACGCACGCTAAACCGCTAACAAAAATAAAAGGCTGACGTCATTAGTCAATAGGTGGCGCTCGTGTATCGGCCGTTACGTTTTAAGGTTTACTAAACGTTACAAGAAAATACATTTTTCCTGACTGACGCATCTGTCAGTCACGTGGTCTGCTAACGTCTTTCCGTGTGTCCATTGACGCTGTGGGTTCCACACGCCTGGCTGGAGTGCCCGCAGTCAGAGCATGTTCAGTGGACCCACAGACCCGACCCTAGCACAGGCGGGATAAGGGTATGATGATGAATTCGTTACCTTTAATAAACGGCGCTGTTAATTTGAATAAATACGGTATATTTACATCCCTATATCGTTATCGTGATAACGGCGATACCTGCTATAAATGGAAACTTCTCAGCTTGTGCTGTTAGGGTATCGTTGCTGCGTTGCGCTGTTATGCGGTTACCTTCAATAATGCCTAGTTCCGTATCACCACGCTTCAACGCTAATCACGTCGCCACTGATGACATCTTGATGACGTTTTGTGCTAGTGCGTTATGAAGGACCGCCAGCGCAGTTCCTTAAGTTCAGCGCTTTATTTGGAGTCACCGCACGCCGCCGTCATGTCTTACATTATCCTCCGCCATTTTTCAAGCAGACAGCTCAACCGCCAGCCAATCAGAACGCAGCGTGACGTGCAGGACGCTATGTGAGTTGACCACTGGTCAACTCAACTACCGTCACGCATAGCTGCTCTGCGGCGCCCCAAGTAGCAGTGTGACGTCACCATTTTTTGTGCTGTGTTGTCTGTTGCAACGGTAATAGCGTTAGCGCGTGGGTATACGGAATCAGGCATTACATACCAGTTCTTAACATATAGCTGCTATACAACGCAATTGCTCTGCTTGCGCGGTTAGTGTAAAGTGGGAAGTCCTTGCTGTGTTGCGGTGTTACGAGGTTCGTGTCCAATGCAAATGCGTTGAGTAATTGGTTGTTGATTGGCGCAATTACTATATTAGGCGTTGCTATAATATGGAACCTGTTACACAATCCTCGAGCTTACTGTCGGTGGCTGTATCGTGGCTATGGACTGCCAAGAGGTTTGTAACAGTTAAAACTTTTTCACAGGCTGCACAGCAGAGGCCTTTGGTGATACTGTGCTCTCATTTTTCTTTTCAGTTTCCCTCTTTACAGTTGTTGTTCTTTTTGCAGAAGGCATAACTGACTGTGGCAGGGTCGGGTCTGCGGGTCCGCTGCACAGGTTCTGACTGGGGGCACCCTAGCCAGGCGTCTGGATCCCGCAGGAATATTGACTGGATTGTCTGTAGGTGAATGCCAGCCTACCGCAGGTGTGGAATTTCGTGTAGATTTTGTAGAAATAATCCCGCATTTGTCTCTTGTAACCACCGATGTTGGTACTAACTTGGGCGTGTAGTGTCTGTGCAGTGTCTGCATTAGAACTACGCAGTGGATAGGGCTCTGATGACCTTCTAGTGGAAGGGCCCAAAAGAGGAATTCAGTAAAAAGTAAGAACCATGGAAAAAATATCTTATGTGATCTCATCAGATGACCTGAAACATCTACACTCGCTAAACATTTTCTTCCTTAAGTTTAGTTTATATCAGGGGTGGCCAACTTTTGTGTACGGAAGATCTACTTTTTATCTTAAAACAGTGTCGCGATCGACTTGTTGTCATAGGCGTAGTCAAAGTGGGGAAGGAGAGGTTCGATACTGGACCCACCTCGGCCCAGTATGGCAGTGGTTCTCAATCTTTTTGAAGTCGGGGAATACTAAACTGGCATCTTACAAGCACGGAACACTTACAATTCAACATAAACTTTAAAGCAGGTTGTACACCTTCTACACTTGGTATTTACTACATCATCATCATCATCATCATACCCTAATCCCGCCTGTGGCAGGGTCCGGTCTGCAGGTTCTAGCCCTCCACTCTCGTCTATCTCTCCCCATTTCCCCGTCCACCCCACACACTGTCACACCCTTACGGACAACCTGTTCCCACATCTGCTTTGGTCTCCCCCTCCCCCTGGTGCTACCGACCACCTGCATTCCTGGAATTACCCTAACGAGCTCCTCTTCCCCTCTTCGCATGACGTGTCCATACCACCTCAGCCTATTCTCCCTCATTTTTTCGGCGATGTCCACCTCCCCAGGTTACCTCTAATATTCTCATTTCTAATTCTCTCAGCTCTCGACACGCCACACATGCGCCACAGCTTTCGCATCTCGGCTACTCGCATTCTAATTACGTAGCTCTTCCTCATTGCCCAGCACTCTGATCCATATAGCATAGCTGGTCCAACCACTGTCCTGTAGAACTTCCCTTTCAACTAGATTGGGATCCTCCTATCACACAGGACTCCGCTTGCCTGTCTCCACTTCAATGACCCCCTCCCCCATTGATTCTGCAGGTCACATCAAAGTATCTCTCCATTGCTTTATTTGTGCATTAAATTTTTTTGGGAACATTTGAAGTGGTTTCACGGAACACGCTTTGAGAACCACTGCAGCATTGAACCTAGAACCACTGCAGCATTGAACCTAGAACCACTGCAGTATGGAACCTAGAACCACTGACGCAGACCCAGAAACACTGACGCAGACCCAGAAACACTGACGCAGACTTAGAAACACTGAACCACTACGTCACCGAGGCGGGTGTTAAGTCAACACGTCGCGAGTGATCGACTATAATTGGCTTCGCGATCGACAGGTTGGCCACCCCTGGTTTATGAGGTGACCGGACGTCCCGATTTCAGACTTCATGTCTCGCCGTCCCTCGTATGTCCCGGCGGGACGCCTGTTTCTCCCACTTTGTTGGCAACTTCTCAGACATTCACGTGTAGGACAGTCTTGTGTAGGACACACCAGTTCTCGTCTGATCGCTGAAGTTAAGCAACGCAACCCCAGCTAGCACTAACATCGGCGGCCACTTGGGAACACTAGGTACCGCTAATACCCAAAAATCGTCGTATTAAGGCCCCTACACACTATCCAACTTGTCATGCCGACAGTCGGTGCGACCAATTTGGAGGTAGACTACACATTGTCCAACAGAATAACCCAATTTGTCATAACTAGCCTGGTTGTCGAACAACCAACATGTTTCCGACGCTCTCTAAATGGCTAAGAATTGGCATTTCAGTGTTACCCCTAAAACCACGTTTGCTCTGTATGACACGTGTACTTCGTGGTGCAGCGTTATACAAGGGGCAGCCTATGTTTTCACGGCATGTTGAATCATTGATAAATTTCTGTTTGGGGACAGCCTCAAATTTCTAAATATCTGTTAATTCATCTTACCATCTAATTAAAAAAAATGATATTAATTAAAAAAAAACACTAGTGCCCTACAAATCGACGCGTTTTAGGCTATATGTTTACCGACTCCGTTTGATTTTCGGGCATAAGGTAGCGACACGCGCATGCGACAAATTTTACGTTGGTCGTTTATAAGCATCGACGCTGCTGCTATTTTTTAAGTGCAGTTTAGCAGACGAGCATCATTTAAAACACTTTGACGACGTAAATTTTACGTTTACGTCGTTTGCCCTAACTATCTAATATGTACTTAAAATGTTCACTGAGAGTAAAACAAAAGAATGACGCTTCTTTTGTTGGCTGGTTGGGCCAACCACGACACACATTATACAGTGTGTCGGGCGATTGGTAGGAGGAGCCAGCTGTTGGATGGTTTCATCCAACCAACTTGCCCAACCGTTGGAATAATCGCACAACACGCCTACAGACTATGCAATTTGTTGGGTTGGTTGGGAGGTTGACCCAACAAGTTGGATAGTCTGTAGCGATCTTTGCATTAGAACAATGCAGCGGATGGGGCTCTAATGACCTTGTAGTTAAAGGACCCTAAAACACCAGCAAAACCAAAAATAAGTGAAATCCGTGTACAGAGCACCCACACAATGATCCTGCTAGGTTGGCTACTGATCAGGAGGGCCCATCGTCTGCATCAGACTAAAACATCAGACATCCTGTGCTGGATGGACCCACATTCAAGCAATAAGGTACAATAGGTACAAAGTCACAAGTTTTGTTCTTTGCTCTTCAGGAAACGATGTCTTACCACTCCTACTTGGGGGGCGCTCACCAAAAGCTCCCGTCCCGCTTTGCTCTCTGGAAATTCTGGTCACCCACCCCAATTGTATATTCATTGTAAGACCTGAGCTGGGCTGAATTCCTCTTTCTCCAGCACCGGCTTTACGAAGTGGCAAGTACAATTTGGGAGGAGCAGTCGTCCACCGTCCCGGGTATGGCATAGCAAGGTGCAGTGGTTCTCAACTGGTGCTCCGCGGCCACAAAGCGCTGCGAATCCCTGGGGCACCACAAACGCCAGTCTATCGTTGTCCAGCGATGGACAAGTAGTTAAAAACTGAAAGGATTTCTGGAACGAAGAATTGTTCCTAAAATATTCCATATTATATAATTTCACACCTTGAGGGGTCCGCGATATCAAAAAGGTTACAGTAGGGTGACCAGACGTCCCGATTCCAGACTTCATGTCCCGCCACCCCTCTCTTTTCCCTTGCGGGACGCCCGTTTGTCCCACTTTGTCGACAACTTCTCAGAAGCATTCTCTCGTCAATGAAATACGTGGAGCGGCTATATTGCGTTCGACACACCAGTTCTCGTCTGATCACTGAAGTTAAGCAGCGCAACCCCAGCTAGTACTGACATGGGTGGCCGCTTGGGAAAACTCGGTACTGCTAATACCCAAAAATCGTCGCATTAGTGTAGTGTCTGTGCAGTCTCTGCATAACAACTATGCTGTGGACGGGGTTCTAATGACCTTGTTGTTGAAGGGCCCTAAAACACCAACAAACAACAAATCCAGCTAATACTAGCATGGGTTTGTTTTGTTTGTTTGTTGGAGTTTAAGGTCCCGTCAACTACGAGGTCATTAGAGACCCGTCCACTGTATAGTTCTAATGCATATACTGCACAGACACTACACTAATGCGACGATTATTGGGTATTAGCAGTACCCAGCTTTCCCGAGCGACCACCCATGTCAGTACTAACTGGGCTTCCGTTGCTTAACTTCAGTGATCAGACGAGAACTGGTGTGTCCAACGCAACTCGCCGCTCCCTACTAGCATGAGTGGCCACTTGGGAGCACTGGGTACCCCCAAGGCATAAAAATACGTCGTATTAGCGTAGTGGCTGTGAAGTCTTTGCATTAGAACTATTATTACCACTAATACTTGGGGGCGCTCACCAAAAGCTCCCGTCCCGCTTTGCTCTCTGGAAAATCTGGTCACCTTAGTTTATATCCATTGTAAGACCTGAGCTGGGCTGAATTTCTCTTTCTCCAGCACCGGCTTTACGAAGTGGCAAGTACAATTTGGGATGCGTAGTTGTCAGTATCTTATTACAAATTATTTTCTGCAGAATTAAAATTGTCATTAATCAGTGGGAGGCCCCGGGCGGCAGTCCGTACTGCCCTCAGGAGCGGCGAATTGCGTTGGACACACCAGTTCTCATCTGATCACTGAAGTTAAGCAGCGCAACCGCAGCTAGTACTGACAAGGGTGGCCGCTTGGGAAAACTGGGTATTGCTAATTCCCAAAAATGTTTGCATTAGTGTAGTGCCTGTGCAGTTTCTGCATAAGAACTATGCTGTGGACGGGGCTCTAATGACCTTTGTAGTTGAAGGACCCTAAAACACCAACAAACAACAACAACGTACTGCCCGCCCCAAAAGCCGACCCTGCTTTCTGCATTTGTCATACCTCCCTGAAATGACTTTTACTGATGGATTCACTTTGGTTTTCAATGTACGTGTATGTGCAGTTTGAAATTCCCATTTCCTGAATTGTTCTTTATCGTATTGCAGATAGCATGATGTTATTAAGAGGACTTTATAAACAAGAAGTATTTAGGATAGTTATGATATAATTGACTTGGAGACAAAATTTGGTCACGTGATGAATTTCAAACTCTGTTATTGTCATTAACGCAAGAGCACGTAAGCCAGTGTTATTGTAATGATTTGAATTTCTCTGCAGAAATTGCTTCACACGAGTTCAATACCTGCATAGAACATTCCTGCTTTCAGTCTTATCTCAGATGAAGTTATCAATTCTAATCACGTCTCGTGTTGATTGGTGTTTGGATGTAATGGGTAATCACGTGACGCGTGTTGATTGACTGAATTAAATGAGTCGATGAAAGTGGAGCTGTTTGGCAAAACACAACACTGCTTCCTATACAATTGTCTGTCCTTGTTAAAAGGAATGTAAGAAATTGGTTAAAGCAATGGTAAAAATGAAGGGTGGCGAAGGGGAAGGAGGTAAATAACTTAGTCAACCCTCCCCCCCATTTCTCCTGTAAGTCTTAACGGATTTGGTTGGTGAAGAAAGACGTCAATTGATGCATCAGTGGCTCGGAAACATCTATCCATTTTGCCATTTCCCAAGAGTAAATAAAAGTTTCCTTATTCAGTATATTGCTTTTGGGTTTTAGATAAGAAAGAAGAAGAAAAAATACATAGGGAAACTAATAAATTAATGTTAACATTTAATGATCCCTAGTATTTTACGACACTTGGGGATCAAGATCACTGGGGATGAGTCTTTTTTTTTTTGTTGTAATTTGGTTTGACTTGAAGTTTATCATGAAGATTTGCACAAACAAAATGCAGAGATCCCCAAACTATTTGTAAGAATAGGTCTCACAGTTTTGTTTTCATTTGTAAAAAGTGAAATTTAATACTGCAGAAAGACAATAGATTTAATTGTCCCTTTTTTGTTCTTGCAATGGTTTAATTTTCTGAGGATGCAATTCGTTAGATTTTCTTGTAGTTCAATTGGATATTGGTGGTAGAAATTTCTAAAGAATAGTGAGCTGATTTCTTTTTCAGTATTTTAAAGTAATGTCGTCTAGAGGATCATTATTGTTGAAAAGGAATGTGGAGAAAAAAATGAGAATGACACTATTTTGGTAAGAAATTACATTGATATTCTCAGTGGTAGATTTTAATTGCAGTTTAATCCATTATATCATGGATTTCTACACTTTTAGGTCTTAGATTCTTGAGGTTTGTAGCTATTTTAATGTTTCGGGTGAGAAATCTAGATAATTCAGAGTTTAATAAAATCTTAATAAAATAGCAATTCAAGACGGTGGCATTAACTAGGTTAGAGAAGATGATTATAAAGTGAATGTGTTAGGACCCTTTTTCCTCTCTGTCGAAGTCACTAGCGTGTGGGATTCTTTGAAAAATGCTTGGCACTACATTAGTCACTTTATGAGTCTCTTAACAACTAAGATTATTTGGTCTCAACAGCTACAGACGCCAATAAAAGAAGAAGTAGAAATATTATAATTTGCATTTAAATAAAAAAGTTTCTTTTGTTGCTATTCTTCAGAATTGGTATCAACGGATTTTTCGAAAGCGGTTGATAGTGTTCAGAAGCTGCCTACCCTCTAGGATCACTGCATCCATTGTATGAAGTGTTAGAGAGGCACTTCCTGAGTTCTGAGAAATCGTCATCACAGGCATTATTTGAGCGCCATTGTTGGGAGGTTTTGAGAGGGACTTTGTTTGCTTCAAGAAGACATGTGGACTTATTGGTCAAACCATCGTTTAGAGGCTCCTGTGGTGAAGGGACGATTTTTGAGGCCTTGGTAAGTTTAATGGTCTGCAAACTCTGCATTTCCTTCACAGAGCTTGGCATATCCTTCCTTGATGAGAGGGACCTTTTGGAAAGCATGTTGAATGGCATTGTTATGGAGTAGTGATGCTCATTTTGTTGGTTTTTTAGGGCCCTTTAACTACAAAGGTCATTAGAGCCCCGTCCACAGCATAGTTCTTATGCAGAGACTGCACTGACACTACACTAATGCGACGATTTTTGGGTATTAGCAGTACCCAGTTTTCCCAAGCGGCCACCCATCTCAGTACTAGCTGGGGTTGCGCTGCTTAACTTCAGTGATCAGACGAGAACTGGTGTGTCCAACGCAATTCGCCGCTCTCAGTGATGTTCATGTTCGACATGAATTCATCCTACCTGTGGCAGGGTCGTGTCTGCGGGTTCTAGCAATCCATTCCTGCCTTTTTCCCCATTAGTAATCATGTACATGGAAACTTCTTTAACCACATCGAGGGATTTTTCTGGATTCATTTAATGGGTTGGGGGTTAGCCAAGCAGCCATAACAGGACGAACCCTTAGGAGGCTGCTCGCGGGAGATGAGGAGGTAGGTAGTGGACATAGGAGAGAGGAAATTTGCAGTACCCGACGTTCTTTACCAACCACCTACGTTGGTACTAACGTGGGCTTGCGCTGCTTAACCAGTGATCTCACGAGATCTAGTGTGTCCAACGCAACTTGGCTGCACTTTTATTCGCATTCGGGGACATTATTATTCGCATTTTTTTGTACTTGAAAAAATTTGGTAAAGAGCAACGATAAATAAGAATAGGGGTTGCGGGATTAGTTTGGCAACTGGCTGCGGGAAATGGTCCAATAGATCGGTTCATTTCATTCATTCGTTGGTGTTTTAGGGGCCGTCAACTACAAGGTCATTAAAGCCCGGTCTACTGCATAGTTCTAATGCAGAGACTGCACAGACACTATTTCACTAATGCGGCAATTTTTGGATATTAGCGGTACCCAGTTTTTCCCAAGCGGCCACCCGGCATTACTAGCTGGGGTTGCGTTGCTTAACTTCAGTGATCAGGCGAGAACTGGTGTGTCCAACGCAATTTGCCGCTCCCCAGTAGATCGGTTGTGTGTCCCAGTGGGGCGAAATGGACACTCGACTTTGTCGTAGTGATGATATAGAATCGTTATAAATATGACTTCCACTTGAATTTAAAATACGTTGTCATTCTCACTGAAAATATTTAAACTTCGTATGATTATTATCTAAATATAGACCATATTGCGTGCTCTTGACATAAAAAGCAATTAATATTTTGAGAGCACTTAATATTTCTTTTAATTTCTACAGACCGTCTGGTTTCTTTAAGAAATGAATATATTAAAGACCTGGTGTTTGTTTTTCCTATTATATCCTAACTGCAGAGTCTCTCTCTCGCTCGCTCTCTTAGCATATGACTAAATAATGATGGTGCATAGTTTTTTTCATTTTATTAATATCACCAAGCATTGAATTAATTACCCTCTACAATGAGATTAACAACGACAACCGGGGATAACATGATGTAGAAACAGACGATAATACACTTACTTAATGGATCCTAATCAATATTTGTGGTCGAGAATGAGAGCATTTTATAGCATTATTAAGTTATGTTATTTAGACTGCGATACTGTGGACATATGATGAGACAAAAGTTGCACGAATGACTGGGGAATTTCCTAGTGATGGGTGGAGGTACCAAAGGCGACAAAGAGACTTGTAATGAACAGGTATTTGATCGGGGCTGGTCTCGACCTCATCATTTTGAGGGAGCGGCGAATTGCGTTAGACACCAGTTCTCGTCTGATCACTGAAGTTAAGCAGCGCACCCCCAGCTAGTACTGACATGGGTGGCCGCTTGGGAAAGCTGGGTACTGCTAATACCCAAAACTCGTCGTATTAGTGTAGTGACTGTGCAGTCTCTGCATAAGAACTATGCTGTGGACGGGGCTCTAATGACCTTGTAGTTGAAGGGCCCTAAAACAACAACAAACAAACTCATCATGTTGCCATTTTACTTATTGAGAGCAAGTCCCAGAGCGTCGCCTTTCTTCCTAATATTAATGAAGAATTCAGGGCAAAAAAATGCTGTCATTAATGAGAATCCCTCTATGTCTTATAACCTATTATAATAATCAAATTTGCTGAGGAATTCTGAAATGGGCCTTAAAGAGCCCTTGATCTCGGGTGATGGGGAATTTGATGATGAGTGAGTTAAGGTTTTTATTATGTACTCCTAGGGTGAAAAGATAGAATGGGCCTAAAAAAATCTGAAATACTATCTTCTTTACAGCAAAGGACCTTAAGATGGTGTGATAAGATAATCAGCTATGGATATGCAAATATAGCGAAAGTTTTGGGATCTGAAAGACAATCTTAAACCTAATACGAAGTCTTTTCGAAGATCCAAACCAGAGCGCCCTAGAACCCTAGTCTATTGTAAATGAACTCCTCACCTTAGATTGGCAAAAGAGTTCACATCCCTCTTCCACCATAGTCTTTAAATAACATCTGTGCATTCCGTTTCACTGGTAGAGAATATTTGTAAGAAGCAGGAGCGTTGAGAGATGTCACAAGGCCCTAGGGCAGTGGTGGCGAACCTTTTTTTGAAGACGGGTCACAATAACACGAAAAAAACCAAAAAGTTTTTCTCGGGTCAAGTGCAAGCACTATTTAATTTTATAATTATTATTATTATTATTAATGAACTCGTCTGTGGCAGGGTCAGGTTTGCGAGTTCAAGCCCACCAGGTCCCCGTCCACCACACACACGCTATGAGACTGTAAACTAGATATGATTCACGCTCGGGTCACTTAAAATTGCACGGTGGGTCATTTTGTGACCCGCGAGTCACAGGTTCGCCACCACTGCCCTAGGGTAAACACCATTACGCTCAAATATGCACTTGATTGCTAATATTTTTAATACTTGCCGGTATACCGAATGACTTCGGTTCTGCGACGGGGTTAATTAATAAAAGTAAACATTGTGAGATGACGGTTGGGCATAGGGAATTTTGCACCCTTCCCTCTTGTCAGCTCTGACAGGAAGTACCAAAAGGCAGAGTGGACATTGTGCACTAAATTGAAGTAAATAGGAATCTCAATGTTAATGATGTCCAGGCCATATCTGCGATATGTAACCAAGTCAGATATGTGAGAAAATGTAAATATTTAAACTGCACAGGTCAAGAGTTAAATAGGCGATAATTGTATGTAAATATCAATTGTGTTGCAATTATTCAACTGCACCGTAGCGCATTCGCACTGTGCTGCAAAAAGCAGTCGTCGACACTAGAGAAAATGCCCTATTATTTATCTATTTCACGATGACATGCATTTAGTGGAAAACCCCGGTTTGAAGCTGAGGTTAGCCTGCGGCAGGATCAGATATCCACTTTCTCGGCCTGTTGGACAGTTTACGTACTTAGGAGGCCGCCTATGTAATGTCACATCCCCGCTTATTTAACGTCGCGGTTTATTTTCTTTCTAAGTACAGTGAAACCTCTCTAATTGGAACACCTGTGGGACCCGGCCAAAGGGACGTACCCATAAGAGGGGTATAGCAACTCCTAACCCTTTTCCCGCCTATGGCAGTGCCGGGTACCCATCTTGTCCCTCTGAATGGACACAAGGCTTTTCCGCAGTCGGTTGCCGACCGAAGCTGTTCTACTGTACGCCGGGGAGGGGGGGTCGAGTCCTACACCTGACAATTTTCCCTCATCTACCACTTGCATAGTAGGCATGGTTATTTTACATGTAAATGCCAACGAACACCACACAGGACCTCTGTTTTACTTCTAATGGAAGGCTCACTTGCAACATCACATTTGGGACACTTCTCTCGCCTAAAAGAAGCTAACCGTCCTAGGTCCAGTGTCAAACCTAGAACCACTGGTACAGTTACCCAGCACGCTAAACACTTTCATCGAGGTGGGATGTACCCATTGCAGAGATGCTTTTCTGAAAGTTGTGACAAATATTAGGAGTACCAATGGATGGGGTGTACTCGTTATAGAGGTGTAAAAATCACATAAAGCCTATGGTTGAAAAATCGGTGCCTGAAGAATTTGTACCGATGTACCCTTTAGAGGAGTGTACCCATGGAGAGGTTTTCTTTGGCCTACGAAATGGGACCACTAGTTGTCATCCGAACGGAGGCTGTAGCTGGGGCTTTTTTCCTCTTAACTCTCTTGGCCAGGATCGAATTCCCAACCACTGTTTCATGAAGTCAAGCAACTAACCATAGAGCCAAAGGGATAGACCTTTGTAAATCCATTTGCCTGTTGTTGACATGCAGTCCTAGGCAGCGCCGGATTTAGATATTGAGAGGCACTAGGCTATTTCAATTTTGAGGCAGTTTTTAAGCCCTTTGGAAGCCCTTTTCTTAAGTTTTGAAGCCCGCTAAATGTTGAGGCCCTAGGCTTCAGCCTAATTAGCCTAATGGTAAATCCGGCACTGGTCCTAGGACTGTATAAGGCGGGATAAGTCCACAGGGATAGGGGTATACGGGATAAGGATGTCACCTGCCCGTAAAAGAACCTTTACTGAAGTAAAATGTGAAGTAGGGTACTTATAAAGCAAAATATACGTGTAGTTCGTCAAACTTACCTGCTGTAAGAGCCCGCCTCGTCATGGTCTCCTGGCATCGGTACGGCATGGAGCATTAGGTTGGCGGATAGTTGCCTAAAATACTGTCCAATAGGGTCATAAGGGCATTCAACTACAATCGTGAAATTTGTTAGTCATGATGATGATGACATAACGATACAGAGAAGATTAGCATGACCCCTGCGCAAGGATGACACGCAAAATCGTGAAGCGTTCCACATTTTTTATTTTACCCGCCGTGGTGGCGTAGTGGTTAGCTCACTCGGCAACTACGCCAGTAGTTCTAGGTTCGATACTGGACCATGGTGGGTCGGCTTCTTTCGGGCGAGAGAGAGGCCACGAGTGTGCCTTCTTTCGGATGAGAAGTAAAACCGAGGTCCCGTGTGGGTGTACGATGGCGTTTGCACGTAAAAGAACCCTCTCTACTACGCAACGGGTAGATGAGGCAAAATTTCCAGGTGTAGGAGCTCGTCCCCCCCCCCTGGCGTCGGTAGCATTCCCCAACGAACACTAGACCGACGATAAATAAGCGTAGGGGTGCAGCTTTGGCCGGCAACCGGCTGCAGAAAAAAACTATGTCCAATATATCACCCTGTGTCCATTCAGAGGGACAAATGGGTACCCGACCCTGCCATAGGCGGGAAAAGGTTTAGGAGTTGCTTTTGCTTTGATGATGATGACATGGGATCCATAGAATTTTTGTGGTAAAAGTTGCTGCAGGCCTCCTTTTGACGCCGGGGAAATCTTTAATGACCAAGCCGGTTTCCTAATTTAATCTATTTTGCTATTATAGATGGAAGCGCTTTTTACATTAGCGCTGGTTAGGCTGAAAGATAGAAGCACATTTTCAATCGCTAAAACTCTCGTGGTTCCCAAAGTACCTCTTTATTCACTTTGCCTACTTAAAATGTTTGACTTTATGAAGCTCTTTGACAGTTGCATCTCAGACGTCGTTATTATGATGTTAAATTGTGTGGTTTTCGTCGAAAAGACTCGTCAGTGCATCTGGGTTCGGTTAATGCCCTACCGTGACATCTTCCGTTTCCCAAATGCCTACTAATAACGTCTTTAAGGTCCCACTTGTCTTGTAATCGTTCGACGAGTTGCGGCTATCAAAGTTCTTAGATGCTGAATATTAAGGCTCTTTTTAGATTTGGCAACAGTTTCGCCAAATCGTTACTTTAGAGCTTTACTGTCCATCCGAAAAGCTTCAGTAAGTCATTTCCGATTTGTACAGCGTTTGTGACGTCATATAAAGACAGGCTCATTTAGTTTTGTCTTATGTAATCTAGGAGCACTTGTCTAGCAGTTTCTCTCGTGAAATCTTTTAGCATCATACCGGGTACTTCAGTCATGTCTCAAAATTTAATTTGGGTCCCTCAGATTTGTCATTTCTGAACTTTTTGGTCATCTGAGAGCATTTAGTAACGCACTAACTCTCGACTCTGACGAAACTCTGGGATTTTGTGCGAAGGAGTTAGTCAAGACCGTGGTCATGAGGTGAACCTTGTCAATTATGTCGTCATATGTAAGATTCGATGGCTGAAAACGTAACAGTATAATACCCAACTGACGTCCTGTCCTGTGTGGGGCACTCAGATACTCCGTTGAGATACTCCGTTCTTCCCACGACCCTGTTTGAGGTGCTCTGTTCTCCCCACGACCCCGGGTCTCTAATGACCTCGCAGTTGACGGGACCTTAAACTCCAACAAACAAACAAATCCCCACGACCCTGTTTGAGGTGCTCTGTTCTCCCCACGACCCTGTTTGAGGTGCTCTGTTCTCCCCACGACCCTGTTTGAGGTGCTCTGTTCTCCCCACGACCCTGTTTGAGGTACTCTGTTCTCCCCACGACCCTGTTTGAGGTACTCTATCCTGGCAAAGACCCTGTTTTGGGGTACTCTATCCTGGTGTCGCTGGAATGTTTATACTTATATGAATTATCGCATTTGTTCATTGTGGATGCTGCAGTGCCTCCTGGCCAAGTGCTTAAATTCCTTGACACATCATGGATATTGGTTTTGTGTGCCGTTTGAATTGTGATGTCTATTTAAGTAGTCAAAAGACTTCAATGAGTCACAGTCTGTTATCATATAATAAGGGATCAAACGTAGTATAATAATTCTTGACGGTGATAAACATGTAGGTTGTCAACAAACAACATTGGAACCATAATCTTGTCTTTAACTGTAGGAAGCATTCAGTGAGGGATTTATTTTTACACCAATTACAAATGACTGGAATGGCATTTAGAGGGAGGTCATCTGTTTCATAGTCTGACGACGTGATAAATGGTGGCAAATGTTGCGGTGAATAAATTTAATGGTCATCAATTTGTATACTTTGGAAAATATTTCACCAATGACTGTTTGCTATAAACTGATCGATGACATCTGTTAAGGGCCAAATAACAATCACCGAGTTGGAGTATAGCATTGTTGTTGACATGTTGCCAGACATTTTCTCCCTCGAACTTCATTTATCTCTTGTTTTTTTTTATCAACTCTTTCTGCCTTTTTCATCTTCAAGGCCCTTTCTTCTACATATGTGCCTCTTTTCTTTCGAAACTTGAAGTAGATAGTTTCGTAAATATAAACATGAGAAGGAAATGTTTCAGCGGATGATAAATGATTGAAAGTGTCATGACATGCCTTTTTACCAATCGACAATGTTGAACGTGTCACGTTCATTTCAACAGGAATTTAAGTTTTCCGAAACAAAACCGTGCTTTTTGAAATACAATAATGTTTGGACTAACTTGTTGATGTTGTATTAAGAAGGATTACATTGTCAAATAGTTTTCCTCGTGAATTTCGTTGTTTGTTTGTTTGTTGGTGTTTAAGGTCCCGCCAACTACAAGGTCATTAGAGACCCGTCCACTGCATAGTTCTAATGCATAGACACTACACTAATGCGACGATTATTGGGTATTAGCAGTACCCAGCTTTCCCGAGCGACCACCCATGTCAGTACTAACTGGGCTTGCGTTGCTTAACTTCAGTGATCAGACGAGAACTGGTGTGTCCAACGCAACTAGCCGCTCCCTTCGTGAATTTCGTGATTTTGTTGCAATGGCAGTTGCATGACACAACCCCCTTCATCTCCATCATCATCATACCCTTATCTCGCCTGTGGCGGGGTCGGGTCTGCGAGTTTTAGCCCTCCACTCCCGTCTATCTCCCACTAGGCTCCCGTCTACCCCACACACTGCCATGTCTTTACGGACAACTTGTTCCCACGTCTGCTTCGTCCTTCCTCCAACCCGGGTGCTACCTACCACCTGCATTCCTGGAATCCACCTAACGGGCTCCTCTTCCCCTCTCCTCAGTAGAACCCCTTCATCTCCAAGCAATACATATTTACCTTTGGCGAGCAGTCGTTATGCTATGTTACATGTCATGTTAGTTTACTAAGGGGTTGGGGAGTAAGCCAAGCAGCCATAACAGACCGGACCCTAAGGAGGCTGCTCGCAGGTGAGGAGGTATGTGCAGAGGATGTAGGAGAGGGGATATTAGCAGCACCCAACGTTCACTACCAACCACCCATGTTGGTACTAGCTTGGGTTTGCGTTGCTTAACTTTAGTGATCTGACGAGAACTGGTGTGTCCAACGCAACTCAGCCGGTAAACGTCTTGTAAACGTTGGTCAAAGTCTCCAAAAGTTCATCAGTGACTGCAGGAAGCGGCAAATTGCGTTGGACACACCAGTTCTCGTTTGATCACTGAAGTTAAGCCACACAACCCCAGCAAGTACTGACATGGGTGGCCGCTTGAGAAAAACTGGGTACCGCTAAGACCCAAAAATCGCCGCATTAGTGTAGTGTCTGTGCAGTCTCTTCAGTGGACGGGGCTCTAATGGCCTTGTAGTTGAAGGGCTCTAAAACAAAACAATATCAGTGACTGCAGCCTCGTGGTATCCATCTGGTTGTGAGCATCCAGCCTGTTCTCCAGCAGACAGTAAAACGATGGGAAACGTTTGCGGAGATGTCACGAGCAGAATAAACATGAAGGATGAGCATCAAGGAATGTTCTGAGCGCGTTTGGTGGACACTCCATTTGCGATTCAACCTGGCTATACGCGCAGTACGCAATACGGGATCGATTTAACCGTTCACTACGTTTACGAACATTTGAGAAGGTTTGCAACGAATGTTTGCTGTAGTTTTTTTGGAATATATCCACCTGACTGTGTTGTTAAACGTCTCCATAGAAAGCACTATCGAAGATTTTCAAAGCATATGACGCGTTGTCACCACCTAAAGCTATAATTGAGTTTGTGAACGTTTATCGAGCATTCGCAAAGCTTATTGCACTTGACTTTAGGTGAGATGAAAGCTAGATTTGGATACTTGATTATTGTTAATTGTCATTCCAGTGCATAGCAAATATTGACACAAAAGTACAGCTATTCCCCTGTTGAAATTGATCTGTTGATATCACCACTATGTGGTGATCCTTGGAAATGTTTCGCCATTTCCGTCCTTTATTATGAATCCAAATGCAATTTGCATAATTCTGTTCTTCTACATGATGATTAATGGATTTATGTTAACTAAAATGATATCGCCACATTGTGACAAGAGTTCGACAGGACTAGATTACAGTTTCTATACTGAAATGTTGGTAATGTTTTCTGCTAAAATATTAACGCATAACTATCCTCTAAATAATAAATCCTCATTCATACCAAATGGTTTTAACTAAGGTGACCAGACGTCCCGATTTTAGACCATGTCCCGCCTTCCCTCGCTTGTCCTGGCGGGACGCCCGTTTGTCCCACTTTGTTGCCAACTTCTCAGAAGCATTCACTCGTCAATGAAATACGTGGAGCGGCTATATTGTGTTGGACACACCAGTTCTCGCCTGATCAAGCTCGTACTAGCATGGGTGGCCACTTGGAAACACTGGGTACGGCCAATGCACAAAAATACGACGTATTAGCGTAGTGGCTGTGAAATCTTTACATTAGAACTATTCAGTGAACGGGGCGCTAATGACCTTATAGTTAAAGGGCCCGAAAACACCAACAAAAACAAATGAAACACGTGTACAGAGTAGAGTTGTGCAGGTCAATGCATGGGTAAACAACATGAGGGTATCTACCAACTGGGAGAGGAGGGTAAACCAGATGTCAAAGAAGATAGGCATAACACTGCAACCCAGGGAGAGTGGCGGCAGGGAGAGTGGGCAGTGGCGGCAGAGTATGGAGGGAAGGGCGGCAAAGAAAACGCTGATGGTGTATGGGAACAAGCTTAACATAGAGAGGGAGATAATCTATGACAATACGTGGGAGAGCTCACTTCTGTTTCGGGCAAGAGCTGGGTCACTGGAGACGAAACAGAGGATGGCAAAGATCACAGGTGGAGAGGTGGGCTGTGGATTGTGTGGGGATCGAGTGGAGGATGTCAGGCATGTGATCCTGGCCTGTCCAGCGCTGGGCCACTGCAGGATGAGTTGGGGAACCCCCACCTTGGAAGAGGTTCTGGGGTTGATGGGTTCTGGTGTGGAGCGACTGGAGTGGTTGCAAAAGGCAAAGGTACTGCTAGGGTGCTGGTGGAGATCTAGGCATAGGGGCCTGGCATGAAAAATCTCGCTAGCAAGGTATCCGTCACAAAGGATTACATATTCATATTCAAAATGAACGTATGCTCGAAGTTCGCCCGCCCATAGCTTAGTAGGGGTATCAGGAATACCCTCGCTCCAGGACTTTTTTGTGAACGAGTCTCGCTCAACCCTTATTACCAATTAACAAAAGTTGAGGCTCGGGCTCGGTTGCTCTCGTATTGAGTTTATTGAGAAAAACAAAATAATTATAAAAGTATGAATGAATGAAACATATTTAGCTAATGACTCTCGCTCGCATTCTCGCCCACAATGTGAGCCGAGACTCACTTTTGGCTCGTTTACTTAAAAATACTATGCTAACTCGCTCGTTACACCGAGACCGAGTCTGAACATGTTTGCTTTTTCGAGACTCATTACACAACCCTAGTACAGAGCACCAACACAGAATGATCCTTTTAGGTTGGCAACTGATCAGGAGGGCCCATCGTCTGCATCAAATTAAAACATCAGACGTCGTGTGTTGCATGGACAAACATTCAAGCAATAAGGTGCAGTAGGTACGAAGTCCCAAGTTTTGTTCTTTGCTCTTCAGGAAGGCGTCTTACCACCCCTACTTGGGGCGGTCACCAAAAGCTCCCGTCCTGCTTTGCCCACTGGAAAATCTGATCACCTTAGTTTTAACCCTATAATGACGGCAGTCACTTGACTTTTGGCGTACTGAGGTGTGTGGGTGTGTAGGAGGGGGTCATTTAATTCGTGTGTTGTAATTAGATCTTCATCGACTAAGCGACAATACCTAATAAAATTACGTTTTTGGTATAGCATTTTCCGTCGACGTCCCATTTTTGATCTTGAAATATATTCTTGTATATAATGTCTAAATTTTCTGTCAAATTATAGCTTCAGTTTGAAGCCTGTTGTCAGAAGCTCGCAGAACTTTACTGGAAATAGGCTTTCCATTTTAATTAAACTCGACATTTGGGTGGCTTCAGAATTTTTGTCTAATACTGTGAGGTAACAGTTACTGATATTTCAAAGTAGCTTGGTGCTGTTCAGCATGGTACATGACTTGATTATGTTAGAATATTTTAAGCCAGGGTTCCTGGAATTTTCTTGTTGTTTGTTGGAGTTTAAGGTCCCGTCAACTACAAGGTCATTAGAGACCCGTCCACTGTATAGTTCTAATGCATATACTGCACAGACACTACACTAATGCGACGATTGTTGGGTATTAGCAGTACCCAGCTTTCCCGAGCGACCACCCATGTCAGTACTAACTGGGCTTGCGTTGCTTAACTTCAGTGATCAGACGAGAACTGGTGTGTCCAACGCAACTCGCCGCTCCCTGGAATTTTCTATTAACCAACCGACTTAGGATAGCCTTGTAATATTTATCAAAGAATTTGGCAGTTTCGTTAGGTTCTAACCTCTTGTCACGTTACTCGTATTGTTTAAATTTTTCCACGCACCAGAAGGAAGGACGGCCCACTGGTTGTAGCATTACACTTGTACCCACGACTAGGTGATTCAAAAAACTCATCTTTGCTTCACAGGGACCTGCTTCGGTGGTGAAGAGGCAGTATGTGGACATCCTACTGCGTAAGTGGTTCTTGCCACGATCCTGAGGGAGCGACGAGTTGCGTTGGACACACCAGTTCTCGTCTGATCACTGAAGTTAAGCAACGCAACCCCAGTTACTACTGACATGGGTGGCCGCTTGGGAAAACTGGGTACCTCTAGTATCCAAAAATCGTCGCATTAGTGTAGTGTCTGTGCGGTCCCTGCATCAGAACTACACAGTGGACGGGGCTCTAATGACCTTGTAGTTGAAGGGCCCTAAAACACCAACAAAGAAACAAACTGGATTATTTTTGGCGAGAGAGAGAGAGGCCTTCCACCAGATCGAAAGTAAAACCATGGTAGTGTGGTGTGTGAGATGTCATCAGCACGTAAAAAGCACTCTGGCAGTTCGGAAAAATTTCCAGGTGTAGGAACTTCTCTCCTGTAGGAAAAGTGCCCTAACAAAAAAAATAGGCCAACGATAAATTAGCATAGAGTTGCTGCATTTAATTATCAGCCGGCTGCTGAAAACACCGCCCAATGCATCAATCGTGTTCCCCATAGAATAAAAAGTGGCTCACGATCGCGACGGGCGGGGATACATTTGGAAGTACGGTCTGAAAGGATACTGTTCTACCTAACTGTTCTTCAAGGCTAATTCATCAAATGTACATGTCTGTCTGCCGTCTTTCACCAGCAGTTATCTGTGGATAAGGTCTATAATTACATCCTGAGTGCCCTCCTGCCACAGCCATGACAAGTGGAAACAGTATTCTGACTATCCTTGCTGTCGGACACGCCCACTGAATTTAATTCTATGCTGTTTTAGGTAACTGCGGATTGGGACCACTGGTAGGGGCCTTTCCAGAAGGTTACAGTGGTGGCTACGGAATATAATAATATCATATCTAGCTATGACTGCAGTGCCGGAACGAGGGCGTGGCGAAGAAGACGGCCGCCACAGACGCAACTGGGTTTCGGGCACGAAATTTTTAAGTTTTTTGTCGTTATTGCGTTACGGGGAGGCGCAAGTCAGACAATTGCCACAGGCACTTCATGCCCCCGTTACGGCACTGCATGACTGCAACTTTAAACATAAATTTCATTTGTGGCCCTCCAAGTGCTTAATCCGCCCCGGAAGTACCTTCCGTGGTACTGCGTGGGGCGGAGCGGCGAGTTGCATTGGACACACCAGTTCTCGTCTGATCACTGAAGTTAAGCAACGCAAGCCCAGTTAGTACTGACATGGGTGGTCGCTCGGGAAAGCTGGGTACTGCTAATACCCAATAATCGTCGCATTAGTGTAGTGTCTGTGCAGTATATGCATTAAACTATACAGTGGACGGGTCTCTAATGACCTCGTAGTTGACGGGACCTTAAACTCCAACAAACAACAACAACTGCGTGGGGCTGTCCCGTATGGTTGTCTCACTTCAAAATGTCTGAAAATCTGGAGTGAAAGGGCTCCTATGATCAAAATTTTGATAATTCTGGTGGAGAAATTGGGTAGTAAACAACTCGTATTACTGTATAGTTTTCGTTAATGACATAAGCAAGTTGTCCTTTTGGAGTTTGGACGATTCCAGTTACATTTTCGTCAGATCCCCATTTGATAACTGCACCACTATCGTTTTCTTCTTGCCCTGTTTTGATATTTTGAGACACCTCATTATTGTTGACTTGTTTATTCCTTCTCTTGATACTCGCTGTTATCGGTTATGTTTAGCTTGTTTAATGTACTGCTTTTCACCCTTTGGGACATCATATATTCTAAAGCATCACGATGATGGCGGGATATTTAGACAAAACTCAAAATAGAATTGATGAACTCGGAAGTCGGTATACCATACCTCCAGAAAAGTATCGAGACTGGCCCATTTAATTAGCGCCATTTTAATTATGTCGAATGGATCAAATTCCAAGCAGCTCATAAAAACGATCAAAATTTTGCACCACGATAATACCCATGCTCTCACACCTTTCCTTGTTCCTTGACCAAAACTCGGCCACTAGCATTTCGAAAGCTCTGTATTCGCCTGTGACTTTGTCCTGTTCCCTTGGGTGAAATTTTTGAATCGATGGATGCAATAATAGAAAAATCGCCACGGGTTTTGAAGGCTATAAAATGGACTACAAAAGGTGCTTCATGGATAGAATAAACCGTTTGCATAGTTGTATTGGGATGGGAGGAGTTCATTTTAAAAGGGCCGAAAATAATACAAACAAACTTTATTGTATCAGTCCCTATACTTTTTTGATTGCGGTACTATTCCTAATATTTCATCATTGTTCCACTCTGCTTTTGATGATGGCCAACTCCTCCAATATTAAAACCAAGAAAAATAGCAATGAGGTACCCCCCTCTACATTTTAAGCCACATGAGATGTAGACGAAAAAAAAATTTAATAGATGCTACCGTCCTTTTCTTAACTACTTCATAAAGGAAAATTGACAGAAAGTTCATAATGTTCAATTACCACCTTAGGTTGACCTAGGTCACTCCAGGGTGCATTTTAATGAAGTGTTAGATTTCATAAACTGCATTTACCTCTTTATATTTCACTACAATAAATGAAACTAATATTAAAAACAATAATTCAATCCAAAAATGATGCCGCTATTTTCTGTCCCACTCCTAATAATAATAATCAACTCGCCACCACCTGTCTTTTAGACCAATAAAATGCACGGCAACTTAGAGTATAATGAAAATATAATAAAGGCAGTAGAGAAAATATCATCTGGACCTACTGAATCCCTCACTAGTATTTTATGAAATAGGTCTCGCTACAGTCATCACTCCTTTTAAATAGCTCGGAGGGGTATTAAGGGCGACAATAAGTGTATGATTAAACCTTGACTGAAAGTTGTTTTTAGTATTATTGCACATTTAAGGCGGCTTTCACACCAAAGATGCAAGAGACAAGACATGTGCCTCCTGGATGCAGGAGGCATTAGTGTCTTTTTCTTGGAGAAACATGCTTCACACCAAAGAGGCATATGCAGCCTCCATCTTCTGTCTGCTTCTACCTGACAGATATATAGAAATCAGAATAAAAATATTTTTTTTTATTAATATTCTATATTTTTTTATGAATTTGATCTGTTCGTTGGTGTTTTAGGGCCCTTCCCACTTCTAACGCAGAGTACACAGACACTACACTAATGTGACGATTTTTGACTATAACTGGTACCCAGCTTTCCCGCTCCCAAAAGGCCACCCATGTCAGTACTAACTGGTGTGTCCAAATCACTAAGCTGTTCCCCACCTTTTCTTTATGAAAGGGGCCCTTCCATGCTCGCACATGCGCATCCTGGTTGCAATAAGATGCAGTGTCATACAGTGCCTGGCACTCTTCGAAGGCAGCAATAAATGTTGTGTCACATTGTTGATTGTGAGGTAACATGTTTCGGATTCATCCCTCCCAACACATTGGAAAGCGCATGTGCTAATTCAGATTTTCATTGATTTGTTAGTGTTTAAGGGTCCTTCAACCACAAGGTTCATTAGAGCCCCGTCCACTGCATAGTTCTAATGCGGTCTGCAAAGACCCTACGCTGTTGCAATGATTTTTGGGTATTTGCAGTACCCGGTGTTCTCACGCAAACACCCATGTCAGTAATAACTGGGTGCGTTGCTTAACCTCATTGATCAGGCAAGAACTGGTGTGTTCCTGAACGCAGTAGAGCAAATCTTCTAATACAGGGGAATCACACGCTGACCAAAAAGGCAAAGAGGCAGGAAGCATAAAACCAACCAACCGGTTTTCAAGGAACATGTGCCTCATGCTTCCAGGACGTAAGATGCACATGTCATTTCGGTGTGAAAGACGTCGTCGCTTTATATGTGTTGGTGTTCGAAGACGCATGCCTCCTGCATCCAGGAGGCACATGTCTTGACTCTTGCATCTTTGGTGTGAAAGCCGCCTTAATGCGAATGAATCCTTTTTGTGAGTGAAATTCGTTAATAAAGGCCATATTGTGATCACAACCCCCTAAATATAATCTAGGCTACAGCAGATGTCTTCCTGGTTGATTTGAGAAATTGTTTATATTTGGAAAAGAAACGCTCTACATAAACAGACACAATTGGGGCATTGTGTCATTCTATGACAGGGTCGGGAGAGTGGCGAATTGCGTTGGACACACCAATTCTCGTCTGATCACTGAAGTTAAGCAGCGCAACCCCAGCTAGTATTAACATGGGTGGCCGCTTGGGAAAACTGGGTACTGCTAATACCCAAAAATTACTGGATTAGTTTGTGTTTGTTTGTTGGAGTTTAAGGTGCCGTCAACTACAAGGTCATTAGAGACCCGTCCACTGCATAGTTCTAATGTATATACTGCACAGACACTACACTAATGCGTCGATTATTGGGTATTAGCAGTACCCAGCTTTCCCGAGCGACCACCCATGTCAGTACTAATTGGGCTTGCGTTGCTTAACTTCAGTGATCAGACGAGAACTCGCCGCTCCTGATTAGTTTGTGGGTTGGGGAGTAAGCCAGGCAGCCATAACAGAATGAACCCTTAGGAGGCTGCCCTCGGGAGATGAGGAGGAAGGGGAAAGGACAAAGGAGAGGATTAATTTGCAACACCCAACGTTCTTTACCAACCACCCTTGTTGTTATTGACGTGGGCTTGCGCTGCTTAACTTCAGTGATCTCACGGGAACTGGTGTGTCCAACGCAACTTGGCTGCACCAAATCGTCGCATTTAGTGTAGTGTCGGTGCAGTCTCTGCATAAGAACTGTGTTATGGATGGGGCTCTAATGAGCATGTAGTTGAAGGGCCCTAAAATAACAACAAACAAACAAGACAGGGTCGGGTGCTTATTTACGTTCCATTAGGACAAATGAATGATCGATTGGATGACACAGTATTTATACATAGTCGGCTGCCGGTCTACTGCTGCAACCCATATGATTATTTATTACTTTTTGCTTCTTTGGGGGTACATTTCCGCACACCGAAAAGCTAGGTCCAACACCTGAGATTTTTGTCGATTTACACATTCCAATTAGGATGGATTCCTTTACGGGCAGGCAACATCGTACACACCACACGGACCACGACTTTACTTTCCATTCGACGGAATGCGAATTGAGCCAACACCACCTAAAGAGATTGAGCTGTGCGATGGCGTTTTCCCGTAAAAGAACCCTCTGTAATATGCAACGGGCAAATGAGTTAATATTTCCAGGTGAAGGAGCTCACCCACTTCCCAGGCGTCGGCAGAATTCCCCAACGAACTGCGTTGAGGTTATAGCTTTGGCCGGAAGCTGACTGCAAAAAAAAATCGTCGTCCAATATATCGCCGTTGTGTCCATTCATAAGGACAAGATGGGTACCCGACCCTGCCATAGGTGGGGAAATGGCTAGGAGTTACTTTGCTTGGAAACAGTATAGTCAAAAGTACTTAGGATCAATGTTCCAGAGCAGTAGGAGCGGCGAGTTGCATTGGACACACCAGTTCTCGTCTGATCACTGAAGTTAAGCAATGCAAGCCCAGTTAGTACTGACATGGGTGGTTGCTCGGGAAAGCTGGGTACTGCTAATACCCAATAATCGTCGCATTAGTGTAGTGTCTGTGCAGTATATGCACTAGAACTATGCAGTGGACGGGTCTCTAATGACCTTGTAGTTGACGAGACCTTAAACACCAACAAACCAAACAAAATCCAGAGCAGTAGGGAGATAGTTTTGAGCGTGACCCATACAGTCGATGGGGGATGGTTGAAGTGGAGACAGGCACTTGTTTGTGGGCTAATTGTAGAATTTAGTTTAGGGGTCGGTCTGTGAGTTACAGCCATCTAGGAGTGATGTTGCAGGAAAGATGAGTGAACCAAGCAGTGTGATGGGAAGAGGGGAATAGAGGGTTGCAAATAGGTAGCAGATAGTGGGTGTATGTAGGCGAATGCAGGCACAAGGGCATGGAGATGGAAATTAAGGACCACAACGATGTCTTCAATGACTGAAAAACCAACTCCTAACCTTTTTCCCGTCTATGGCAGGGTCGGGTACCAATCATGTCCCTCTGAATGGACACAGGGCGATGTATTGGCCATAGTTTTTTCTGCAGCCGGTTGCCGGCCAAAGCTGCACCCCTACGCTTATTTATCGTAAGGCCCAGTGTTCGTCGGGGAATGCTACCGACGCCAAGGGGGGGGGGGCGAGCTCCTACACCTGGAAATTTTGCCTCATCTATCCATTGCGTAGTAGAGAGGGTTCTTTTACGTGCAAGTGCCATCGTACAGCCACACGGGACCTCGGTTTTACTTCTCATCCGAAAGAAGGCACACTCGCGGCCTCTCTCTCTCGCCCGAAAGAAGCCACCCAACCTCGGTCCAATATCGAACCTAGAACGACTGGCCCAGTTGCCGAGCGTGCTAACCACTACGCCACCACGGCGGGTTTTCCAATTACTGAATGGTGAAAAAAAAAGAAACCCCTGCTCTTTACCATCAAATTGTTATAACCAAATTTCGCAAACGTATCGTGTCCTCTGTGATTTGATATCCCTTTGGCGTGTAAGCGGACCGGGTTCAATTCCCAAATGTATAGACATGATGGTAGTATGACCACTATGTTTCTCCTTCTGTCCTTCTCTTGTGAAGATAAACAGAGCTAATTACTGCTCTCGATTCACTCTACTTGATCAAACACATAATATAACGTATTATTAGAATGGCCAAGCCTAGGATATTCGTTGCAAATGATATATCACTTGGCACTCTGTAATAAAGCTGACTCTTCAACTGTTATGAAATGAAGGTACCCATGTAATAAACATCTAATACACTGCAGTGCACGCTTATTGAAATACAATGCTAATGCGATTAAATTTAATATTAAATGTAATCATATATTCGAGGTAGACGAAAACGAGGCAGCCTTCAGCTTAATAATACATCCTATTAGTAAGTTTTATGTGAGTTTCAATACCTTCATACAGTACCCACCACCTTTCATGAGTTTTTAGTCCTACGCATTCATGATTTCGAAAAAAAAAACCCAAAACAGGAAAAAAAAAACTGTTATTGCTCGAAGCCCATGTCCAATCTAAAGCAATGCAACCAATTCGCTACAGGACGTCACAAGGCATCCCTAATTAAGTACCGCTGCAAAATAAGGTTATTCTCAATCTCAGGCATATTGGTAAAAATAGACAACGATTGCCGAAATTCATCCGTTGCACACCAGATTACAGCACGGAACAAAAACTGATTCATCGTTGCTTATCAAATGTCATTTCATTTCAAAATCAGAGGATGAAAAATCTGTTTTTAAAGACACCCTGGTGTGCCTCTGGAGATGCCAGGAGTCTTAACTCCGCTCATCGTAATCATCATACCCTTATCCCGCCTGTGTGGCAGGGTCGGGTCTGAAGGTCCATTGAACATGCGTCTGGAACCCACAGGAATATTGGCTGGTTGTCTGTGAGGGATGCCGGCCTACCCAACTGTTCCAACATCGCATTATGCAACCAAATTATAAATTTCGCAGGTGAATTAATGCTTTGTTGGTTATAATATGGCATGGGGTCTGACCTATTGCACAATAACTATAATTCACCAGGAGTCAGTCTCATGCCTGAGTCTTGGGCAAGGCGCAAAATGAGGTCACAGGGTGACGCAGCCCTGCGAAATTCTGCTAGTAGGCAATCACCGCACATTGAATCGCAGTTTTTCAACATACTGGTTTGCTATTTGCGTCAACTAAAATGGCTTTCAACGTAACAGTGATTGCCTGCTAGCAGAATTTCACAGGGCGGCGTCACCCTGCGGCCTCATTTTGCATCTTGCCTTAACGCCACTCAACCAAGAAAATTAGCAATTCATTCAAAACGGTGTTCCGTGATCAAGACGAACCTTGTGGCCAACTGCTTGATACGACCCTGGAATGGGTCCCTTAAAAAGTAGCTCCTTGTGATAGTGGGTTATTCGAACCAGCCATAGGCAGACGGGCCGACGGGCAGAAGTGTGTGCGAACTGTGCGACGGCACAGAGCCCTTAGCATTCGGTTTGATAAACCAATTTATAGAAGGCCCCCGCTTCATTATTTTCCAGGGGCCCCGCTTCATTATTTTGCAGGAGCCCCGCAAAACATGGCACCGGCCCTGTAGGCAGAAAACCATTAGAGTCACATTGATACTGTCTGCCTCACTGATTCATTAGCAATGTGTTTGACTTGTGAATCCCGGGAGGGGCTGTATTGCATTTGACACACCAGTTCTCGTCTGCTCACTGAAGTTAAACAACGCAACTCCAACTATCACTAGTATTGTTGACAGCTTGGGAACCCTGGGTACTGTAAAGACCCAAAAATCGTCATAGAGAGTAGCGTCTGTGCAGACTCTGCATTAGAACTACGCAGTGGACGGGGCTCTAATGACCATTGTAGTTGAAGGACCATAAAACATCAACGAAACAAAAGTGACTTGTAAATCCCAAGTTGTAGGATCAGTCCTGGCAGTCCTTTTTTGGGTGAGACTTAGGAATCCCTTAGAGCGTCTTACTATCTTCATCCAGATGAACTTGGGGTCGTCCCAGAATTTAAATGCATAGTAGATTATTACTTTGTTTTAAGTAGAAATGAGTTGTAAATGTGTAATTCTATGTCTCTCTCAGTTCAAACTTAAGTCACAAGGGCAATCTGCTTTTTTGAACAGTCCAGCGGCCCTGAGAATTTACTTCAATATTATTTGATTGTTAAAGGCAATTTGGAAAAAGTGTAACAGCTATCACTAGTTTACCCAGATCTCGCGCCACATCCAAAGTGGCATGATGATTTGGGCCTCAAGAAGGTCCTAAATGAAAATATCGTTGCCTTAGCTTTATCCCCATGGTGATTGTAACCGGAGAAAATCTGAAGACTCAGGCTTCAATTAGTCTTGAATATGAGAGAGATTGTTATTTACTTAGTGGGGTCTCTTAGCATAGCAGTCACAATTTATTTCGACATTAAATTAATCATCTGAAACTAACTGATGACAACAAGCAATTTTTTTTTCTATTGAATCCATTCAGGTTACCGACTTGATACGGAAACCGATTTCTCAGAGGATTTCTCATAAGGAATGATACCATTGTTGTGTAATTGTTCGTCATAATTTCGATAAGAAAAGCAGCTGATAACCTTGTTTCCTCCTATGACAGGGTAGGGTACCCATCTTGTCCCTCTGAATGGTCACAAAGGTGATATATTGGACAGTGTTTATCCGCAGCCGGTTGTTGGCCGGTTGTGCGACTTCTATACTTATTTATCGTTGGTTTACCGTTCGTTAGGGCACTCCACCGACGCCAAGGGGCGAGATCCTACACCTGGCAATTTTGCCTCATCTATCCGTTGCATTGTAGAGAGCTTTCTTTTACGTGCAGACGCCATCGTAAAACCACGCGGGACCTCGGTTTTACTTCGGCGTAATCGTGGCATCTCGCTCGCCCTAAAGATGTCAACCCACCTCGCTCCTATATTGAACCTAGAACCACTGAACCCCCCCCCCTTTGTGGTGATATTTGTCATGGAAATGTCATGTTGCGATTCTAGGGCTAGTATACGAAATACTTCTATCATTTGTAGATTGAGTGGTGAATAGCGTTGGACAAACCAGTTCTCGTCTGATCACTGAAGTTAAGCAGCGCAACCCCAGCTAGTACTGACATGGGTGGCCGCTTGGGAAACCTGGGTACTGCATTAGTGTAGTGTCTGTGCAGTCTCTGCATAATAACTAATCTGTGGACGGGGCTCTAATGACCTTGTAGTTGAAGGGCCCTAAAACGCCAGCAAGCAACAACAACCATTTGTATAAATTTTCTTAGGTGGGTTCAGACCCCGTTAATTTATCCTGAGTTTAAAATACTTTCTGAACCATGGGCGGTTAACACGAGCATTGTTGAACGATCCATATAGACAAGTGGTTTCCAGTGCCAACGGTCGCCGTTTGCTCTTGAATCTGGAGTTCATCCAAATATGAAAATGTCGATCAATGAACATTACTTTAAAGGCAACTTTTTGCACGGATTTTAACTCTTTCCTTCTAGTTATATTTTGAGCATGTGAAGGAAGGTAAAAACATTAATCAATACACATTTGCAAGGTTAGAAACTGAGATTGATGAAGGCCACCGTTTGGGGGAGGAGGGAAGTTGTCGTTGCAGGTCCAAGCCTGGCGAACGTGAGTGGCTTCTTTCGAGCAACATAAAAGCAGGGCTAAACCCTTCAATACGGGGTGTCGGAGTTTCTAAATTGCCGAATAAATCGGCAAAATTCCCAGGTCTAAAAGCTTGCCCCTGCTATCTGTGGATGAAAAGTGCCTCGACGAAGAAAAATAGACGGACAATAAATAAGGGGACTGGTTGGAGCATTCGGTCTGCAGCCGGCTGGATATGAAAATATAATCCAATATATTGACCGATATCTTCCCGGTTCCAACCCGACCCTGCATGAACTGAAAGAGCATAGGCAGAGAAAGAAACGGTAAGAATATGAAAAAGGAAGGGGGGGTCTCGGTGGTCTTCTATGGGCCGCTTTTAACAAGCGGACATTCATAAAGAAAAATGCCTTAAATCGCTCATAAACGTTTTGTGGACACTATTTGTCAACCGGTCCTCTTTTAGTAATCCTGAGCGACGTTATAAATGAACAATTTATTATATGTCTGTTTGTGAAAATTTGGTGTTGCTGGGGTCGAATGTAGTAGCAATAGTATGGTAGTCCAATTTGGTTTCCCTTCAGGCCGGATTTATCTTGGGAGATTGAAAGGATCCACAAGAGGGCAGCAAGAATTGTGCTGCACAGGTTTTCTCACAGGAAGAGTGTGTCTGACATAATTAGGGAGCTAGGGTGGGACACTCTAAGCCAACGGCGTATATCTCACAGCATTTGTCTTTTTATCAGACTGCTGCTGCTGGGGTGTGGTGGACTTCTGGTTGGAAGTGTGTCCCTGGCTGAGTATAAGGGGAGAAAGGATCATTCATATAAATTGAAGGAGATTAGGGCACAGACAGACTCATACTGCTGGTCTTTCTTACCAAGGACTATTCGGCAATGGAATAGCCTTGCAGATGATAAAGTGGAGGGTTTTCCCCAAGGAAAGCATACCATTGCTAGTATTGTGGGGGGTGGGCACTAGAATTATAGCGAAGGGTTTTAGGAGATTTATGGTATCATATGTAGGAATGAGAGCTGGTCTCTCCACTGTTATATTGTCCGAATAAAGGCTGCTTGCAGTGTAGTGAATTAGAATTCTGTCAGTGTCGGTATTACCACTAAGCGATCCTAGGCAACCGCCTAGGGGTGCCAAAATTTACAATTCGCTCGTTTACTGGTCGATTTTCACATTTTTCGTTTTTTACTTTTTATTTAACTGCTTATTTTACTTATTAAAGTGGAAATATAGGCTACCCATTTTTGTCTATACGTATGAGCATTAGTAAGGGCGCATGAAATCTTTACCAAGGGGCAGTGGCGTCGCTAGGGTTGGCGTCACCCGAAAAAAAGCCGCTTCTTCTCTTTGGTGTCACCCCATTTCTCATGGTGCGAGAGGTGCCACCCTGTGCGGCCGGCATCCCCCCCAGTGACGCCACTGCCAAGGGGCGCATGAAATCGTTACCAAGGGGCGCATAAAATCGTTACCAAGGGGCGCATAAAATCGTTACCAAGGGGCGCATGAAATCTTTACCTAGAGGCGTATGAATCTTACTTTACCTATGGACGCATGAAACTTTCTTTGCCTAGAAGCGTTATTGTTTCGTTGCTCTTTAAGGGCCCTTCAACTACAACGTCATTAGAGTCCCGTCCGCTGCGGATTTCTAATGCAGGGACTGCACAGACACTGCGCGAATGCGACGGTTTTTGGGTATGAGAAGTAACCTTTGCCTAGGGGCACCAGGTACCCTTGCATTCTGGCTTTTCCACCAAACATTCCAGGAAGGACAAATTTGTTTGATGTGTCCACAACTGACGAGCTGCTTTTGCAAAGGATTGCTAATGTTTTGCTGATAATCAGGAGCTAATCCTGTGAAGGGGAAAGCTTAACTATCGATGGTAATAGTCGATATACCGTTATATCCTTTTGTTAACACTTAATTGATATGTTGATTGACTTTTTGTGCAAATTTTTTTCCAGACGTGTTTATTAGACGTGGAAAGATAATAATTTTCCGCTATTGAGTTATCCGTAGATTTATAATCAAATATTCAAATTGCATCCTGTCACGGAAACGATTCGTTCTATACAATATTGTTGCTTCTGCGAACAATTCCTACTCGTAACATTTTGATGACATTTGCTGGTGAATTCACACTTGCAGAACTAATGTCCTCTAGAATGTTCATGCTCGTGTTGTTGTTGTCGTCGTGGCAGTGTCAACGCCCATTTGGCAGAACATTAGACAGTATTTCATTGAAGATCCTCCAGTTGTTAGAATGTAACTTACTATACCAGAACTAAATATATGGATATGTCTCGATTGGATCATTTCACGGAATATAGAAAATAGGGCAATTTTTCCGCAGTTCTACTGCATACATTAGATGGCGCTGGATGTTTACTTTTAACTACAAGTTTCATCATCATCATCCCTTTATCCCGTCTGTGGCAGAGTCGGGTCTGCGGGTCCACTGAACATGCTCTGACTGGGAGCCCCAGCCAGGCGTCTGGAACCCGCAGGAATATTGGCTGAGTTGTCTGTGGGGGGATGCCGACTTCAGAGGCGTGCCAGCACAGTGTGCAATGTGCGCAATGCACACAGGCGCCAGGATATAAAGGCGCCCAAGGTCCTCTACTAGCTTTTTAGATAAGGCCTCCTGATCTGCCATAGCCAGTGATAGGAGCGGAGTCACCTTTTTTTCATTCGGGAGGGGGAGATGAGGGCGCCAACTAAGTTCTACTAAAGCCTGTTGGATTTGTTGGTGTTTTAGGGCCCTTCAACTACAGTGGTCATTAGATCATCATTTTAATGCAGTGTCAGCACTGATACTACGCTGTTACGATGATTAGGGTATTAGCAGCACCCAGAACTCCCAGGCCGCCATCCATGCCGGTATTCTCTGGGGTTGCGTTTCTTAACTTAGGTGGTTAGAAGTGAACTGGTGTTCCCAATGGAATACAGCCGCTCGGTGAAAGGCCGGCATTTCCTTTGAGTTCTAGACGCCTTCTGTGATACCCTCTGTCAGCGAGGTCTTAAGCGGGCTTCACAACAGCAACGGCAACTTAAAACGTATTTTGTGCAGAGGGGAGGGGCGACGGGTACGTCATGTGGTGGAGGTGCGCTCCTATTGGTCAAACGGCTTACGTTTAACGTGAAAGTTGAATTTTTTTCAACTTTCCCGGCCGTTGCCGTTCTCGTTCTTGTGAAGCGGGCTTTACCACAACTTAGATTTGCGACGTGGAATGTGGGGACCCTAAAAGTGAAAGCAGTTAACATTTTAAGGGATATTACGGGATGTGAGGTGGATGGGAATCTAGTGGGAGACAGGCGTTGGACAAATGACAACCCGACCCTGCAATATTCGGGGAAAATGCTGTGTTGCCCCTGCTATAGGGCAAGGGCAACATTTTCTGTCTTGTAACATGTTTTTCTGTGAATTCTACTTGTTTTCTAGCCAAAGAGGGTTGGAGAAATCAATAGCAATGTAATATTATCAACTCATTATTCTGTTTATGCACTTCATTTTCTGAAAATAATTTTCTCCATGTAAAAATTCTGTTCCTAATGAATGCGTTTCTCCTCGATTCCTACCTCATTTAATTTACGAATGTCATCATTCAAATGAAGGCCGCGTTATCCAATAGGTACTGGATGTTGGGTTTACGAAAACAGAATCGGTGAAAATATACAAAAATTGGGAAATTAAAAATTGAGAAAGTAGAAAGTCCACGGGATATGTCACTAAATAGTGGTTCAGTTCTAACTCCACAGTTTTAAAGCGGAAGTACTAACTACAGTGTAAGTTAGTGCTTCCAAGTTGAAGATCTTTTGATAAAATTATTCATGAGACACACTTCCTACTTAATTGCGACAAACGGAAATGTACCTGAAAGGTGCATGGCTTCTTTTGATAGAACCTGAGTAATGCAAAGAAAGCTGAGAAGTTCCCACCTATGGCAGGGTTGGGTGCCCATCTTGTCCCTCTACGTTGTTTTTCTACAGCCGGTTGCCGATGAAAGCTGTAACCCTGTGCTTATTTATCGTCGGTCTGCTGTTTGTTGGGGAATTCTACCGACGCCAGGGAGCTAGCTCCGACACCTGGAAATTTCGTCTCCTCTACCCGTTTCATAGTAGAGAGGGTTCTTTTACGTGCAAATGCCATCGTACAGAGCGGCGAGTTGCGTTGGACACACCAGTTCTCGTCTGATCACTGAAGTTAAGCAACGCAAGCCTAGTTAGTACTGACATGGGTGGTCGCTCGGGAAAACTGGGTACTGCTAATACCCAATAATCGTCGCATTAGTGTAGTGTCTGTGCAGTATATGATTTAGAACTATACAGTGGACGGGTCTCTAATGACCTTGTAGTTGACGGGACCTTAAACTCCAACAAACAACAACAACAGCCATCGTACACCACACGGGGCATCTCTCTTGCCCAAAAGAAGCCAATCCACCTCAATTCAGTATCGAACCTAGAACCACTGACGCAGTTACAAAGCACTCTATCCACTACTCCACCGACCGGGATAAGTTATAATAATGGCATGTTTATTCAAGTATCTTGACCATCGCCGGATTTAGATATTGAGAGGGGCTAGGCTTCAGCCTACTTACCCTAGTGGTAAATCTGACACTGATCTTGACTGCCATTTGGCTTTGAGACTGCTGACGTTACATGAGCATCGAGTTAACTGCAGTTGTAAGCGCAGGGCCGTCTGACTTCGTTATAAATAAAGTAATACAGTCCAACGGACATTATCCAGCAACCGGATGTTGATCATCTTGATGAACTCCGTATGGTTGCTATGCGATGTGAATACTACTTTAATTGACAATAGATTTCAAGTCTTTGTATATGGTTCGAGTAAATTGATACTCGACATTTGCCAAGAGTAGAAAAGTTCAGTCATTGGGGAGCGGCTCTTTTGCGTTGGACACACCAGTTCTCGTCTGATCACTGAAGTTAAGCAACGCAAGCCCAGCTAGTACTGACATGGGTGGTCGCTCGGGAGAACTGGGTACTGCTAATACCCAATAATCGTCGCATTAGCATGGTGTCTGTGCATTACAACTACGCAGTGGACGGGTCTCTAATGACCTTGTAGTTGATGGGACCTTAAACACCAACAAACAACTGATCACTGAAGTTAGGCAACCCAACCCCAGCTAGTACTAACATGGGTGGCCGCTTGGGAAAACTGGGTACCACTGATACCCTAAAGTCGTCGCATTAGCGTAGTGCCTGTACAGTTCCTGCATTAGAACTATGCGGTGGACGAGGCTCTAGCTACCATGTAATTGAAGGGGCCCTTAAATGCCAACGAAACGAAACAAAATCAGTCATTGGTCAGGGGCGAACCTGCAGTGGCGCATGGTCATTATTACTTCTGTATGTTTTCTTTTAATTACAGCATATTATTCACCTAGGGTGTATACAAAAACCGACATTTTATTCAAAAAACCGGTTTTAGAGTCTTCGTTAACAAATGGGTGTTGAAAACCGGTTTTCAAAACCGACAAACCCTAGGACCTACCTTGGTGGCGCGAAATTAGGGTGCTCGACTACATGACCTCTTTCCTACAACCCCGAATGCGCCTGCCGAGGATGGGAAGGGTATAAAAGCCGCCGCTCAATGTGATGTGTATGATGTCACTCGCACGTAGAATAACCATTTCTACTGTGCAACGAGAAAATCGGTGTCCTAGTGGGACAAAAATGTGTACTCTACCCTGCCATAAGGGGAGAACAAATTAGTGGACTGACTAACTATTGAGACAGGCCTGTTTTTGAAAAACAGAATGGGTAACGCTATAGGGTAACTTCATAGCGGTCGGCCTGTGGGAATTTTTGTGATTGAAAAGTGGCTCACGGCTGAACTAAGTTTGAGATTAGAAGTCTATACAAAGTTCGGAAACTGTTGGGGAACGTTATGGCTAGTGACCAGATTGCAATTTTGATTGCAAAACCACTGCAGTTCAGGGCATTTTAATCTGCAGTAGAGAATTGAAGCTGAATTCTAAGGCCATTCTTTGGCGATGCAATATCCTGTGTAAATGATTAAAACGTCCAGCATGAATTATTAAATTTCGTAAATAATTTTCGTTTTGTTGAAACGAGAGGTCGAAAATAGACTTTCAGACTATTACTGCCAATCTGTTCCAAATGTCGAAATGAAGAAATGTTGAAAACTAAAATCTAGAATGTAAGCAATGGTGTTAATCGGGATTTTGATTTCTTTTCTATCTCGTCCCATCTGAGCCTCAATCTGACAATTTTGATTGAAATTCTTTGTTACTGTGATGTAGTTGTATTTGTAGCACCTGCTCTCTCCATCACATCGTGTTGATTACGAACATGCCCCTGACCTATTCAACCATGTGCAAGAGAGGCTCGAATTGCATTAAGCATTCATATAATAGACCACATATGCTCTTGATAGGTCTTTTGTTGCAGGCCATAAGAGAACATTGCCTGCCCTACACTTCCTTCACCATGTTTTTCAGTTTTTTTTTCAGTCAGGACACATTGCTTTAATGGTCTCATCGCAGCATTTTAACTCATTAAGTATTTTGATTATTTCGAGCGTAGTTCTAGGTATTCGTCTGGAGATCAAACAAACCGAATTCAATTCCCAGCGGTCGAGACAAGTTACTACACCACTCCTCATTGAAGAGGTGTTTTTCAAATTGCGACCCACGGATCACCAGTCAGTTCTGACTTCTATTACTAAATGCATATATGATCTGGCCTTTAAACTAAGCGTTGGGTTCGGGTCTAATTAGATTTTGAGTCATCTTGGTGTGCCGCCATCAAAAAGTTTCAGAAACAGTGGCCTCTCCTCCCAAGTTATTGTCAAGATGGCCCTAACGTCAGGGGAGTATAGTTAACGACCAAGAAGAGGCGCGGTAATAGCGTGTAAGATGTGGGACTTTTCCCTTGGGCACTTTACTAGGTCGAATTTTGGAGAAAATTTACATTGGGTATCCCCATTTTTCCAGGTCCTTGTCATCGCCAATCCACCCTTGGTCCACTTGTTGGTGCGCAGGTAACGTGTTACAGGTTGAATCCAGGCCGAGGTGGGTAGTTTCTTTCGGGTGGATGAAAGAGAAGTGTCTAACGCCCCTTCTGTTAGTCCCGGGCGGAGTCAAATATATGTGTTGTGAGGCAAAATTTTCCGGTGTAGGAGTTGTTGTTTATTGGTGTTTTAGGGCTCTTCAACTACAAAGGTCATTAGAGCCCCGTCCACAGCATAGTTCTCATGCAGAGACTGCACAGACACTACACTAATGCGACGATTTTTGGGTATTAGCAATACCCAGTTTTCCCAAGCGGCCACCCATGTCGGTACTAGCTGGGATTGCGCTGCTTAATTTCAGTGATCAGACAAGAACTGGTGTGTCCAACGCAATTCGCCGCTCTGGTGTAGGAGTGCACCCCCTGATGTCAGTAAGGGAGGCGCCCCAACCAAGAAATAGGACCGACGATAACTAAACACTGGGGTTCCAGCATTAGGTTATCAACCGGCTGTTGTGTCCCAATGACCACCTTACCCTTCCATAGGCAGTAAATGGGTTAGTAATGATGATGGTTTGACTGGATTTAACACTTGGAGTACTTTTCTGTATACTGTACTTAGTCCTAACTTGTCATTGCCTCCTTTCAGATACTTAACTGAACATATCAAGAGTAATTGAAAGACCAGAAGTGCCCTCCACATTTGTAAACACATTGAATTCTTTAATCCTCGAAAAGGCATCTTTATTCGTTCATACTCATACTTGAACTAGTCCTCACTTGAAACACTTAAAATGGTTTGAATCTCACTCCTCTTGACCCCTGTACGTTATGAAAATAGCTTTGCGCATATACTGTATATAATTCGTAATTTATAACAAGGTTGTCACGGATTCTTGAGAGGCATTAACTCACACAAATCTACTTCCGTCACCTTACATAGTCGTTTCGACTTCCTATTTAGCGATACACTCTTTTTTCAAATTAATCCTTGAATGGTGTCATTGTTGAGCAGCTGCAACTGTAAGCAAATCATCATAATTGTAGGGGAGCGATTTATTGCGTTGGACACACCAGTTCTCGTCCCGATCACTGAAGATAAGCAACGCAACCCCAGCTAGTACTAACATTGGTGGCTGCTTGGGAAAACTTGGAAGCGCTAATACCCAAAAATCGTCGCATTAATGTAGTGTCTGTGCAGTCTTTGCATTAGAACTAAGCAGTGGACGGGGCTCTAATGACCTTGTAGATGATGGGCTCTAAATCACCAACAAACAAACAGCAAACCGTAATTGTATGACATTTGGGCAGCGGTCTTCATTGTATGAAGTCAGTCGTTGCTCTCTGTGTGATGTTTGCTGATGTCAGTCTCCAGAGTATTTTTAATACCCTCAAATTTGTGTTGAGAAAATCCTTTTTACTATCGCTAAAATGTTACTTTGCGAATCCCTGGGCCCAAGACCCATCTGACCTTTTGCTTACACGCCAGCAATCGACCCTGATTGACAATGTTTAAATTGCAACCAATTTTCTCTAAGAGGTTCATTGACTTGTAGTAGATGTGCTTGTGTGGCAGTTAGAGCCTGTTGTAGGAGATCCGTGTAAGCTTACATTTTAAGCAGAAAAAAATACATAGGATTTCTTTTTATGTTGATGGGTTTGTTTCGTTGGATATAAAAGGTCAAGTGTATTGTAATAAGATCCCTGTAAGTTTCCCTCTCTTCGCCATCATTTGATCTTTTATTTGATGTAGAAAAACTATGTTATAGAGCTAATCGACTTAGAGCCATACTTATTATGACAGATTTCTTTGGGAATTTCTGTATTGCGAAGCATTAAATTTTTTATGGTTTGGATTTGACAAACGTGAACTTTTAACTTCAGGATATCCGACAGCCTACATCTTATTGGGGTACTTAAGCACGGATATGTAAAAACTCACGCTTTTAACAATTCCATCAAAATCACCATCTTCAATTACATAAGGCAAGCTGCCTGGCAAAACGAGAAAGAAAATTCCTGAGTGGAACTGCGACAAAAACGCTAGAGAGAAAATGCTCATCATTCTTGACGAAATCATCAATGCTGATGAAGTTAGCCTTACCAAGTCTAAACTAGCCTAAAACATTGTCAGAAATTGAAAATTCCTGCAAAAAAACGCTATTCTCTATTTTATGATGTACACCCATTATTGACCTGCAATGTCCACACTAGTTAAGGATTTCGTCTTAAACAACGCAACTCCTAACCATATTGTCCCTATGAATGGGAACAAGAGCGATATATTGAACACAGTCTTACCAAAACTGCAACCCGTATGCTTAATAATCGTTGGCGCACTGTTCGTCGGACACTCCACTGACGAAAGAGGGTGAACCCCTACACCTCAAAATTTGGCCTCATCAACCCGTTGTATACCAAAGAGGGTTCTCTTACGTGTAAATGCCATCGTACACCACACGGAGGGAAGGTGCTCTGAGCATCTCTCTCGCCCGAAATGGGGGATGAGGGTATGGAACATTCAGCATAGAAGGGCAGTCAATCCTTGATTCAGCAAGAGCCAAAGGTCTTGCATTGTCAAATATGTGGTTTAGGACGAGGGAAGGCAGGCAAGGCACATT
Source organism: Trigoniulus corallinus (assembly GCA_013389805.1). Classification (NCBI taxonomy): domain Eukaryota; kingdom Metazoa; phylum Arthropoda; class Diplopoda; order Spirobolida; family Trigoniulidae; genus Trigoniulus; species Trigoniulus corallinus. The sequence goes on from JAAFCE010009109.1 coordinate 12,844,109, forward strand.
CATAGAAAGGCGAGTAGGTTATTAGGTGGCGGAAATTGTCCACCAAAACAGAGGGATTTCAACAGGAAGTACACCGACAGGTAGACTGGGATTGGGAAGGGACAGCTGATGCCGTGAAAGATTAGAAAAATGTGGGAAAGCCATTCTAGGTCTGGCTAGAGTACCAAACACAAGAAGTATGAGGCCCTCTATGATCAGTTAGAGACCAAAGAAGGGGGAATAGAAGTTTTTAAGCTGGCAAACGGTAGGGATAAGGCAACTAAAGATATACCCCAAGCCATCACAGTGAAGGATAGCAAAGGTAGGGTTCTGTTGGGAAGAGTATTTCCACAGCCTCTTGAATGCAGCAGTGAAAGAGGAAGACATTGACACCGCCCCTACTACTTCTGGGGTGGTGGACAGTTGTCGGAGTCCTTAAGAAAATGATAGCCCAGACAGATTTCCCATTGAAGTGTGGGGCAGCCTAGGTGGCTAGGGAAACTTTTCAATAGGGTAGCTAGTGGAGATACAATACCTTGTGCATGGTGTGAGATTCGGATCGCACCACTCTTCAAGGGCAAAGGTGATGTCCAAGACTGTGGTGGCTATAGAGTTATTCTATCAATCTTAAAAGACATTCTATGAAGCTGATGTGGGAGATTAGATTGAGGTGGTATGGACACTTAATGGGAAGAAGGGATGGAGAGCTAGTTAGGTCCATTACAGGAATGCAAGTGGTTGGAAGCAAACGGGGCAGGGGAAGACCAAAGCAGACGTGGGAGCAAGTTGATCACACAGATATGGTAGTATGTGGGGTGGATGATGACCTTGTGTGAGCTAGGCGAGAGTAGAGGGCTAGAACCTCCAGACGCGACCTTGCAACAGGAGGGATTAGGGGATAATGATGATGGTACAAGTTTGACAATGATCAAAATACAGGTACGGAAACTGATGCCAAATGCTGGTGCGGTGAAAAACTGCTGGGAACTCCATCACCATGAAACTCCAGGAAAATTCCAGTGAAATACTTGAAAAACAATTAAAAAAACCGAATATTCCATATTGTATGAGTTACCCCAATCAGGTAACCTGAAATATTGGCACTAGTTGACAGCAATTCTCAAAGGTAACGTTTATATTCATTGTAATTGCTAAATTTGACTGAATTTCTGTCTAGTTACATTTGCTGCTTCTCTCCCCAAAATGAAAGTCCTTCTTCCATAGGTGCTCTTCCTGTGCACTTTGTTAGGAAGATAGGGATAAACCACTGACAAGGACACATGGGGAAGCAGTTATTAAATGTTGTGAAGGAGTGGGGCAGTTGGGGTTTGTCTCATTTGACAGGTTGATAGCTTAGGCATGTGTAATAGTCGACTGTTTTTCTAAGCGTGTAAGTCTCATTTCACGTTTGTTGCGTTTTCGCCCTAATAGCCATCATTTTTGATTTAGATGTACTTATTTGACGTGACACTCCATGATGGCTATGTAAATGAATATCATCTATTCTGGCTTCGTCAGGAGTGTCGTGTACTTGATAATTGTGGCGATACATCACTGTAATGAAGCGAAAACGTCTCTTATTAAAATGCCAGAAGTGGAGATGTTAAATATTCGTAATTCATGTAACGTGAATTGAACGGCTGTTGCTATGTTAAATGAATAGCGAGTGGGACAAAAGGAGAATCGTAACGCAAAACACGTAAAACACATCTCCGGTTTCTGTCACTGCAATCATAATAGACTCTTGATTTACCACTTTCATTGACAAATTAACAGATGAGAGCTTTTGTCGCCTTATTAACTCTTGTTCATAAAATTAATCTTGATGTTTTAAGCACGGTATATATAATCCATTACATAAACACCTTTGTCTAAATTATTTATTTGACACTGACGAGTGAATAATTTTTCTTTTGAAATTCAAACAAGATTTAATTGTAGCTTTTCTGGTTAGGCACATTCCAGATCAGCTTTTTTCAACCAGGGCTCCGCCAATGGCAAGGTAAAATATAAAAGTAACAATGAAAATACAAGAAACGAGAACGACTTTTGTCTGTCGAAGATGAACTTCAGGTTTCTCTCTCAGACCTCATTTACACATTCGCGAATAAGACGAGTCGAATGGCGAGGCGAGACTCGTCGAAATGTTTGCATTCATACTTTGGATGAAAAATGACTGTTCACAATGGGAGCGGCGAGTTGCGTTGGACACACCAGTTCTCGTCTGATCACTGAAGTTAAGCAACGCAAGCCCAGTTAGTACTGACATGGGTGGTCGCTCGGGAAAGCTGGGTACTGCTAATACCCAATAATCGTCGCATTAGTGTAGTGTCTGTGCAGGATATGCATTAGAACTATACAGTGGACGGGTCTCTAATGACCTCGTAGTTGACGGGACCTTAAAAACTCAAACAAAAAAAAAAAAAAAAAGACTGTTCACGCATTCGCCGAATGTCTCGCCAGATGGTCATTCCCCAATAGCCCCCAGTCACTCGCGCCCTTTGATTCGTGTCAAAAACACCGCTTCCAACACTAGCACCACGAACCACGAGGTGAATGATGAATGTAGTGTTCACACATTCGTCGAACATGCTCGCCTCGCCACTCCCCTCGTCGAATTCAACACGTTACGCTAACACACACCTGTATCAATTAATGTGTTTTTCTGTCACTGTATGGGGTTCCGCGAGAAGTCTAAATGTTCCAAATGGTTCCATTCCAATAAAAAGTTTGAAAAACACTGTTCCAGATCATCATCATCATACCCTTATCCCGCCTGTTTCAGGGTCGGGTCTGCGGGTCCACTGAACATACTCTGACTGGGGGCACCCCAACCAGGCGTCTGGAATCCGCAGGAATATTGGCTGGGTTGTCTGTGGGGGGATGCCAGCCTACCCAACTAGGCACATTCCAGATATTTATAACAATTGACACAGAAGGGTACGACTTTACTTACTGGACGGCACTGATGTGCAATTTGTCATTGTAATTCGTTGTGTAGCGAACTGTCTAGTACAGTGGTGGCGAACCTGTGACTCGCGGGTCAAAAAGTGACTCACCGTACAATTTTAAGTGACCCGAACGTGAATCATATCTAGTTTATCGTCTCATAGCGTGTGGGGTGGACGGGGACCTGGTGGGCAGGAACCCACAGGTGGGATAGGGGTATTATGATGATTGTTTCTAATTGCTACTTTAATAAACTAATTTATTCATTAGTAATAATAATTTTTTATTCATAAGATTAAATAGTGCATGCATCTGACCCGCGGACAACTTCCTGTTTTTTTTCGTGTTATTTTGACCCGTCTTCAAAAAAAGGTTGGCCACCACTGCTCTAGTACCTCTTACTAGGTGGCAGTTGAATTCTCTTTGGGCTATTTTCTAACATAATTTTCTTTAAAAATTTTAAATTTGCGAACCCCGCTCTGGGAAGGGAGCCTCCGTCTGAAGTCAGAAAATTCGACGTCTGGACCAGTCCTGCCAGGACCGGATTTGAAGATAGGACTGGTAGACTCGCGTCTCGGGATCTGAAAATTAGTATTATTTTAATCTTAATTGTTGGCCGATGATTTCATATATAAACGATGTGCTTCACGTTTGGGGCCCCTTTTTTTCTTTGTCCATTTATCCTCTTAGTCTAGGACCCATAGGAATTGTGATACCCAGCCCTGAGAATAATAATAGCTACGACTCAAACATCACTATGTTTCTGTAAGTGCGTACAATGATATTTGATGATCCCCATGAAATGGGTGTGGTGAGGACCCTTTTAATGCTCTTCGGAAGTTCCAGATTTTAATTTTCTTATTAAGTTCCATGGTCCTTCTATTTGGACCCAGGTCCACCGCATCGCTGCCCCTCATTTTTTCCCATTTGCGCCACACAGTTTCTGCCCTGAAAAGTGTTTAGAACCAAGAGGATTCATGGAGCGTCGTACTTTGGGCTCCAAAAAGTCAGCGTTTTCTTCTACCAAATGACCTGCCGAGGTCAGGTGAAATCTTATTAATGATTTAAATTATCTCTTTAATTACCCAAATGTGTGAAGTGAAAAATAGGCAATTTGTATCAACACAATTTCAATTTTCGATAGCTGTAATTAAAATAGGTGGTGTTTTTGAAACTGTTCATGGTGATTAATAATACCAGCGTAAAGGGAGCGAAAATAGTTGTTACCGGAAGTAATTTTGATTGGTGGAAGGCGTAGTAACAAATAACAGGAAGTTGTTGGAATTGTCATCTTATTATTATTGGATTATTACTAGTTCCTGCTTCCTAAATAATAAGTGAAATTCATTTTTAGATGTGTCGAAAGGATTCGCAACTCATTTAAACGTTCGCAACTCATTTAAACGTTCGCAACTCACTCAAAACGTTGGCAACTCGTTCAGCTTGTTCCCAAACTCGTTCAATATGGTCAGTGTGCCTCAACTCGTACAACACTTTCGCAGACTCAATGCGTTTCGGTTTTTTCGTTGATGTTTTTAGGGCCATTCAACTACAAGGTAATTAGAGCCCCGTCCACTGCGTAGTTCTAATGCAAAGACTGCACAGACCCTACACTAATGTGACGATTTTTGGATATTAGCAGTACCCAGTTTTCCCAAGCGGCCACCCATGTCGGTACTCACTGGGGTTGCGTTGCTTAACTTCAGGAATCAAGGCGCGTTCTCACGAGTCAAGTTTTGTTGATCAATTGTAGTTGTTCAACAAAACTTGAATGAAAACTGTAGTGGGAACCTCTGTTTCAATCGAGTTGATCAACATTTTAGCTGACCAACTTTTCTTGATCAAGTGGTGAGTCATTCACCATTACCCTTCAAGTGAACAATAGGTCTTTTGTTTAAGGCCCTTGTAGATATACAAAAGTGGACCCGTCAGAGGGGTGGACCAATTGGGGGTTAACCAAAATACAGTGTTATCCACACAACTCCTTTTGACCCCATTTGTAATGTAACTGAAACCCCATTTGTACAATGAGACTGCTGATCAGTTTCTATTGAAATGTGTGAACGAAAATTGATTCAAGTAATGTTCAACTTTTGTTGAACAACTACAATTGGTCAACAAAACTTGACTAGTGAGAACGCGCCTTTAGACAGGGGAGCGGCGAATTTCGTTGAACACACAAGTTCTCGTCTGATCACTGAAGTTAAGCAGCGCAACCCCAGCTAGTACTGACATGGGTGGCCGCTTGGGAAAACTGGATACTGCTAATGCCCGAAAATCGTCGCGTAGTGTAGTGTCTGTGCAGTCTCTGCATAAAAACTATGCTGTGGACGGGGCTCTAATGACCTTGTAGTTGAAGGGCCCTAAAACACCAACAAAAAACAAAAAAATAATCAGGAATCAGACGAGAACTGGTGTGTCCGACTCAATAAGCCGCTCCCCATGCGGTTCAAAAATAGGAAGGGTAGAAAACATTTGTTTATGTCCCAGTCGTTGGGATGCGGTGGAGTAAACGGTGCTGAGAATCCTAGTACGGAGATTATCTTTGGACCTTTGCCATCTTGTAATGGTTTGCAAAGGGCAAACAAGTCTAATATACGTTAATATTGACTGTTTCTGCTGATGAATGCTTTATTTGAATAAGAAGTAGGAAATGACATTTTAAACGAGACACTCGGTGTCGGATAACAGGTAATTTCAGGAGTAAATATTCAGCTTCCTTTATCTTTATATTCCTGTGCTCATCAGGATTCGCAAGAGTTCAACAGTGTACCGTAGTTCTGGTGATTTTCTACTCCACATCATGCTTGACGAGTGAGCTTATGGCTTCAAGTTCAGTGCTGACTGAAGTAGAAGGTTTATTTCGGGTGTTTTAAGTCCCTACAGCTACAAAGGTCATTACAGCCCCGTCCGCTGCATAGTTCTAATGCAGAATCTCCACAGACACTACGCTGTTAAGCGGTGTGTACACTGGCAATAAAACTTGCACAAGTTGACTTTAGCAAGTGCGCTGTAGCGTGTAGACAGCAAAGCAAGTCAACTTGCGGAAGCTTTTAAACTTGCCACACTTGCCGCAAGTCACCACGTGTAGACACCAATTTTTAACTTGCAGCAATAACTTGCAACTTATCTCGCTTGGATTGATAAGTTTTCAACCTACTTGCAGAAGGTACTTCTGCAACAAAACTTGCATGTAGTGTGCAGAGTATTAGAAGTACTTGTGGAAGAACTTCTGCAAGTAACTTGCTAGTGTACACACAGCTTTACGGCGATTGTTGGATAATAGCAGTACCCAGTGTTCTCAAGGGGTCACCAATGCAATAGAGCGGCGAATTGCGTTGGACACACCAGTTCTCGTCTGATCACTGAAGTAAAGCAGCGCGACCCCAGCTAGTACTGGCATGGGTGGCCGCTTGTGAACAATGCCCAAAAATCGTCGCATTAGTGTAGGGTCTGTACAGTCTCTACATAAGAACTATGCTGTGGACGGGGCTCTAACGACCTTTGTAGTTGAAGGGCTCTAGAACACCAACAGACAAACAACCAATGCAATACAGCCCTTCCTGTTTCTTTCGGAGAAAGACCCCCCCACCCCCAGTGCGCCTTCCTTCAGGTGAGAAGTAAAGCTGTGGCCCTGTATGGTGTGTATCATCTGCCCGTAAACGAATCTCTACTTCATGGAGTAAAATATACGTGTAGCATTTTACCTCTGCGTGTAATGGAACCCTTCCTGCATGGAATTTTAATGAAGCTCGACGAAAATCCCAGGTATAGAAGAGATACGGTCGCCACAGTTGGTTCAACAAAGTGGGGCTGAAATCAATTTTTCTGAAATTGGACTTGTGAAATGTTAAATCATAAAAACGTAACAGGTTCGGCTCTTTATGTTTTAACTACCATTTTAATAGGCAATCCGAATTTATGATTATGTAGTTTAAGATAATTAACGAAGTGATGCACTTGTGGGCGCAGGGAGGGTTACACGTGGCGCCTGGTATTTGCTAACTATTTAGATAATTAACATTTTATAATTCAATGAATGAATATAAAATGTACTACATTATTAATAACAATTAAAACCCTATTATATTATTTGAATGGAGGGGGGTTTATAGCTGTAATATATCATCCAAAATGGCTGATTTTCCTTGCAAAAAATGGACGTACGGCTCCTAAGAGATTAATTCAAGGATAGTTCGTATTTTAGCCATAGGTTTGAGCCTGAAACTCGTGTAATCTCTATTCACATAAATATAGTTGGGTTGTTTGTTGGTGTTTTAGGGCCCTTCTACTACAAAGGTCATTAGAGCCCCGTCCACAGCATAGTTCTTATGCAGACACTGCACAGACACTACACAATGGGACGACTTTTGGGTATTAGCAGTACCCAGTTTTCCCAAGCGGCCACCCATGTCAGTATCATTGATTGTCGTTGGGTACCCCGATAGTTGGGTACCCTCATGTGAGGTTGTAGCATGTTGAACTATTGCGTCAGTGGTTCAAGGCTCCATCCTAAACATCATGGGTTGCTTATTAAGGGCGAGAAAGAGAGGGAGAATCTTGTGTAGCTCACAGCATTACTATTTTTATCAGACTACTGTTGATGGGGTGCAATGGACCTCTGGTTGGAAGTGTCCCTTACTGGGTATAAGAGGAGAACGGATCATTCATATAAATTGAAGTGGATAAGGGCACAGACAGACTCTTACTACTGTTTTTTTTACCAAGGACCATTCGGCAATGGAACACCCTTGGAGAAGAAAGTGGAGGGCTTCCTCAAAGGAAAGGTCACCATTGCAAGTATTGTAGAGGGCCATAAGAATTATAACTTAGGGCTTTAGGAAGTTTAGGGTATCATAGGTAGGAATGAGAGTTAGTCTCTCCACTGCCAAATTGGCCAAATAGAATCTCCAGCGCACCCTCCGTCGGATGAGAAGAACTGACCCTGTGTGGTGTGCACGAGGTCATTTGCACGTGAATGAACCTTTACTGCAAAAAAGCAAACCCAACTACTAATCCTTTTCCTTCCTATAGTAGGGTCAAGAACCCATCTTGGTCCTTCTCGATGGACAAATGAGTAATGTGTTGGACGACATTTTACGCAGTCGGTTGCCGACCTAAGCCAGCGTCTTACATCTAGTTATAGAAAGTGTTGCCTAACCCTAACCCTATGGTTATTTAAAATCGGCCCACTATTCGTTGGGGCACCCCACCAACGCTAGGGGACGGACTCCTTTTGTTTTGTTGCTGTTTTAGGGCCTTTCAACTACATTACAACTGGGCGCTGTTCCGACGATTTAAGTAGTAGCAGTACCCAATGTTCAACTACTGTCACCCATGCTAGTACTAGCTGGTACATGCAAGTACTCATCAGTGGTCAGTGGTCAGACGGTCCCAACGTAGTACAGCCGCACTTGGCAGACTACTACACTTGGAAATTTTCTACTTGTTGTACGGGTAGAGCGATTTTACGTGTGAACGGCATCGTACACTCCATGGCTTTATTTCCATTCCGGCGGAAGGCTCACTCCCGACCTTTCTCTCGCGCCCGCCCGAAAGAAACCAACCCACCCCTATCCATTATCGAACCTGGAACCACTGCGGCAATAGGTGAGCACGCTACCTTTTGGCCCCCAAGGCAGGTTTTCATCCCTGCAACTAAACATATATTCCACTCCAACAAAAGGGTTCTTTTCCGTTTGGTTCGCTGGTGTTTTAGGGCCCTTCAACTGCAACATCATTAGAGCCCCATCCAGTGCGTAGTTCTGATGCAGAGACTGTGCACAGGCACGACACTAATGTGGCGATTTTGGAATATTAGTGATACGCAGCTTTTTCAAGAGGCCATCACTGTCAGCAGGGACGGCCATCCAGGGGGTGCAGAGGGTGCATTGTACCCGGGCCCCACGATTGAAGGGGCCCCATCATCAGGGCCCAGATCATTGCTAATATTAAAAGTTTAATGCGTCATTGTAGGGGCAACGTCCCTCATTCGACCCTGCCAATGCAATATAACCTTAAGTGTAACCTAACAACCGTGCCATTGAACTACACCAGGGTTGTACAACCTTTCTGGAGTTGTGGGTCACTCGGCTGCTCCATGAACTGATTGCCAGCCACAGGCTGTCAAAACCAAAACGGGTGAAGATAACGTTAGGTGTTACATAACAGGTAGGCTATAATGCATAATTAGAAATGATGCAACATGGGCCACATTACAAGCCTCAATGGGCCACAGGTTGGACAACCCAGAATTAGAGGTTAAGAGTCAATAATTTAATAATGCTATTATTTTGGGGTTGTTAAAACCAAAATACCTTTAATAATCAGAAGTGTAATAAAAAAATATAATGACACTGGTCCAACTGAAAATGTTCCAACGTGTGGACGTCCACATAAGCTTTCAGGCCAACTCATAAATGCAATGGCGACATATTAGGACACATGGCAGCATCCAAAAATGTAATACCTTCTAAAATTAGGAAGGATCTCAGAATGGGATAGGAGGGCATCTAAGAGGAGTCCATTTACTCTGAATCCTTTTATTTTTGCTTTTGGAAAAATATTCTGGGGCCCTAAAAGGATTTTTGCACCCGGGCCCCTTTATAGAGAAGGCCGGCCCTGACTGTCAGTACTAACTGGAGTTGCCTAGCTTAACTTCAGCCAACTGGTGTGTCTAACGCAATAAGCTGCTCCCTGTTGACGTGAGACCAGGGCTTTACTGGTATTCCCTCCCCTAAAAGAATCTACCGACCTCGGTCAGGATCTAGCCTGAAACACTACCTCTGCGCCACAGAGGTTGTTGGACTGTGATGCCACTTCAGCGAGTGTAAATGCTTGGAATCTGCTTGGGAGCGGCGAGTTGCGTTGGACACACCAGTTCTCGTCTGATCACTGAAGTTAAGCAACGCAAGCCCAGTTAGTACTGACATGGGTGGTCGCTCGGGAAAGCTGGGTACTGCTAATACCCAATAATCGTCGCATTGGTGTAGTGTCTGTGCAGTCTATGCATTAGAACTATGCAGTGGACGGGTCTCTAATGACCTTGTAGTTGACGGGACCTTAAACACCAACAAACAAACAACAATTGGAATCTGCTTAAATTTGGCAGTAAATGCAGACAGCTGTGTAATTGACAAGTGGCCATATGGAATCGTTGTTTGGTAATGATAATTAAAGATAGTGTTCCGAACGAACAATTTCATAGTTGATTCGTTTAAGCTTCAAAATGAAATATGCTCTCCAGAGAGCACGTACAAAAAAAAAATCGCACATTCGTAGACTAACTTCTGAATGGTGGTAGGATACTGACTCGCCATTGTGATGAAGTCAATAACGTCTCAGATTTCTTGTTCGGGAATGCGACTATAAAAAATAATGACAACGCCCTGATTATGCCATCCATTTCAATAATTGTCTTTTTCTACCGCTATTTTGGTTTCTCTCATGTTCCTGTTCGACGTTCATATTTTGAAAAAGGACCAAACAAGAAATCAGTCCAATGTTGATCTTTCATCTGTTTCAAAATCCATTTGAAAATTAATAAACATATCAGCAATGTTGATAAGACATCAAGGGCGAGTCTCCCTTCTGCTTGGGAATGAAGTCCTGCTCCTATGGTATGTACCATGCCACCTACAATTTAACGGATCCTCTCTACGCCGAGAAAGAATTTCACCGGCAAAATGTTTGCATGTAGGAGCTAGCATCCTTTTTGGGTCGATAACTGGCCATCAGTGATGTTAGGAAGGCTACGAGACCAAGCCGAGAGTTATGAGTCAGAATACATTCACAATTTCAGAGTGGGACGGTGATGACATCCCAACAGTGACTATCATTCTGAACCCTTTCCCCGTCTATGACAGGGCCAGTCTCCCATTTGTCTCTGAACGAACCCCCAGCGCTACCTCAGATGTTATTGGTGTGGTTGACCGCTTGGGAATACTGGCTACTGCCAATACCCAAATCACCATAACAACGTGTAGTGTCTGTGAGCCTCTGCATTAGAACTACGCGGTGGGCGAGGTTCTAGTGACCTTTGTAGTTAAAGGGCCCTAAACGCCGAAAGAATAAACAAAACCCACTTGCCTCCATTGCGCCGAGGACATAGACCCTACGAACGAATGGTTGAGCGACAAGTTTGTGCAGCCGGTTTCTTGCCAAATTAGTGGTGCAACTCCTATGCTTATTTTGAATCGTTTTTTGTTTGTTTCGTTGGTGTTTTAGGGCCCTTCAACTACAAGGTCATTAGAGCCCCGTCCATTGCATAGGTCGGATGCAGACACTACACTAATGTGGCGATTTTAGGATATTAGCGGTATCCAGTTTTTGCAAGCGGCCATCCATGTCAGTACTAGTTGGGGTTACGTTGCTTAACACCAGAGATCAGACTAGAACTGGTGTGTCCAACGCAATAAGCCGCTCCCTTTGATTCTTCGAGGCACTTCTCCTCCTCCAAGGCCGGGGACGGGTTCTTACACCTTAGAATTTTGCCAATCTGCTCGTATACTCGACTTCACGTAGTAAGGGGTCTTTCGCGACCTTCTCTGTGGTGCAGAAGTAGCGTGCTCGAATTTGCCTAATGTTGCACTGATTATAAACATGTAAATCGTCATAAATGCAAAGTGCATTAGTTCCTCCCTTCGGGGCAGTAAGCAGTCTTGAGAACTGTAGGGCAGTCGTTAAATAACTCAATCTAAAATTGGGGTAGTTCCCTCATCTGGTAATAAGGAATTGCACGGAATGTTAATCACTTTATTTGAATTTTGTAAATTTATTCGGAAATAAAATATTCAGCATGTCAAAAACTTGCGCGATAAATTAATCTAGATTAGCCTATATTTCCTATTTAAAATTAGGAATTTAAATTAAAACGGCTAATTACATCGTGGAAAAAATAAACTTAAGGACAAGTTCCCGCCTAGACTCACCCGTTAGACGTTGGACTACTGCGCTAGCGGCTCCACTGTCTGTTCTGAATCCGAGGTAGTTTGCCGCCTTTCCGGCGAGAGAGAGAGGGAGAGGGACTGGCAGGTAGGCCTCCAGTGCACCTAACGTAGTCGAGTGGGAAAAGTGCGTGGTCTCGTGTGATCTGTACGATGTCACTACTGCAGGGGAGCGGCTGTATTGCGCTAGACACAGGAGTTCTTGCCTGATCACTAAAGGTAAGCAACGCAACCCCAGCTAGTACTAGCATGGGTGACCACTTGGGAATACTGGGTACTACTAATGCTCAAAATAAAGTATTGGCTGTGCAGACTCCGCATTAGAACTATGCAATGAACGTGGCCCTAATGAGCATTGTAGTTCATGAGCCCTAAAACACCAACGAAACAGGAGACTCCACTGAGGGAAAAGAGCACTTAATAAATGGAGTAACATAGACGTGTTCGATAAAATCTCGAGGTGTAGGAGCTCGTACCCCTTGCGTTTGAGAAGATTTCATTCGTTGCTGTTTAAGGGCCCTTCAACTACAAGGTCATTAGAGACCCGTCCACTGCGTTGTTTAAATACAGACACTGCACATACACTACACTAATGCGACGATTTTTGGGTATTAGCGGTGCCCAGTTTTCCCATGCAGCCACCCATGTCAGTACTAGCCGAGGTTGCGTTGCTTAACCAGACGAGAACTGGTGTGTCCAACGCAATAAGCCACTCCTGTCTGAAAAATGTTTGTTTGTTGTTGTTTTAGGGCCCTTCAACTACAAGGTCATTAGAGCCCCATCCACAGTGTAGTTCTTATGCAGAGACTGCACAGACACTACACTAATGTGACGATTTTTGGATACTAGCGGTACGCAGTTTTCCGAAGCGGTCACCCATGTCAGTACTAACTGGGGTTGCGTTGCTTCACTTCAGTAATCAGACGAGAACTGGCGTGTCCTACGGAGTTTGCCGCTCCCCTTTCTGAAGTAGAAGTACCCCAATCAGCATTGGGGTTGCAGCATTAGGTTCGCAGCCGGCGGCGACAAAATGTTGTCAAACAAATTGCTCATGTCATCCCCCGGGACACCCGACCTTAACATAGGCGGGAAAGAGATTGGTGACGAGGATAAGTTCAAACTTAAAATTTTGCGGTTTTAAACGTTCCTCTAATATGGATGACCCTCTCATAGTCGTATTCCGTAAAGCAATCCATTTTCGTGGTAATCATCGGTCTTTTCTCGATAATTACTCGATTTATAAACCTCCCTTGATTAAATATGTATGATATACGAAATAAATACAATTAATTTTTCAATTACAGTGCTGTTGCTGTAAATGAAATGGTTCTCATAACTTAGTTAGCCAATTTTAAGGATGTTTGAGTACATAAAATTATTTTTGGTTTATTATGCACTTAGGGTTTTAGAAATTATTGATCTGTGTTATTTTACCGAGTATATTCTGCCTGACTGGTATTTGGACATTCGTTTACTCTGCTTTCCGGTGGATCAGGGTGAGATAACGATATGCAAAATAGATTCACTGTCCTCCTTTTAAAACCACCTCAGAAGTTTGTTACACGAATAGCTTAATGTTTTATTTCAGAGTAACTCTAAATTAATTCGTGGGATAGGCTGGCATCCCCCCACAGACGACAAAGCCAATATTCCTGTGGGTTCCAGGCGCCTGGTTGGGTGCCTCCAGTCGGACCATGTTCAGCGGACACGCAGACCCGAACCCTGCCACTGGCGAGATAGGGGTATGAAAGTAGGACAACTTTCGAAAGTAGGGGAGCGGCGAATTGCGTTGGACACACCAGTTCTCGTCTGATCACTGAAGTTAAGCAACGCAACCCCAGCTAGTACTGACATGGGTGGCCGCTTGGGAAAACTGGGTACTGCTAATACCCAAAAATCGTCGCATTAGTGTAGTGTCTGTGCAGGCTCTGCATAAGAACTATACTGTGGACGAGGCTCTAATGACCTTTGTAGCTGAAGGGTGCCCTAAACACCAACAAACAACAATCGAAAGTGATATTTCCGAGGTGGGTTGCCTTCTTCAGGCTGAGAGAGAGTCCGCGTGGTATGCCATGGTATCAGCACGTAAAAGAACCCTCTGTGCTATGCAACGGTGAAATGAGGCAAAAATTTCCAGGTGCAGGAGCTCGCCTCCCCAGGCGTCGGTGGAGTGCCCCAACGAACAATATATCGACGATAAATAATGCAGATTTGGTCGGCAACCGGCTGTGGAAAACCGGACCATGTCCAATATATCGCCCTTGTGTCCATTCAGAGGGACAAGGTGGGTACCAGACTCTGCCAAAAAGCGGGAGCGGCAAGTTGCGTTGGACACACCAGTTCTCGTCCGATCACTGAAGTTAAGCAACTCAAGCCCAGTTAGTACTGACATGGGTGGTCGCTCAGGAAAGCTGGGTACTGCTAATACCCAATAATCGTCGCATTAGTGTAGTGTCTGTGCAGTCTATGCATTAGAACTATGCAATGGACGGGTCTCTAATGACCTTGTAGTTGACGGGACCTTAAACTCCAACAAACAACAACAACCTGCCAAAATGCGAGAAAAAAGGTTAGGAGTTGCATTGAATAGGTGCGCTTACATCTAGGCGTATCTTTTGTATCTGGGTGTATCCTAAGTGCACATCTCTCAGGCCCCTCAAAGTTAACATTGCATCAGGCCCCGCTTTTGTTCGGGCCGGCGATGCAACGAAAAGTAGACCGACTATAAATATAGGAGTTGCAGCCAGTGGCGGATCCAGGATTTTCGCCAGGGGGGGGGATTGAGCTAAAGCTCTCATATATTATGCGAATAAATTTGTGTGCATGGGGGGGCGTGCAACCCCATAAACCCCATCCTGTATCCGCGCGTGGTTGCAGCATTATGTCGGCGTGGTTGCAGCATGTTCCTGTTCAGCAGATTGTCCTTGCGTCTCAGTGGGTATTATTCACTTTGCTATTCCCAGGAAAAGTGTTAATGCTTGTTGTTTGCTGTCAAAGTTGCACGGGAGCAGCAGTAGGCCCTATGGGTTGGACACACCAGTTCTCCTCTGATCGCTGAAGTCAAGCAACGCAACCCCAGCTAGTACAAACATGGGTTGCCTCTTGGGAAAACTGGGTACCTCTAATATCCAAAAATCGTCGCATTGGTGTAGTGTCTGTGCAATCTCTGCATTAGAACTACGCAGTGGACGGGGCTCTAATGACCTTGTAGTTGAAGGGCCCTAAAACACCAACGAAACAAAACAAAAAATGGTCAAAATTGCAGCAACATTTAGGAGACACTGCCTGCTTCTCGTCCTTTCCTTCTTCACCGTCAGCATTTCTACATAGAAATTAGATTTCCGAGGTTACCCCGCCTGCACCAGCGCTTCGTTGGTGTTAGTAAGATGGCATTAAAGAAGACAAATGACCACCAACCAATGTCTGTCTTAGACTTTATAAATAAAAAATGAGACTTTAGGTGGCAGGTTTCTTCTCTTTGAGGCTATAATCCTTGTAGAAGCTATTATGTGTATTTTAAGTAATCTTTCGACCGTTTTTCAGCCCCAAAGTCTCAGTCTGTTTATCATCTGATGCATTTATCTTGGCTATTGTAATGCTGTAGATTAAATTATATATATACTTGTAATTATTTTTAGCAGTGGCACAATAAGTTGGTTTGCACGCGTTGAAAGAGCTTGGGATATAAAAGTAAAATCTAATTGAATTGTCTGAATGTAGAAGAAAATTTAATTTTGGGATCCCACCAGGTAAAAAATCTGGCGTTAATCCAGTTTAAAAGGAGAACATGTTTATGACAAAAATTACTTTGTCTCTTTTGGTTCCACCTGGGAATGAATATGCAAATGTTCCTTTATTCACATCGCCACTTGTTATTTTAAATGAAATCGGTTTTACGTCGCCTTGGTAACTTATTTTTCCTCTAATGGCGAGATCCTTGAGTAAGCGACGATGAACAGGGATTTGAAAATGGTGTTTCAAAGCACACGACGTGTTAATTTTCAAATCAAGCTACCAAAAGTTACTGTACTTCTATAATCTTTTGTTCGAGGAAGCATCTGGACTGTGTAAAGTTAGCTTATCTTGTTTTTTTGGGAGGGTGTGTGTGTATGTTTGAGAACATTTTAGTAATTTCATTGCCTATAACTTTATCCTTTTTACGTTATTAATTTCGGTATTCTTGTCTAAGATAAAGAGGTGTTTATAAACATAGATGATTACTTTATTATTAAGCATGAATTTCTCTTCCTAATCTCTATAAAAACATGAGCTGAATGTCATGTCAAATAGTTTGAGTGTGTGTTTAAAATATCCTCGGTATCAGGTTGTGACGCACTAAACTGACAACTGGTGACATGATTGTCCACTGAGAAATTGGAAACGCCAACTTTGAAAAACAAGGTTTGAATTATTTAAGGACATTCTAGATTTAGGGTCCTCTTGAACAGTTAAATAATTTATCAGCTTTTGTTTCATCTAGTAGACTATATCACGCAACTAATGATGCTACATGATGCAAACATAGCAAAGTAACATTTGTTGCAAACAATTTCATTCATTGTTGGATCTGTACCAGCTCCACAAACAAATGTTCGGACTTCAGTTTTGATTTGTAAGCAATGTATTTACAGTCTCTGTTGTTACTGGATTCTTCTTAACAGACATTTCTTGATGTTAACGATTGTTCTTGCGCAAATAGTTCGTCAACTTTTACTGTTTTCAAACATTTTTTTGCAGTTTGTTAAGTGACCAGACTTTAAATATAAATTGTTTCTATAAAAAGATAGTTATGTTTGGGTAGCATTCCGTATAATTTCCAGACAAAGTTCACCGACATGTTTAGTGATACGATGCTTGACATATGTGTTCGTGGTTGTGGGATCAATACTGGGCGCCAAGGGGCTGCGAACGATAGGGAGGTCTCAAGTGCGCCTATTACCGGATGGGAAATAAAGATGTGGCTCTGTGTGGGGCCTATCGGATGTCAGCACTGCACTTTAAAGGACCTTTCTAAGTGATTCAAAAATATACTAACGAATGAACGAAATTCCCAAGAAAGAATATGGACCGCGGTTAAATAAGCAAGGTCTGTGGCCAGTTGCAGGTCTTTAGGAGATCCGCCATGGCCATCATTCAAAAGTATGTTAAACTAATGGGTTGGGGAGTTTGCCAAGCAGCCATGACGGGCCGAACCTCGTGGAGGCTGCTCGCGGGTGAGAGGAAGTTAGGAGTAGGTGATATGGGAGAGTGGGAAAATAGCAGAACCAAATGTTAAATCGACCACCAATGTAAGTACTAACTTGGGCAGCGTTGCTTAACTTCAGTGATCTAACGAGAACTTGTGTGTCCAACGCATGTTGAATGTGGGAGATGAACAACGTTGGCACTAATCAAGGCTCCTCTGAGTTTCTGGATCTGTTTTTAGTACTCGACCATGCCACAGGCAGAAAATGGACTCGAAGTATAGAAATTCAAATTAGATGTGAAATAGATTGGTTCAACTGTGAGCTCTGAAGAGCATTACTCGACTCCAGAGAGCTACAAATGGGGGGCGAACGAGCTGGAACTGGTATTTATCTATACTGTACTTATTTCTGCGTCGAAAGGGTTCTGTTCCCAGCAGGTCACATTGTACACGGCATGTAAGACCGCGATTTTTGTGTCCCCTTAGACGAACGATAAATTTGAGATTACGTTTTTGGACAAAGGGAATTTTATCCTTGAGACAAGGGAGGAGGAGGAGGCAAGTGGAAACGTTTCGGGCCAATCCCAAGCATGAATATCTTATGACGATGGCCATCATCTCCAATTCTGACTGTGGCAAGATCTCAGAGGCCAAATAACAGGCGTAAAATACATTTGAACGTTTATAGCATTTTGTACATGTTGCTTTGCATCAGTGCAGAAGGATGCAATCAATGACAACCACAAGTTAGGCAAATGTTTAGTCAGCAATGTGCTAAATATGTTGTTACAACCTTCAATTTTATTTTATATGTACTTTATAGGCGTTGAAAGGATGAGTCTATTTGCACAAAAAAAGTATATATTATGCATTATTGAAAAAGTTTCTAGCATGGGTGGATCCAAGAAATGTTATTGTTGTTGACCGTATCCTGCTGGGGGACTTGAAAAAATTAAAAGTAAACAAAAGTGAAATACATTTCTACAAAAGAATCCATCATTTTAATTGATGCCAGACATTGCAACAAAGCATCACGGATGTAAAAAAATAAATAATATCATTCAACTTTATATTAGAAATTCTTTTTCACTCCTTTTTCTACCTTTAGGGTGGATTGTCCGGTTTTTAACACCTTAGGGAGTTGACGCCTTCGCGGAAGTGTCGCTCCAGTCTAGCAACTTTTGCAATATTTTTAGGGGTTTGGTTTTTGTATACTTCCGAATACTATCTACAGTATATATCTAAGCCCAAAGTGGTGGGGCACGTACTTCTGCTTCTGACAATCTTTTGACCCATCCTATTGGCCCAAACCTGGCCAAGTCAGGTGGAGTGTTGGGAGAAACTCCAAATGCGTCTTCCATCTGATAAGAAATAAACCTTTGGCCTCGCTTAATCTGAAATTAATCAGCTTATTTCGCTACCTAAGGTTTCATCGTTGAATTACTGTCGTGGTTGAGAAATTATTTTGGTAATTCGACAGACTGTAATTTCCTTGTTTTATTGTCCCCTTATTTGTAGCTGCTGCACATTGACACAGAATTATGAGCTGTCAAACTGCGACCCAAACGCAACTTTCCCCTATTACGAGTCTAGGGGTGTGAGCATGAAGGGTTTAACTACTATCTTGTCAAAAGAAATATATGCTAAATGCATTTTTTCCTCTACCCATAATTTGACGCATGCAAACGCACACTTAATCTAGAATTTAATTAACAGTGAATTAGGGAGTCGTTATAAGAGGATCCTTCAGAGTGGGCATGAGCACCTCCTCTGCAAACTAATGAGAATGAGATTCGGGCAGTGAAGTAGGACATTGATGCTTCTCGCCTTGCGCAGGCCCACTTTATTACGTGAATGTCGTAAGAGGTGACTTAAGAGGGTTATGGCATTTCTGCTAAAGCAGGCTTCATCTTGTTTCGTTGGTGTTTTAGGGCCCTTCAACTACAAGGTCATCAGAACCCAGTCACCTGCATAGTTGTAGTGCAACGACTGCAGACACTACACTAATGCGACGATTATTGGGTATTAGCAGCACCCAGTTTTCCCAAACGGCCACCCATGTTAGTAATAGCTGGGGTTGCGTTGCTTAACATTAGTGATCAGACGAGAACTGGTGTGTCCAACGCACTAAGCTGCTCCCAAGCAGGCCTGGAAAAAGGTAGTATTTCGTACATGAGTTCATCACGGTTCCATGGTTGAGCCTACAATGAGATTGTCGTGCCTTTGGTCTGTGACGGGAGGGCTCCTACTTTTTTTCTAACTGATGCGGTTCTACCTCCATACCTGCGTGGTGTGCTAAATGACGGAGTTCAATTCCCATCTTGTGCAGGCATAATTTCTCCTTTTAATCTTCATTGGCGTGCTGAAGGACGTCAGTTTATTTTGCCCAACGCAGGACATTGGACATCAGTAATAGACACAGGCAATGAGGCTTTAAAAGTCACTTCTTAAGATGATTTGGGAGCGGCAAATTGCGTTGGACACACCAGTTCTCGTCTGATCACTGAAGTTAAGCAACTCAGCCCCAGCTAGTACTGACATGGGTGGCCGCTTGGGAAAACTAGCTACTGCTAGTATCCAAAAATCGTCGCATTAGTGTAGTGTCTGTGCAGTCTCTGCATCAGAACTACACTGTGGACGGGGCTGTAATGACCTTGTAGTTGAAGGGCCCTAAAACACCAACAGCAACTTAAGATGATTTGGAGATGCAACGGATCGATTCTTTTCTGCAATATAGAAAACTTTGTACCGAATGAGAAGGAGGACAAGTAATATTGGATATAGTAGTCAAGTAGCTGTAAATCTAGTTTGTTATCCAAATGGTAAACGCAGAAATGATACTGGAAATAATGAACATTTATGGAGTATGGTCATTCCTTGCCACAAATTAATAGTAAACAGAATAGGCACAGAAATTGATACACTTAAAGTGTGTGTAGACGATGGTAATCTGTAAGATTTCGTCTAAAAACAACATGGTTTAGTTCACAATAGTGTTGTCCTCTAAATTGTAATACATTATAGACTTCTGCGGCAGTCGTCACTTAAAGCACATTTGATGACACTGATTTGTTGTGAAATTTTTTGTTTGCAAAACCTTTATATATAAATGAAAATGATGGAGCACAATCCATTCATTGTTTGGCGTTGAATTTGAAGTAGTTCCAAGTGCCATCTATTTTTTATCAGTGCTATAGTATGCCTTCTGTTCATGACACCAATTGTTGACATAATAGCTGATTTATTGTCAGATGTTAGGTTGGTGAAGTGAGACGTTTTTCATCTTATTTCTTTCTTATAACATTACCGTTTTCTTCAGGCAACATTAATGATAAAAAATAGAGACTTTTTTTCTAGTAACTTGACCACCACTCGATAACTATATCCTTTAGAAGTTCATTGAGGACTCCTTTTTTTATATATATATAAAAGTCACTTCTATATGATAGATTCTGGCATTTGTTATCCAACTCTATAAAACATTAAGCAGAATGACATGACTTTGGTGGTTCCAGAAATCCAGATTATGGCGGTAGGGTGTCTCTAACCCCATAAAACTTGCTACTGGTGTGGAATCACCTGCATAGAAAACCATAAAAGCGGACAGTGAGAATTTAAATACAAAGTGATCTTCATCTATATGGTTGGTGTGATTCGAAATTGACAGGTTTTGTTTGTCAAAATTAGGATGGTGAAAGTTGGCTTGATTCATAGCAGTCGTCCTCTTCATGTGACATTTAATGTGAAAAGTTAGGTAATTGGTTTAACGCGAGTTGAAAGGCTCTACAATCCTTTTCAGATGCCTCGTGCCATAATTGTCAGTTCTACAAGTAAAGGTGCAGTGTTCCAGGGCCTCACTGTTGGATATAGGAGGAAGTTTGACTGTTTACACTGCCTGCAGGTGGAGACAATCCCGCAGAGTACTCTGTGATACCAACCACTTCTTGAGGGCATAGTTTTGGCAACTGTAGAGGGGTTGGACCATGAGACAGTACCAGTGGGTTCAGGGCAGTTAGATCCAAGATGACGAAGAGCACTCAGTTTCTTGTGACTTGGGAATACTTGTAGGAGTCCTAGAGCAGGGTTATCAAACTTTTCTGCGAAATCTTCATGTAGTTGCATGAAACGAGGTTCTCATCCTCTCTTCTCTCAAGATTGGTTTGTTTGCTGGTGTTTTAGGGCCATTCAACTACAAGGTCATTTGAACCCCGTCCACAGCATAGTTCTTAAGCAGAGACTGCACAGACACTACACTAATGCGACGATTTTTGGGTATTAGCAGTACCCAGTTTTCCCAAGCGGCCACCCATGTCAGTACTAGCTGGAGTTGCGTTGCTTAACTGCAGTGATCAGACGAGAACTGGTGTGTCCAACGTAATTCGCCGCTCCATTCTCTCGAGATACCACCCACTACTCAGCACCCTCGAATAATGAGATAAACTATTTAATTCATTTATCCTTGTCCGAAATTAAGAGCCGGCTAATACGATTCTAGATGCAAGCCCTGAACTCGTCACGCAAAAATCACTGTCCGTTGCATGCCATTGGCTGGTTTTCATTATGGCGATCATAATTTTGTGCCATAAAATGACTTTAGTTATCATATACAATGCGCATAAGTACCTCCGATTGCTTTTCTTAGCATCGAACTGCGTCGCTGCTAATGCAATCTACATTTAGTGGTTTGCTACGGCTTCTTCAAGTTTCTAAGTAATCTAATCTTTAGTATGCCTTCTTTTTTGTGGAGGAATATGAACTGGAGCACATAGTTTCCTATTACGCCATGAGGAAGTGTAGCTTATCATCATACAAACGACGAATTGTTTATCGGCCTTCATTTTAATGTACTCTTCTTGCAAATGTTATTTTGACGCCATGGCCACCAACAAACACCAAGTGCGTGATAATGGCGTTTGCCGTTTTCAGAAATAACCTTAAGGTCTCAGCTGCCAATGTCTAAAATATATCTTCCATTACTGGATTTACTGTACAGGAATTCTACTTTACCTTGTTGTGAAATTACATTCATATGTGACCCACAGGAACACTGTGAATGTTGATAAAGCATGTGAACGTCCCTATAATAGGCGGTTGTCGAAAAATATGCATTAGGTTGTATGCTTGACTTGTGAATACATGGTTGCAGGCAGGGTTGGACTTGTTCACCAGGTGCTTAGTTTTCCCCGGGTGGACTGCGATCGTTTTAGGCCTGACAGTCGCAATTAAATATTTTTGATCTCTTAAACACAGATACCAGTGAAATGGTCATGAACAACATCCCTGCCACCACAGTAGCTGTGGACTTGATAAGTGGGGAAGAGATAGTCAGGGCCCTCCGCAAGATGAAAGGACACAAAGCCGTAGGTCCTGATAAGATTCCCATTGATGTCTGGAATAGCTTGGGGACCACAGGAATTACATGGCTGAGGAAGGTTTTCAATAAAATAGCCAGTGGGGACCGAATGCCATCTGGATGGCGGGAGAGTTGGATTGTCCCACTGTTAAAGGGCAAAGGTGATGCCCAGGACTGTGGGAACTATAGAGGCATTAAGCTAATGAGCCATTCTATGAAGCTGTGGGAGAGGGTCATAGAATGTCGCCTCAGAAATTGTACTAGTGTCCGAGGAAACCAGTTTGGGTTTATGCCTGGTAGGTCAACAGTGAAACCCATCTTTATTCTACGACAAATGGTTGAAAAGCATAGAGCAGTAAAGAAGGACCTGCATGCAATCTTTGCGGACCTTCAGAAGGGCTATGATAGTGTCCCACGACAGGTAGTATGGGATGTTTTAAGAAAAAAGGGGGCGGATGAAGGGCATATCAGAATAATACAGGATATGTATGATGGTTCCACCACTAGGGTGAGGACGGCATGGGGGAATACTGGTAGCTTCAAGGTAAAGGTAGGGCTTCAGCAAGGATCAGCTCTCAGCCCATATATATTTGCTTTGGCAATGGATGATCTGCTGACAGGAATAGGGGAATGGGCCCCCGCAGTGCTTGCTATTTGCGGACGATTTAGGAAGGTTAGAGGAGTCCCAAGAGGAGGTTCAACAGGGCTTACAGGACATTACAACAGAAATGGCAAAAGGGGGCCTGAAGGTGAACATGAAGAAAACAGAGTACTTAGTTTTCAATTGGAGTGGCCAGGACCAAGAGGGTGTAGTTCGTTGTGGAAGTGAGGTGCTACCAGTAGTGAGGTTAGGTATCTAGGATCAGTGATTCAGAGCAATGGGGAAATCGACTCTGACGTTACCCACAGAATCAAAGCCGGATGGCTAAAGTGGAGACAGGCAAGAGGGGTGCTGTGTGACCGCGGAGTCGCAATAAAGTTGAAAGATAAGGTTTACAAAACTGTAGTTAGGCCCGCCATGCTGTATGGATCAGAGTGCTGGGCAGTGAGGAAGAACCACGAGAGGAGAATGCAAGTGGCCGAGATGCGAATGCTGCGTTACATGAGTGGGGTGTCGCGTGCTGACAGAGTCCGAAACGAGTATGTTAGAGGCAGCTTGGGGATGGGGGACATTGTGGAGAAGATGAGAGAATATGGGTTGAGGTGATATGGGCATGTGATGCGAAGGGGGGAGGAGCTCATGTGGTATATTATGAGGCAACAGGTGGTGGGTGGCACCAGAAGTAGGGGAGACCCAAGCGGACGTGGGAGCAGGTGGTACAGGGAGACATGATGGCGTGCGGGGTGGATGAGGGCCTGGTTGGGGATAGACGGGAGTGGAGGATTAGAACCCGCAGACCCGACCCCGCCATAGGCGGGCCAAGGGTGTGATGATGAGTCGCAATTAAATATTTTTAATGCCTCCTGTTGTTCTTCTACCCCACCTCTGTGGCGCAGTGGATAGCAAACTCGGTAACTGCGTCAGTAGTTCTAGGTTCGATGTGGACCGAGGTGGGGTGGCTGCTTTCGGTCGAGAGAGAGGTCCCGAGTGCGCTTTCTTCCGACGAAAAGTAAAACCTAGGTCCCGTGTGGTGTATGATTACATTTGCACGTAACAGAACCCTCTCTACTATGCAACGGATAGCTGAGGCAAATTTTCCAGGTGTAGGAGCTCGCCCCCTGACGCCGGTGGAATTTTCCAACGAACAAGTGCGGCGAAGTTGCGTTGGACAAACCAGTTTTTGTGAGATCACTGAAGTTAAACCGCGTAAACCCGCGTTAGTACCAACATGGGTGGTTGGTAAGGAACGTTGGGTGCTGCAAATTTCTCCTGTCCTACATCCTCCTCACCCGCGAGCAGCCTCCTACGGGTTCGGCCTGTTATGGCTGCTTGGCTTACTCCCCAACCCGTTAGTGTAGCATAACAGAAGTGCATCACCCTTGTGTCCATTCAGAGGGACAAGATGGGTACCCGACCCTGTCATAGGCGGGAAATGGGCTAGGAATTTGCTTTGTTGTTGCCTGCTGTTGTCCTTTGGTCTCACGTTGATAATGCAGTGATAGAGTGGGAGCGGCGAATTGCGTTTGACACACCAGTTCTCGTCTGATCCCTGAAGTTAAGCAACGCAGGCTCAGCTAGTACTGACATGGGTGGTCTCTCGGGAAAACTGGGTACTGCTAATACCCAATAACCGTCGAATTAGCGTAGTGTCTGTGCAGTCTATGCATTAGAACTATGCAGTGGACGGGTCTCTAATGACCTTGTAGTTGCTGGGACCTTAAACAACAACAACAAAACAACAGCAGTGATAGAGTGTTGGGAGTTCCAGGTTGATCCTGGAGGAACGCAAGAAGCTCCCATTGCGTCTTCTACTAGATAGGAAGTAAAATCATTGTCCTGTAGCGTGTACCAACAAAGAAAATAGGCAACGATAAATTAGCTAAGGGCTTGTAATATTAGATTGTCAGCCAGTTGCTTAAAAATATGGCCCAACAGATTGCTCATGTGTTTAACAAAAGTACAAAAATGGGTAGGCCTACTCAACCCGACTTACGAAGATTTTACTTCTCTTCAATGGCCATCGTTGGTCCTTTTGTGAATTTCGGAGGAAGGAATTTTCTGACAAAGGTAGAGGAGAGGATAGCGGTAAGTGCGTCTTCCATTGGAAGGTGGTAAACCTATGTGATGAAACAGGGCCCGCTCTAAGGGGGGGGGGCAACCCAGACATTTTCCGGGGCGCCATTTTGGCTTTAAGTGTGAAAACAGCGCACACAAACAGAGCGCTGCTTCAAGGGGCGGCAATTTGTCCTTTTGTGCGTGGCGGCATAAGGGCTAGAACAGGCGCTGGATGGGATAAGGTAATTAAGTCAGTGTCACGACATTCAGTGTAAGGCAAGTCATAGAATATGTAATGCCTGGTTCCGTATACCCACGCGCTAACGCTATTACCGTTGTGACAGACGACACACTGGTGACGTCACACTGCTACTTGGGGCGTCGCAGAGCAGCTATGCGTAACGATAGTTGAGTTGACAGGTGGTCAACTCACATAGCGTTCCGCAAGTCACGCTGCGTTTTGATTGGCTGGCGGTTGAGCTGTCTGCTTGAAAAATGGCGGAGGATATTCTGAGACATGGCGGCGTGCGGTGACTCCAAATAAAGTGCTACACTTAAGGAATTGCGCTGACGGTCCTTCATAACGCACTAGCACAAAATGTCATCAGTGTCGACGTGATTAGCGTTAAAGTGTTGTGATACGGAACTAGGCATAAAACTCACAATTTTACCACATTTGGTGTTCATTCCCAACCGGGCAAAAGCAACTACTAACCCTTTTCCCGCATGTAGCAGGCCCGGGTACACACCCATATCCCTCTGTATGGAGACATGGGCGATCTTTGGGACAGCATTTTGACCCAGCCGTGGATCTACGGCTTTATTTCCCATCCGACGGAACTGGCACTTGGCGCCTTTTCTTGCCCGAAACAAATCAACCCACCGCGATTCAATATGATGATAATAGGATAGCGCCACACCTGCACATCTATGTGACCCAATGGGTGTTAGATGGGCAACAGAAATGAAAGTTTGATGAGGGTACCTCAAAATATTTAGCCATGTTAGATATACTGTAATTACATGTCATACTGTGATGCAGTTTGTCCAGTTTTCTCGTTACTGTGCCTGACACGTGGCATAGAATTCATGATTCTTACGTGCCGTTGCACTGCATTAAAATGTTGTATTTCAGTCACAACACTGAAATTTTTTGAACCTGTTAGGTTTGTGGCTTGGAAAAATTTAGGCTACCTGCATACGTCACAACAGCTTTGTAACACCATCTGACCAGTTAACTGCGATAGATAACGACAGGTAGTTCTGATTCCACATGACGATGTATGTGTTGAAATTGCAAATTATCCATACAAAATTCCATCACTTTCACGGAGCAGCTTATTGCGTTGGACAGTGAGTTAAGCATCGCAATCCCATCTAGTACTGACATGGGTGGCCGCTTGGGAAAAGTGGGTACTAGTAATACCCAAAAATCGTCGCATTAGTGTAGTGTCTGTGCTGTCCCTGCATTAGAACTGCGCAGGGACGGGGCTATAATGACCTTGTAGTTGAAGGGCTCTAAAACACCAACGAACAACAATCCATCTGCTGGCAAACAAGAAAATGGAAACAAAATAACGATTTCTTTACTCAGTCGAAATAACTGAAAATATCATGAGGGCCGAACTTATAGGACTGGCCGTGGTCCGTAATTTTTGTCTCGGAGACAATCACCTCACATTGAATAGCAATTTTCAGCATATTTGCATCAAATAACAAGAGAATTTGTCACGCCAACTTGACGCAGGAAAACGGCATTGGCACTGCGCTCCGCAGGGTCACATGGCGCAGGCAATGAGTCACGTCACCCTGCGATTTAACACGTGCAACTACATGCTATCATGTGAGCCACAGAAATTTATAGTGAGTTACCCTGCATCACCTGTGGAGACTGCGTCTCATCTTGCGCTAGGCTTTAGCGTATCGTGCTAAGCAGTCTTTGCTGTTAGGAGGTTACCTTCAATAACATACCAATCATTAGGGAGTTATCTTGTAGCGTCAACGGACGCACACAAAGACGTACGCAGACCGCGTGACTGACAGATGCATCAGTCAGGAAAAACTACCGTATTTTCTTGTAACGTTTAGTAAAACTTAAACGTAACGGACGATACATAAGCGCCAGCTATTGACTGATGACGTCAGCCATTTGTTTTTCGTTAGCGGTTAGCGTGCGTTCGGTGTAGAATTGGTGTTGTGTGCATTGAAACGCATCTTAACGTTACTGCACGCAGTTTTTGCACTTGCGCAGTTGAATTGTCATCTGCTTAACATAGCGTGCGTCAGCCAAAAACGCTACAAGAAAACTCACTACTAATGCCTGGTTCCGTATGGCCACGTGCTAACGCACAGACGACACAGCACAAAAAAATGGTGACGTCACACTGCTACTTGGGGCGCCACAGAGCAGCTATGTGTGACGGTAGTTGAGTTGATAGGTGGTCAACTCAAATAGCGTCCCGCAAGTCACGCTGCGTTCTGATTGGCTGGCAGTTGAACTGTCTGCGTGAAAAATGGCAGAGGATAAACTGAGACATGGCGGAGGATAAACTGAGACATGGCGGCGGCGTGACGTGACTCCAGAAAAGTGCTACACTTATAATGCCTGGTTCCGTATACCCACGCGCTAACGCTATTACCGTTGAATCAGACGACACAGCACAAAAAATGGTGACGTCACACTGCTACTTGGGGTGCTGCAGAGCAGCTATGCGTGACGGTAGTTGAGTTGACCACTGGTCAACTCGCGCAACCCGCACGTCACGCTGCGTTCTGATTGGCTGGCGGTTGAGCTGTCTGCTTGAAAAATGGCGGAGGATAATGTAAGACATGACGGTGGCGTGCGGTGACTCATAATAAAGCGCTGCACTTAAGGAATTGTGCTGGCGGTCCTTCATAACGCACTATCACAAAACGTCATCAAAATGTCATCAGTGGCGACGTGATTAGCGTTGAAGTGTGGTGATACGGAACTAGGCATAACATATAGCTGCTATAAAAGTCAGCCTGTTAACTTGCAAGGTTGGTGTAACTTATTAAGTCCTTGTTGTCTTCCACTGTTAGGCGGTTCGCTATCCATGTAATGTTCTGAGTTACTTGTTATTTATTGGCCAATTACTAGACGTTGCTATAATGTTGTAATTGCACAACCTTCGAAGGTGTATGTCGGTGGCTGTCTCGTGGCTATAGGACACACAAGAGGTTTGTGACAGTTAAACTTTTTCGCAGGCTGCAAAGCAAAGGCTTTTGGTGATATTGTGCTCCCATTTTTCTTTATAGTTGTTCGTTTTGCAGAAGGGGAAACTGACTGCCTGTGGCAGGTCGGGTCTGCGGGTCCACTGAACACGTTCTGACTGGGGGCACCCCAGCCAGGCGTCTGGAACCCGCAGGAATATTGGCTTTGTTGTCTGTGGGGGCTTGCCGGCGTACCCCACGTGTTCGAACACCGCATTACATAACCAAATTAGAAATTTTGGCAGGTGAATTAGTGTTTTGTTGGTTATAATATTGCATGGTTTCGGACCTATTGCTCAATTACAATAGTGCGGTGGTTATGGTGTAGAGCACCAACGAACCGAATCCATCACTTTCAGGTTTTTGACGTCATATTCTTGTGTTTCTTTACGTTTTATTTTTCGTTTTTTGATGTTCACGTCCATGTATTTTTTATTGATTGCCAGATTTTTCTGTCTTATCATTTTGGTTGGGTTAACCCGCTGTGGTAGCGTAGTGGTTAGCACGCCAGAAGTTCTAGGTTCGATACTGGACCGAGGTGGGTTGGATTCTTTCGGACGAAAGAGAGAGTGAGGCTGCGAGTGTGCCTTCCTTCGGATGTGAAGTAAAACCGAGGTCCCGTGTTGGTGCAGGATGTCACTTGCACGTAAAAGAATCCTCTCTACTATGCTATTGGCAGATGAGGGAAAAATTTCCAGGTGTAGGAGCTCGCTCCCTGGCGTCGGTTGTTGTTGTTTGTTGGTATTTTACGGCCCTTTAACTACAAAGGTCGTTAGAGCCTCGTCCACTGTGTGGTTCTGATGCAGAGACTGCACAGGCACTACACTAATGCGACGATTTTTGGGTATTAGTAGTACCCAGTTTTCCTAAGCGGCCACCCATGTCAGTACTAGCTGGGGTTGTGCTGCTTAACTTCAGTGATCAGACGAGAACTGGTGTGTCCAACGCAGGTCGCCGCTCCCTGGCGTCGGTAGCATTCCGCAACGAACCCCAGACCGACGATAACTAAGCGTAGGGGTTGCAGCTTTGGCCTGCAACCGGCTGCGGAAAATACAATGACCAATATATCGCCCTTGTGTCCATTCAGAGGGACAAGATGGGTATCCGACCCTGCCATAGGCGGGAAAATGGTTATACAGTTCCCTTTCTCCACAGTTTACAAGTTACAACCAAATTCAAATGAAATGTAATCAATACACTGCAGAAATCCCAGCTGGTATTTTTGAAATATGCAAGTTATACGCAGGTTAAAAATAATTTTGAAGGTAAAACATGTCCAATAATTCTTATAACATCTGACAGGAAATGCCAACCTCTGACAGTCTATTATTTCACTAAATTAAGTTACTATCTGCATTTGTTAATATGCTGATGAACTGTTTTAACTACCCCTGATACTGTTGACTAGTTATTTCTAGTTAATTTCCTTCATAACGTTACCAATATTTCAAAAATATTAAATTTGAAAAGCCTAGAAGCATGACAACAATGAGATAAACATTTAGGAAACGGTAGCCTTTCTTAAATCACAGGTGCTGATTTCAAGAAAAGATTTATTTTCTTAGGCAAGAATTTTAATAGCACTAGAAATCGTTTTCCGAATAAATTTATATTTTTTATGTTTGAATTTCTTAATTGCAATATTGAGTTATATTATGTGACATTTTTATGAAAAATTTATGTATTTTGGAAAGGGTTGGTCGTCAGGGGTTGGTGTTGTAGGGCCCTTCAACTACAAGGTCATTAGAGGAAATATCACGGGGGTATATGGACGTAAGCACCCGAGCAAGGGGAGACCGAAGCAAACGTGGAAGCAGGTTGTCTATAAGGACATGGTAGTGTGTGGGGTAGACGGGGACCTGGTGGGAGAAAGACGGGAGCCACAGGGGCCCCGACTCTGCCACAGGCGGGATAAGGGTCTGATGATGATGAATACGTATTTTGGAAAGGTCATACCTCACCCCGCCTCGTTGACACGCTCGGTACCTGCGTCAGTAGTTCTAGGTTCGATACTGGGCCGAGGTGGGTTGGCTTCTTTCGGGCGAGAGAGACCAGAGTGCGCCTTCTTTCGGCCAATAAGTGGAACCGAGGTCCCGTGTGGTGTACGATGGCATTTTCACGTAAAAGAACCCTCTCTACTATGTAACGGGTAGATGAGGCAAAACTTCCAGGTGTAGGAGCTCGCCCCCCCTCCCTGGAGTCGGTGGAATTCCCCAACGAACAGTAGATCGACGATAAATAAGCATAGAGGTTGCAGCTTTGGTCGGCAACCGGCTGTGGAAAAGCACTGCCCAATAGATCGTCCTTGTGTCCATTCAGACGTACAACATGAGTACCCGACCCTGCCGTAGGCGGGAAAAGGGTTAGGTGTTGCCCTTCCCGGTGAAAGTCCTACGGTTAATTGGTTTGTCAAAATCTGTGGGTTGATGTCCGGCCCCGTATTAATCCTGGATCCGGGAAAGTTTCCTTCGTCATTCCTCTCTCGTTAGCCTTAGAGGGTTACTAGATTCGAACTTGCCCTAGAAGAGCATGTGCATGACGATGAGAGACTATAAAAGGAGCGGCGAATTGCGTTGGGCACACCAGTTCTCTTCCTATAACTGAAGCGCGCAACCCCAACTAGTACTGACATGGGTGGCCTCTTGGATAAACTGAGTGCTGCTAATACTCAAAAGTCATTGCATTAGTGTAGTGTCTGTGCAGTTTCTGCTTAAAAACTATGATGTAGACGGGGCTCTAATGCCCTTGTAGTTGAAGGGCCCTAAAACACTATCAAACAATAGACTATAAAGACCGGTACCAGTTTGTGAGCCACCTGTTAGGAGTGTCTGACTTTCAGGCATTAAAAACAACTGCTGTGCAGGTTCGTTGACCCGCCGCGGTAGGGTAGGCAACTGCGCCAGTAGATCTAGGTTCGATACTGGACCGAGGTGGGTCGGCTTCTTTCGCCCGCTAGTATGCCTTCTTTCGGATGAGAAGTAAAACCGAGGTCCCGTGAGGGTGTCCGATGGTACTTGCACGTAAAAGAACCCTCTCTACTTTGCAACGGGTAGATGAGGCAAAATTTCCAGGTGTAGGAGCTCGCCCCCCCCCCCCCTGGCGTCGGTAGCATTCCCCAACGAACACTAGACCGACAATAAATAAGCGTAGGGGTGCAGCTTTGGCCGGCAACCAGCTGCAGAAAAATCTATGACCAATATATCGCCCTATGTCCATACAGACTGAAAAGATGGGTACCCGTCCCCTGCCATAGGCGGGAAAAGGGTTAGGAGTTGCTTTGCTGTGCAGGTTCGTTTTTACTGAGCTCTAAGTAGTTCTATCCTAAATTGAGAGATTGTGTTCTCTTCCTTGTCGACAACTGCCGCTATTAATCCCGATGTCAGCCTTGGTATCGATGCCCTATCGCTTTCTGTTGAATTATACTTGAAAGACGCATTTCTGTTAGCCTTTAATAAAGGTTAATGAAGTCCCTACTTGATATATCTAATGTCGATGTCATTTACCTTTGGAAGATCAATTTATTTTTAGGTCATTTGTGGAAAGGCAATTGGTCCCAAGTAGGTTTAGTAAACTCCGTTGTTATAGGTACTTGGATTTGGAAATGTTGTTGGAAATGGTGCCATTTTCTGGCAGAAACAAGAGATCGTAGATTCGACTCGATTAAACCTAATACACCACATATTGACTTTTTTTCCTCTTTCTCTTTAGATGTCTATGTAGAAAAAAAGACACGCAGAGTAGAAGAATAGAAGTTTCAGGGGTTGTGTGAGATAAAGTTGAACTGGTGTGTGACAAATGGCTTGTTGTCTTTTAAACTCCTGCTCGTTAAATTGAGTGTGAAAGCGATGTTTGTGTTCGTTGACATCTTTTTTCTTTCTTCTCCTCCCATTTAGTTTATTGCCTGTCGGGTGAATGCATATATTAGGTGAATTTGATTCACTTTGCATCTGATTTGTTACTTTCTCAATATCAGGATATTTTCCATCTACATTCACTCGAATTTTTGCTACCTACTAAATCATTCTTGTTAGCAACCGAAAAATCAAATTTTATTTCGGATTCCGTATTACTTTTGATGAAATATTATCAAGTCGGTGTTTTTCTTTTCAAAAATCAGTATATTTAGAAATCTTTGACTTTGAGAGCGCCGTACTCCAATCAGTTATTATATATTTATTGGGTTATATAACGTCTGTTTCCTGAGGCCAAGGAGGATGGAGGACGCTTTGGTGCACCTCGAAATTTTTCCAATAATTTCTTTTTTTGTAAAAAGTGGCAGTTTGTTTAGCGTATATCTACACGCCTCCGTACCATACTCGAGTTTCCTTTAGGGGCCAAAGAAACACAGGATTTTAACCAGTCCTTCGTGGTTAAGGCCCAACTGAACAGAAAATTTGACATAAGGACATTTCAGGGGCGGAAAAGAGGGAGAGAGATAAAAGAGATAGCGGCAAAATTTTCAGGTGTACCAGCTCGTTCCCCTTGGTGTCGGTGAACGAAATTGCCTCCCACAAAAAAAGCTGCTAACAAAGGTACAAGCGGCAAAGTACTGTACTTAGGATCAGTTTTCCAGAGCAATGGGGAAATAGACTCCGATTGACCCATAGAATCGATGGGAATGGTTGAAGTGGAGTCCTGTGTGATAGGAAGGTCCCTTTAAGATTGAAAGGGAAGTTTTACAGGGCAGTGGCTAGGCCAGCTATATGCTACGTCGAGCAGAGTGCTGGGCAGTGAAGAAGAGCCACGTAATAGAATGCAAGTACAGTAGTAGAGATGCGAATGCCGCGGTACATGAGTGGGGCGTCGAGAACTGCCAGAATTAGGGACGAGTACATTAGAGGTAGCGAGAGGGAGAGGAGATTGAGGTAGTGTAGACATTAATAGAAGAGGGGAGGACGAGGAGCTCGTTAGGTCCATTATGGAAATGCAGGTGGTTGGAAGCACATGGGGCAGGGATGTACGTAAGTATATGGTCGTGTGTGGGGTGGATGGAGACCTGGCGGAAGATAGGCGGGAGTGGAGGGATAGAACCCGCTGACCCGACCCTACCAAAGGCTGTATAAGGATACTGTGATATGATGATGCTGATGTAGCAGGAAATCGGTTGTTGTTGTTTGTTGGTGTTTAAGGTCCCATCAACTACAAGGTCATTAGAGACCCGTCCACTGCGTAGTTCTAATGCATATACTGCACAGTCACTACACTAATGCGACGATTATTGGGTATTAGCAGTACCCAGCTTTCCCGAGCAACCACCCATGTCAGTACTAACTGGGCTTGCGTTGCTTAACTTCAGTGATCAGACGAGAACTGGTGTGTCCAACGCAACTCGCCGCTCCCAGGAAATCGGTAACTGGTTGCATAGAAATTCCTTCTAATAGATCATCCATGTGTTCGCAGTTCGAATGAATAAATTTTGGCATTTTCGTTTTTCATGGGGTTTTTAGTTTTTCACTGGAATTTTCTTGTCTTGTATGGGCGTGTTGCAAAAATCTTTTTTCTTTCCTGAAATTTTCCTGCTGCTTTGATTAACTTTGGCTTGGTTAGGTCAGGCTTTCATTGTTGTTGTTTGTTGGTGCTTTAGGGCCCTTCAACTACAACGTCATTAGAGCTCCGTCCACCGTGTAGTTCTTATGCAGAGACTGCACAGACACTACACTAATGCGACGATTTTTGGGTATTAGCAGTACCCAGTTTTCCCAAGCGGCCACCCATGTCATGAAGTTTATAGTATTGCAGTTTCTAACATTGCTTCTGAAATTCATTCTGACCGAGGGAACTTGCTCTGATTCCAATATTTTGAATGTATTCGAAGGGGTATTCTATGTCAGAATTTATATCGAGGCACTTCGCTGAAAACTAACACCAGATCCCGGTTCTGTCACGTGGAAAGTGAAGTCCCTCTCTGATTCGTCAGCCTATTTCTGTTCTTAATTTTTCTAGCCGGCAACGAAGGGTCACACTTAAGGATTTTACTGATATATATGTATCTTATACTGTAGTTCAAGTAGGCCCTAGAAAGGGCAAGCAAGTAAATGAAATCAACATAAAGTGACTGCCAAAAGCAGTCGGCCTCGATCGAACCTGAAACCAAGAACTAACGAGCACGCACGTAACCACTCTGTCATCCAATGATTTACTAGCGATTTCACTCAGTATTTTTAATTATAAATAAGTTGGGAGTGAAGATTGAAAGAAATATAGCTATTTTACTAATTGAAGATAACCGAAACGGGTCATTTTTACGTTGCACAAAAACTATACTTTAAATATCAAACCGTTACATCAACCCTTTACCACTAGTGCCCTTGGGGGCTGATTAAAGATCTGTGCAGCCTAGACAATACACTAATGTTCAAAATTAAGACAATAAGCCCATTTATTGAAATGTATCAAAATCCTCTGGACAGAATTTTGTACAATTTGCATTGTGGGCAGAATACATGTGAGCAGGAATGTTCTAAACTGACATTGCAAGATGGTGCCGAAAATGCCGCTAATAGGGGGTACAGTCACCTCTTACAGACGCACAGGTTGCACAGTGAGTCATCTTACTGGTTTTGAGGCAGTTGATGAGTCCCAGGCAGCTGCACCCACTCCTGCACAAAAACAATTTTAGCTCCTGGATGGCTGTGGCGGGTGGTTAACGAATTGCTATTATCTTCCCTAGTGCATCCCAGACATGTTAGGTTGGATTCAGGTCTGGAGGAACTGAGATCCAACTGCACTCCTGATAGATCGTACATAAAGCTCCTAAGATCGCCTCCCTATGCTTCTGAGGTTAGGGAGTTGTGTTGAATACGCGGAGTGGTGTGTGGCCATCTATTGTTGTTGTTTGTTGGTGTTTAAGGTCCCATCAACTACAAGGTCATTAGAGACCCGTCCACTGCATAGCTCTAATGCATAGACACTACACTAATGCGACGATTATTGGGCATTAGCAGTACCCAGCTTTCCCGAGCGACCACCCATGTCAGTACTAACTGGGCTTGCGTTGCTTAACTTCAGTGATCAGACGAGAACTGGTGTGTCCAACCCAACTCGCCGCTCCCTGTGGCCATCTAACATGATGTCTATACCCACACCATCTCTTTCTCTGATTCTAGAAGAACTTTGATCTGGAGAGGATCTGGGACCCGCTGTCATCCCTCCAACATGCCAAGTTGCGTTGGACACACCAGTTCTCGTGAGATCACTGAAGTTAAGCAGCGCAAGACCACGTTAGTATCAACATGGGTGGTTGGTAAAGAACGTTGGGTGCTACAAGTTTCCCCTCGCCTATGTCCACTACCTACCTCCTCATCTCCTGCAAGCAGCCTTCGGAGGGTTAGTCCTGTTATGGCTGCTTGGCTATCTCCCCAACTCATTAAATGAATCCAGAATCCATGAAATGGGATCATTATGGTGAGGGAGGTGTCATGGTGTGAGCAGGCATCATGTTGCATGGCCGCACGGTGTTGAACATTGCTGCACTCATGTGAATTACTCCTGATTTTGCAATAGTAGTCTCCATGTTGTCGGTTATAAATTGCCATTGTATACTATTCGGTCTCCATACGACATTTTACTAAGGGCAGTCCAGTAATTTTTGAGAAATTTCAATAAATGTGTTTATTCTCTTAATTTTCAACCTGAGTACAGAATATGTTGGAGTAGATCAGGTGTGTTAAGGCCAATTCGGATGAGTGTCTAATGCAGGTGGTCTAATGCATAAATCCCAGAATAAAATGAAAGGGTACTTGCTACATTTGTTGTTTGTTGGGGTTTAAGGTCCCGTCAACTACAAGGTCATTAGAGACCCGTTCACTGTGTAGTTCTAATGCATATACTGCACAGACACTACACTAATGCGACGATTATTGGGTATTAGCAGTACCCAGCTTTCCTGAGCGACCACCCATGTCAGTACTAATTGGGCTTGCGTTGCTTAACTTCAGTGATCAGACGAGAACTGGTGTGTCCAACGCAACTCGCCGCTCCCCGTACTTGCTACAGTGGAGGGGGGAAAAAGAATCAGTAGAGGGGGGAGATAAGTTACCATGATAATTTCCTTTGCGGCCAACTCTGGTGTTATTTTTTTTTTTTTTTTTTTTGGAGAAAAGAACTGTAACCGGAAGTGAGTATTTAGTCAAATGTCACCTAAAATAGTAACGCTGTTAAATGGTTTTCTGTGTCTTTTCTCCCTGTCAGATTCATTGGGTGGTGACACCCTTTGTATTATTTCAGAGCCTGGATACAGCCTTCAGGAACTGTAAAGCCTAGAATTCGCAACAGAACTCTTGCAAATACACCTAAATGTGTCATTTTTAAGAAAGGGTATTTATTACCAGTGCACATTTTGGACCTTCCTGATCCCTCAAAATAATAATGTAATGATGTCACTTGCAGTGGCGTAACTTCAGTTGTGGCGCTCGGGACAAGAGACATTCGAAGCGTCCCCGCTCTCCTGTTGCTTGTACTGAGCGAACATGGTACACGTATGAAGGCACTTTTTATTTGCCCTAAAGTCGTCGCACAGACATCGGGTCGCAGCGGCTGATTTCCAGCAAGGCTGACAAGGCGCCCCCAAAAGTGGCACATTGTCCGGCAATTTGACCTCTTTGCCCCTACAAATTACGCCACTGGTCACTTGTGAACTTCCTCAGGGATCAGTCCTGCGTCTGCCAGTCTACTTTACAGAGCAGACTTCTGTTCTGGAAAGGAATAAGGCCGATTTAATAGGTGGAAATGTCAAAGGTCAATAGACAGTATTTTGTATGTTTGAACCCAGCTTCTTGTGGAGTCCTGTGTGATAGGAGGGTCCCAATGAAGTTGAAAGGGAATTTTTACAGGGCAGTGGTTAGGCAAGCTATGTTGTATGAAGCAGTGTTTGGGCAGTGAGGAAGAGCCGCGTAAATAGAATGCAAGTAGCCGAGATGCGAATGCTGCAGTACATGAATGGGGTGTCGAAAGCTGGCAGAATTAGGAGCGAGTGTATTAGGGGTACCTTGGGGGGGGGGGGGACAGGGAGATTGAGGCGGTATGGACATGTAATGAGAAGAGGGGAAGAGGAGCTCGTTAGGTCCATTACAGGAATGCAGGTGGTTGAGGGCACTCGAGGCAGAGGGAGACCAAAGCAGACGCGGGAGCAGGATGTCCGTAAGGATATGGTAGTGTGTGATTTGGACAGGGACCTGGTGGGAGATAGAGGGAAAAGGAGGGCTAGAACTTGTCGATCCGACTCTACCACAGGCGGAATAAGGGTTAGATGATATGAACCCAGCGTAGAAGTGTCCGCTTTCGCTCCCAATCATATTCGTAACGATGTGTTCAGGTGTGGGTTCCATCCTCACTTTTATCTATCCTTTCTCATCTTCTGTATGTGCCCCACCCCGAAATTACTTCTAAAATACTCTTTGATAACTGGTATATGCTGCCAACACCCCACTCCAATACTACAGCATGCGCATTTCCGCTGCTCATTCTTTTTTCATGGCTCTACTGCACTGCTCAACACCGATCCATGTACCATAGCTGACCTAACCGCTGCCCTGTAAAACTTCCTTCATGCCTATGTGATTTCCCTATGCCTCATTATGCTGAAGCATTTATCTTAGATACTAAGAACCCATTGCACTAGACTAGAGCCTACAGTGATCATGGACAAAACGAATTAATGCATTTTGGTTCTCTGAGCACACGGTGGGGTAGGCCGGCATCGCTCTACAGACAACTCGGCCAATATTCCTGCGGGTTCCAGACGTCTGGTTGGGGTGATCCCTCTCCCGTCAGAACATGTAGTGGCAATCCTCCGCCGCCTCTACACACAATGTCTGTACGACGACTTTATGGTGCCTACATACGTGTACCATGCCTCTTGCCCCGGGCGTCACATCTGAAGTTACGCCACTGAGAGGGAGCGGCGAGTTGCGTTGGACACACCAGTTCTCGTCTGATCACTGAAGTTAAGCAACGCAAGCCCTGTTAGTACTGACATGGGTGGTCGCTCGGGAAAGCTGGGTACTGCTAATACCCAATAATCGTCTCACTAGTGTAGTGTCTGTGCAGTATATGCTTTAGAACTATACAGTGGACGGGTCTCTAATGACCTCGTAGTTGACGGGACCTTAAACTCCAACAAACAACAACAAATACGCCACTGAGAGCATGTTCAGTGATCCCGCAGACCTGACCCTGCCACAGGCGAGATAAGGATATGTGATGATGATGGTTCTTCTGAACACGACGTTACATCGTTTAAAGCACTGTTGAGTGTATTGCCTTAACTCTAGCTCTTAATGTGCATTCGCTTTCGGGCCGGCTTTTGAGATGTGAGTTGTTGCTACTGTTTCTCCCCGCGGCCTCCAGTGGACTCGATCCGCTTGAAACGACTTTTTTCCCCCTCGCAGCAACTGGAATCTGCAGTGGTGGCGGCGATGATGAACGACACATTGAGAGGACTTCTTGTAGGTAGATGTTATGAAAGACAACATTCTCAGGTTGAAAGTTGTGAAATGAAGACGTTGAGTTGACTTTTTAGATATGCGCAGAAAAGCACCAACCAATCAGATGATGGGATTTTACTGACACTTTTAGAACGCGCGGGTTCTGTTTTTCTCTTCGAATTTCTTCTCATTTGGACGTCTGTTCTATTGACGTTCGTTATTCGATATATACAGTTATCAATTTCTATCGTGTCGTCGAATTTCAGTCGAAAATCAAACAATGAAATATCGAACTTAGTCGAATTTTCTTAAGATTTATATTTAACTTCGGACATATGCATAAATTCTGGCGAGGTTTTTTTTGTGTTTTTACTCATTTTTGCAAACTTTGTGCATCTTGTATTATTGGACAAATTTGTTGAACGAAATTTGAAAACTTGGATTGAGGTAAGTAATTTAGTCATTTAAATTTTTTTTGTGAATGACACTATTACCAATTCATTTTGAAAATATTTTTTTTCCAAGTTTAGTCGCCCGAATGAAGGAAATTTTATCTAATTTATGTTTTGAGCGACAAATTGTTGTTTGTGTGCCGCTGATGCACTTGATAGGATGCGCGACAGTTCCTCGAGAATTGTCTCCTATTTAAATTTTGCTTTTTAAAAATTAGGAATTGTGTAAAAAATGAACATCCAAGACAACTAGTGATAATGAATGACGATTAGGCATTTATAATTTATGTTAAAAACTCTTTATATTTGGGTGGACGGGGACCTGGTGGAGGGTTGGCAGCAGTGGTGGGCTAGAACCCGCAGACCCAACCCTGACACAGGCGGGATAAGGGTATGATGATGTTAAATGCTGTGTATGTTTTCTATAACCATTCTCCCACAATGAAAAATGGGGTACGCTTTCCATTTCACCCAAAAATGTGCCTAAAACTTCTAAGTTGTACTGTATTAGAGTTAGTTTGATGACTAACTAAGCAGCAAACTTGGATTTAATATCCGAAATACTGGTGGGTTTGCTCATGTATGAACTTTGGAATTTTAGGTATGCATGCTACATCTTAGTCGGAATGTACAGAACCGGAAGTGTGTCTTTGTGGATTTTCTACGATTTCTATCCCTTAATGCTCATATAATGTGCCGGTTTTATGACGACCCTCAAATTAACTCGAAATGTTTATTCATATTTCATATTGTAATGTCACTTTCATCTACAAAAGAGGTTCCCATGCGGGATGCTTGAAAGAATTGCAACACTGACAGAAGCTTGGTAGAGAGGACAGTTCTAGAAGTCAGCAAGCAGCTGGGTAAATAACCTATGACTGCTGTGCTGGTCAATTGGTACTTCTCTCTAGTCCGATTTTCAGTTCTGGTACAAAAGTACCTATTGTTGTCTGACGTATAGTTAGTTCAATTGAATCTGGAAATTGTAGGTTTTTCCATCCTGCTCTCTTGTAGCTCTTACCCACTACTTCCACACTACAATATACCTGTTTCGCTTGTGTTTTAGGGCCCTTCAACGTCAAAGGTCATTCGAGCCCCGTCCACTGTGTAGTTCTACTGCAGAGTCTGCACCAACACCACAACACCACAATACTTGGAGGGAGCGGCGAGTTGCGTTGGACACACCAGTTCTCGTCTGATCACTGAAGTTAAGCAACGCAAGCCCAGTTAGTACTGACATGGGTGGTCGCTCGGGAAAGCTGGGTACTGCTAATACCCAATAATCGTCGCATTAGTGTAGTGTCTGTGCAGTCTATGCATTAGAACTATGCAGTGGACGGGTCTCTAATGATCTTGTAGTTGACGGGACCTTAAACTCCAACAAACAAACAAACAACAA
>JAAFCE010009109.1:12884784-12975080 GCA_013389805.1 Trigoniulus corallinus
CAGTTAGTACTGACATGGGTGGTCGCTCGGGAAAGCTGGGTACTGCTAATACCCAATAATCGTCGCATTAGTGTAGTGTCTGTGCAGTATACGCATTAGAACTATGCAGTGGACGGGTCTCTAATGACCTTGTAGTTGACGGGACCTTAAACTCCAACAAACAAACAAACAACAAACAATACTTGGATGTTACCAGTACCCAGTGTTGCCAAGCGGTCACCCATGCCAGTAGTCATGGAGTAATAAAAGTTGGTTCTGATGACCCCCCCCCCACTCACCTCCGTGGGTCGTTTTGAAGAGGATCTTTGTTGAGTTCAATATATGAGAGTTCGAGTCTGGTCATTGTCCGTAGATTTGTCAGCGACACAGCAAATTTCCTAGAAACATGCATTCGATCACATGGCAGTTTGGGTATTAGTAGTACCCAGTGCTCCCAAGAGGGATCACCTATGCTAGTACTAGCTGGGGTTGCGTTTGTTAACTTCAGTGATCAGACGAGAACTGGTGTGCCCAACGCAATACAGCCTCTCCTACAATATACCTATGGCTGGCGTCTGTCTTTTTCCTTGCCCAAGTTGCGTTGGACTCATCAGTTGGCTAAATTGCGTTGGACACACCCGGTCTCGTGAGATCACTGAAGTTAAGCAGCGCAAGACTACGTTAGCACCAACATGGGTGGTAGGTAAAGAACGTTGGGTGCTGCAAACTTCATCTTCTACGCCTTCCTCCTCATCTCCCGCCAGCAGCCTCTTACGGGTTCGTCCTGTTATGGCTGCTTGGCTTAATCCCCAGCCCATGAAATTAATCCAGTATCCAGTACTCCGTAGTAGTCCGTTTCTCTTTTGTTTATTCTGTGTCTACTTGGGAACATGTCATGGAAAGAAGGGCGGAGGAGGAGGGGATGGTTCTGTCCATCGCACAGATGCAAGTCATAGGAAAGGTAAGCCAAAAGGTGTGCCCTACTTAATGTGAAAAAGTGATGGGGTGCTTGACGTGGACAGTGTTCCTGAAATTCATAACCGAGCAGGTCCATGCCATTATCCCAGAACAAACCCACAGACAGTGGAGTAGACCATTAATAAAAGCCATCCAAAATGCTATAGTCAGCAGAATTGCGTGCTATTAAAAATTTAAATCTGCGTTGGTAATGGTACCTTTTACTGCAAAAGTTGTTTGTGCTATTTATTTGACTAGTTTTTATTTACACATAGGCTGCGAACCACTAAATTGTTAGAAAGTAATTACGATTTGAATGAGTTAAATTTCTACACGGTTTGGTTATAACTGCATTATCAAAGTCTGAATTCTTTAACGGGATGATAGGCCTAATATGGGAGCCAAAAAACTGTTGTTGTAGGTCGGACATAAAGGTAAATTAGCGTGAAAAACCTGTCCCTTACTTGCCGTGGCATCCTAAAATGCCTACCACAGTTGACGTGAGAACATCAAATGTTTCATATGCTAAGTAAGTACTACCAAGTGACAAGTTGTCATCATCCATTTACCAACTACTGAAGTCGTAAGAAATCCCAGTTAATATACCTTAAATATTCAGAAGCATTTCAACGATGTGAGAGCCAATGAGGACACCGCTCGTGTTCCAAATTCGGAACTTTAGGCAGTTTCTAGAAAGTTTCACCAGGCTATAGTGCTAGGCTCGGTTTCCCAATGGTAACGTGCAAAACTATTGGTCCAAGGATTTCGGTTCAATCGAGAAAAAAACCCCAAGTGAACCTGTCGTCAGTGACAACCCTTTCCAGATGGAGTATACTTGTAGATAGGCAAAAGTCACAGATATCAGGACCTGGTTTCCTGGCGTCGGTAACTACCCCTCAGCAGTAGAGAGGGGGAAGTTAAATAACCATACAAACTGGCAAGACTGGTGTGACTGTTGACGTAATTTTCATCATGTAAACGACCGGCGAATTGCGGGAGCGGCGAGTTGCGTTGGGCACACCAGTTCTCGTCTGATCACTGAAGTTAAGCAACGCAAGCCCAGTTAGTACTGACATGGGTGGTCGCTCGGGAAAGCTGGGTACTGCTAATACCCAATAATCGTCGCATTTGTGTAGTGTCTATGCAGTCTATGCATTAGAACTATGCAGTGGACGGGTCTCTAATGACCTTGTAGTTGACGGGACCTTCAACAACAACAGCGGCGAATTGCGTTGGAGACACCAGTTCTCGTCTGATCACTGAAATTAAGCAGCGCGATCCCAGATAGTACTGACATGGGTGGCCTTTTGGGAAAACTGGG
This sequence comes from Trigoniulus corallinus, assembly GCA_013389805.1. Taxonomy (NCBI): domain Eukaryota; kingdom Metazoa; phylum Arthropoda; class Diplopoda; order Spirobolida; family Trigoniulidae; genus Trigoniulus; species Trigoniulus corallinus. The sequence continues at coordinate 12,887,042 of JAAFCE010009109.1, forward strand.
TACTCTTAGTATCTAAAAATCGTCGCATTAGTGTAGTGTCCGTGCAGTCTCTGCATCAGAACTACACAGTGGACGGGGCTCTAATGACCTTTGGAGTTGAAGGGCCCTAAAACACCAACAAGCAACAACAATTCGTCATGTAAATCGGTTACTATTAGGGAGCTTGAGTTACACGTCGGTGTTCAACTTACACCGACGTAAAGCAGACGAATTGCCTACTGCGCAGGTGCACATGCCCCTATTAGGAATGTTGCATCTGCGCAGTATGGAAATCGTCTGCTTTGCGTCGGTGTACGTTGTACGCCACGTGTAACTCAAGCTCCCTATTTTAAGTATCGCGCCCCAATGAAATGTAGAATTAGAGGAAGTACAATAGTGCACTTTCAAGATTTTGTCCTCTCATGAGCAGATATAAACCGGAAGGAACTTGTGATCAAGTGAAATGGGATGATAACTGCTATTTTGCACGTAGTTAATGGACTCTATTCTTTCGTTACATGTAGCATGTTCCGTAACCGTTGAAATTTGCTCTGAACTCGTTTTTTTTTGGTTCGTTGGTGTTTTAGGGTCCTGCAGCTACAAGGTCATTAGAACCCCGTCCACTGCGTAGCTCTAATGCAGAGACTGCACAGACACTACACTAAGGCGACAATCGTTGGGCTATTAGCATACCAAGTTTTCCCAAGCGGCCACCCATGTCAGTACTAGTTGGGGTTCAGTTGCTTAACCTCACTGATCAGACGAGAACTGGTGTGTCCAACGCTCTAAGCCGCTCCCTGTTGTCGCGATGATCATTGACCGAACGAACCTAATCTTGAAAGAACCCTTTCACTTTTCTGGCCTCCTAGGATCCCTTCTCTTTTTCCCTGGCTACTACAGCCTGCATACTGTTTCTTGTGAAGTATTGATTGTCAAGAGTCTATTATGAAAAGCAATAAAAGTTCCCACAGAATGTTTATATAACTTCTTGATTGTTGAATATTGCTGTTTTCCTGATAAAAAAAACTACTTCCGGATTTTATACTGGCTAATATCAGTTCGTGGAATGTTACCAAAGCGGGTTAAGAGTAACACTCTGAACCAGAGTCTGAATCCATGCACTAATTATTTTCGTTTATCTATCAGCAGATGATTACTTGAGTGTTCGAAATAAGTTTGAGTCAGGATATGGCCTCCAGGATAGTGTAGTGGGCAACTGACCCCAGGCTCATGTTTCATCATGAGATCAGTTGTCCTAATTGCCTCTGCCTGACTTCATAACCCTTGAAGTAGCCCCTGACAATGCTAAAATTTGAAAACCTGCCATGTCCAGTGAAGCCTGCAATTCAGTGGGCGAGAGTTTTTCGCTTTCTATATATTAAAAATGTTATTAGTCCTCTAACTATTAGAGAACACAGGTACACCTACGTAACTTTCGATAAAAAAAAACACTGCCAAAAACAATTTGGACAAAGAAAAAGTAATGAAGATTGATACTTCTAACTAACATTTGAATTTGTCATGTTCGTGATACAGATTTCGGCTCCTGGCTATTCATTATTTGTATTTTTGAAGGTTATTACAACATCAAGGTTAGATTTTTACAATTTCGGCAACTGTGTATGTACTACGTAATTAGAAGTGATCCCCCCCCCCACCTCTTCTTCTGTCCTCCTCTTAACTGGTAACTATCGTTGCTGCTTATTAGTTTAAATGCTATTTTAAAATGAAATGCAATTTAATTTCATTTATTTGAAAGGGGGCGATTTAAAATTGACGTAACCAATAATTGATTTATCGATGCACTGGAGAAAGGAATTAATTATATTGAAAATTTGGGAAATGTTGTAAAGGTCATTGTTGGGCTTGAATTTTGTACAGTAGAGGGAGGGTTGGATGTGTTTATTTTTGAAATTGTAAAGAGCGTCGATTATCTGATCAAATTGGTGCCACGCCTTTTTGGGTGAAAACGAATTTTCCAATATCTAATAGTGAAGAATCTTGACTCTAAAAATAAACGTTTGGTGTGGTACTGCCTATATTGATCATCCCTAAAGTAACCTAAGGGTGATGGTGATCAATAGACGTGTTTAAAAACGTCACCATCCATCCACACTAACACACATCCATTTTAGTCTAGCATTGTCTAGTCAAACAAGTTTTAATGGGACATTAACTTATTATTTTTTTTCCTCTGAAAGCGATTATGTCAATTTGTTTCCACTGGGCAAATAAAAGGAAACGTGCAGTAGTTATCTTCATAAAGTTCTGTACTTGATAATCCATTGTTTTTGGGACTGACTGCCAAGGGAAACTCGAGAGCTTCTATGGGACTAAGGAGGTGGAGGTAGTGCTAAAGGAAGGATCTATGGCCACAGACTGGTCAGAACGGCTGTATTGCGTTGGACACATTATTTCTCGTCTGATGACTGAAGGTAAGCGGCGTAACCCCAGCTAGTAACTGGGATGGGTGACCGCTTAAGAACACCAGGCACTGCTAATGTCCAAATTGTCATAATGACCATTGTAGTTCCTGACTTTAGGGGTTAGGTTCCTTTAAGTTTAGTTAGGGCTAGTTTTGTGTTCGTCCTCAGACTTTCTTTCTAGCATTTTTGCATTCTGTCAACATTTGGCGTCAGAGCACTCACAGTAGAGCACTCCTCAAGGCACTTCACTATTTTGGCAATCTTAATGCAAAGGTGGATATGGCTCAGAGTGTTGGGCAGTTAGGAAGAACCATGAAAAGCAAATGCAAGTGGCTGAGATGCGAATGCTGCACTACATGTGTGGGGTGTCACGATCCGACAGTCAGAAACGATTACGTTAGGGGTAGCTCGGGGGTGGGAGACATTGCGGAAAAGATGAGAGAGAATCGGTTGAGGTGGTATGGGCATGTGATGACGGAGAGGAGAGGAGGAGTAGCTTATTAGGTCCATTGGCTCTGCAGGTAATTGGGGGCATCAGAGGTAGAGGAAGACCAAAACGGATGTGGGAGCAGGTGGTGCAAAGGGACATAAGGCGTGCGGGGTGGAGGGGCACTTGGTGGAGGATAGGAGGGAGTGGAGGATTACAATAGAACCTGCAGACCCGACCCTGCCTCAGGCGGGAGAAGGGTGAGATGATGATGATGATGACGAGATATAATGCAAAGGTAGCCTAATTTCCACTTATATCCACTCTTTAGATGTGAGCCCTTCCCCAGGCCTCCTCTTTTTGCATAATTCAACCCCCAATAAAATCCTCAAAAAATTGAATTAGGAGTTGTAAGAAGAGTTCTGACGTTTCATGCTCATTTCAGCATTAGGGACAAGGGTCTATAATCCTGGCCAATATCAAGCCAATAAACCCGTCCATCCTCGACAAGGATCTGGCAACATTCCTTTTGGATATTTCCATTGAAAAGGAATAAGGAAATGGGGAAAGAGGGAGAGATGGTGGACAGCTAGAACCCTAGACCAAAATTTGGATAGTAGTTTTTGTACTTGATCTCAGTAGCATATTCTTTGTAATAACTTCTTAAAGAGTACTGAAGGATGTCATGCGCTTGATAATTTACGAAATTCATATGGACTACACTGTTTGTCTCTAATTAGTATAATTTTTCTTCTACATTGACCTTCCTCTCTGCCCCTCTCTCTCTCGCTCTAAAGTTTGACCATAACATAGTGAATGTCAACATTATTATTTTTCCTCCCCTAGTGTCACAATTAGCATTATTTTGTTTTTGCCCTACAATTAGCTACATATACATCATTGTAACAAGTCTTGCCACACAATAGTGAAAGGATATCCTTACAGAATAGTGACCTGACACGCGACTAGCAATGTCAGCCCAGCTTGACGTCAGAAAACAGCGCAAAGGCGCATTTATGTTTCTCAAAATGGAAGATTAGACCCCTAAATTCTGGAAAGGCGTTGAATATTAAATTACGCACGTAGTCGAAACTGGTAACCGGCCCAAACAAAATCGATGCGCGGTTATGACTCTGTTACATGTAACCTACTGTTCCAATAACTTCGTTTTTCGACGACACTCGTCAATACCAGAGACGTGTACAAGGTAGTGGGGGTTAATGTACTATTCGAGCAACTAGTAATTATATTATCTCCCATGAAATTGTTATTTTTATGAAAAGGTAGTGAAGATAATAATTGTGAAATTCTATATGCCCTAATACCTTATGTGAAGCACTAGCGTGCTTACCCTGATAATAACATGTTTCAGATTGGATCCTCGTTGAGAAGGAGGCTTCTTTCTTACTTGAGTAGGAAAAATTTGTCATAAAAAAGTGTGATTTGTAGATATGTACCTGAAGACCTTCAAACCTCGTTAGAGAGGCTGTATTGCGTTGGACACATCAGTTCTCGTCTGATCAACGCAACCCCAGCCAGTACTAACATGGGTCGCCGCTTGGGAAAACTGGGTACCGCTAATACCAAAAAATTGTCGCATTAGTGTAGTGTCTGTGCAGTCTCCGCATTAGAACTACGCAGTGGACGGGGCTGTAATGACCTTGTAGTTGAAGGGCCCTAAACCACCAACGAATCATTAAAAAAATCAAAACTTGGTATCTGCCCTTCGTTCAATTCCTGGTCTTTGAGGTTAAAACTCTGTGAAGGACTTTAGTTTGGATTTGAGTCACGCTGCTCACAATTTCACACTGACCCACAGTATATCCCAGAAACAACTACTAGCCCATTTACTAGCTATGGCAGGATCGAGCAGCTAGTTGCCGACCTCCTGCGGCAATCCGTTTTCTTATTTATCATTGGCCTCCTGTTCGTTGGGGCGCCCGGGGCCACGGCTTTCCTTCGCATCCAACGGAAGGCGCACTTGGAACCTCTCCTTCGGCTGAAAGAAATCAATTCATCATGATTCACCATCGAATCTGGAATCACTGACGCAGTAGTCGAGCACTCAGACTGACTTCCTACCCCTGTTTCTGAAGGAAACACTAACCGTAGTTAGTTGGGTGCCTCTACATGTTACCACCTTCATATCTTTTTAAGGAAAGGATTGATTGGCAAGTATTATTTTTCTTTCACGTCATAAATCGATTTGGTAGCATTACTTAATATTTAAACACCTGACTCTCTGAACTAGGTTGAGCTCGGAGCCCTATACGACACTGGATCTCAAATGGATGTTACCTTATTACTATATCACTGAAGTTAAACAACCCAATCCCAGTTAGTACTAGCATGGATGACCGCTTGGGAACACTGGATACTGCTAATACCCAAAAATCATTGTAACAGTGGAGCGTCTGTGCCGACTGCATTATGCTACACAGTGGACGGAGCTTTAATGATGGTTGTAGTTGAAGGGCCCTAAAACACCAACGCAACAAATTTTATCAGCTGAAATGATCCAAAGGAGGACAATAAAAATTGTGCTGCATCGCTTCTGTTGTAGACTGAGTGTGACAGACATGATCAGAGAATTAGGGTGGGACTCACACAGTCAGAGGCTGGTATCCGACAGCAGTAATCTTTTTTAGTACACTTTGTCAAAAATAGGGAACGAGGGTCCTTCAGTTGGCAACTTATCCCTGGCATAGTATAGGGGGAGAAATGACCATTCAAATTGAAGGAGATCGGGGCTATTCAGGGTTTTCACAGAGTTAGGCCTATAACTTAGGAATGAGTCATTCTCTTAACTGCCAACTTGACCTATCAGGGCTGCTTGCAGTGTATTCAATTAGAAATTAGAATTTACTGTATTCACCTCTATAGCGAATCAGAAGTTGAGAGAGTTGTGACCCATAATCACCCTGGAATTATTTTAAATTGCCAACTTAACGGGAAGGATCATATGGATAAAGTGATTGGGAGGGCTGGTCAATTCCTCTGTCTGATTAGTATGGTCCTCGGGTACATCACAAAGGAGGTAAAAGAAACAGCATATATTTCAATGGCACGCCCAATTTTGGAGTATGGTAGTCCAATTTGGTTTCCCTTCAGGCAGGACTTATCTTGGGAGGTTGAAAGGATGCAAAGGAGGGCAGCAAGAATTGTACTCCACAGGTTTTCTCGCAGGGAGAGCGAGTCTGACATGATTAGGGGACTAGGGTGGGACGCACTAAGCCAGCGGCGTATATCTCACAGCATTAGCCTTTTTATCAGATTGCTGCTGCTGCGATGCAATGGATCTCTGGCTGGAAGTGTGTCCCTGGCTGAGTATTAGGGGAGAAAGGATCATCCGTATAAATTGGAGATTAGGGCACAGACACTCATACTAGTGATTTTTCTTTTACCAAGGACCATTCGCCAATGAAATAGCCTTGGGGCTTCCTCAAAGGAAAGTCCACCATTGCTAGTATTGTGAGGGGGGGGAGGAGAGGCACAAGAATTATAGTTTAAGGTTTTAGGAGTTTTATGTTATCATATGTAGGAATGAGTTAGTCTCTCCACTGTCATATTGGCCAAAGAAGGCTGCTTGTTGTGTAGTGAATTAGATTTAGGATTAATGGAAATAAGTGACGTGTAATAAACTTTTGATAAATCAAATAGATATGCAGATAGGACCTAATGTAATATGCAATTCTATAAAGCGTTAATATCTGGTTATTAAAAGTGCTATCCTAAAAGGATGTATTGATTGCACCCATTTCTCATGTCTAATATTAATAGTTGAGGTTAACATTGAAGAGTGTTAATTAATTTGAATTTGCACTACTTATCATTATATAATTTGAAAAAAATGTGTGTGGATATATTACACTTTATTAAAAAATGCATGGCGTGGTATATTAAAGAAGCCGAAATACATTATTACGACGATGACTTATTGCTGTTTTATGCAGCAAAGTGTCTTTTAATGTTAGTGAAATTTGAATCTCGCACTCAGTTTTTATTCCAATACTCCTCTTCTCTCTCTACTCCGAGTTTCGTTTTGTAAAACCCACCAAAATATTTTTTTCTCCTCTCGAATATGAATGTCTGTATTATACTGCTAAATATACGACGCGTTAATGGAACTGATATTGTTTTGATAACAAAGGTGGTTTTACACATATGCAATTTGTCATGTGACGCCATATTCGTAAATTTGCATCGTCTACGTACCTCAAACACATCATATTGTGTTTCATGTTGTAAAGATAACGAACCGAAAACATGGATTTTGTTCACGTTGTTACATTTCGCAGGGAGAGCAAGGAAATGTCTTGTAGCTGGAAAGGGGGAGGCGTAAAAGAGAGACAGCGAAAGACCACTTTCATCTCTTTCTATTCCCGATTTACGTATTCATTTACTTAAATGTCTCCTAGTGGACCGCTTTCCCAAACAAAATGGTTATTGCCTAGGTTTCTACGTAGGTAGAGCTGATATTAACGGAAGTGACGACCAACAGACGGTGAAACATTACTGCTGAGTGCCCATTTGTCTCACTGGATCCACTTTTCTGCACTCTTTTGTAGTGGATTCCGACTTGCACGTGTGCAGAAGAGGAGAAGAGGCTACGACACACATTGGAGACCAGAGGAGGCACCGTGGCCTTTTCACATTATGTGCATAGTAGAGAAAAAGAAAGTTCAAACTTTTACTTGCCGCTTAGACATAGTCAATTTCTGGACATGCTGCTCCACATTTGAATGCCACGCGCCTAATAAGCTGACCCTGAAACTCATCACCACTTCCGGTTGCCGGTGCGGGAACGACTTATTGCGTTGGACACACCAGTTCTCGTCTGATCACGGAAGTCAAACAACGCAACCTCAGCTAGTACTAGCATGGGTGGCCGCTTGGGAAAACTGACTACCCCTAACACCTAAAAGTCGTCGCATTAGCGTAGTGTCTGTGCAGTCTCTGCATTATAACTATGCAGTGGACGGGGCTCTAATGACCTTGTGTTGAAGGGCCCTAAAACACCAACAGAGCCAGAAAAAAAACAATTCGGTTGTCGGCATCAGTACTGTGCAACATGTTGCTTTATGTATTCATAAAAAATAGTCTGAAAAATAGTGGAGTAAGCAGGGTGTCGGCTTGCTGGAGGGCGAGCATGTATTTCAGGTTGGTAGGGAGAGGTGAAAGGCAAGGCGCAAAATGAGGCCGCAGGGTGACGCAGCGTAACGTAGCCCTGCGAAATTCTGCTAGCAGGCAATCACCGCACATTGAATCGCAGTTTTTCAACATACTGGTTTGCAATTTGCGTCAACTAAAATGGCTTTCAACGTAACAGTGATTGCCTGCTAGCAGAATTTCGCAGGGCTGCGTCACACTGCGGCCTCATTTTGCGCCTTGCCTAAGACAATGTGAAAGTGAACAGAATAGACTGCTGAGACACTAGGGCAGCGATGAAGAGAAATTTATCTGAAGTAGTTTGGGTATGTGGTGCTAAAGGTGAGGGTAAGTGAGGAAGAGGTGATCACATACACTGTATATGCTTGTTGTTGTTTGTTGGTGTTTCAGGGCCCTTCAATTACAAGATCATTAGAGCCCCGTCCACAGCGTAGTTCCTATGAAGAGACTGCACAGACGCTACACTAATGCGACGATTTTTGGGTATTAGCAGTACCCAGTTTCCCCAAGCGGACACACCCATGTCAGTACTAGCTGGGGTTGCGCTGCTTAACTTTAGTGATCAGAGGAGAACTGGTGTGTCCAACGTAATTTGCCGCTCCCACTGTATATGCTGTGGGTACTCCCCAAAATGGGATGTGCTGGTGTGAGGAATATTTGGGACATTGACTAAAGGCATGCAACAGAAAGGAGAGTTCTTACCCTTGAAGGTCCTACCATAGGCGAGAAATGGATTTATTAAAGAAAGAAAGCCATTCGAACGTTAAGATGATCTCTGCCATATGGCAGAAGCCCTTAAAAGTCATTAATTCTGGGCTGAGTATTGCAGGTTGTCAATGCTTACATTTTAATAGCTTTATCAGAGAATGTTATTTTCTTTTTATAAGCATTATTATCTTTATATTTTATGACCGTAACGCCAAAGGCTCGAAACCTGTTTTGCATTATCGAGTTTATTTCCTGAAATTACTTTGTTACTACAATGTGTCCTGTGGTGCATCATCTGTCTTGCAGGGCTCATTTCATTCTTGTCTTTTTCCCCGCCCAAATAATATATTTACTCTACCCTGGGACCAACTGTTTATCATTGAATTGCGTAGCTACTTTTCTTTTCAAGGTTCATATCCACATCCGTCAAGTTAGAGGAGAGCGAGGGAGAGAAGGACCGAACTGAGTTTTTGGCGGTTGATTCTCGCACATCTACAGAATATTATATTTGCCTGTGAATAAAGTAGTGTAAATGTGTGGAAGATGGTATTAAATAGAGGGAAGGGGGCAATGTATTGCTTTGATGAGGAAATTCCGGGCCGACGACCGAATTTCCTGGAAATCGAGTTTTATAATGGCGTACATCACATATATGAAATGTTTTAAGATGATTGCAACTCCTGTAGTCATTTGGTTATTTTTTTTCAGCTCTTTTTGAAATTGTTTTCGTTCTTACAGTTTTTTCTTGTCTTCTTTATTTCAGTTGTGCTGTTACATGTTTTAAACATTCAACATTTGCAACATATTATTGAGTTATAAGCTATGCAGATTATAAACTTTTTCCTTTCCCGCTTGAATGCGAATCCTTTTGGGTGCAAGATATCCATAAAGCCATTAAAAACAAGAGGCAATTCAACTTTGAATGGTCGTTTTTTGACACCACCCATGCATCATTCTTTCGCCTCCCTTAAGTCACTGCTGAAAAAAATATCCACGATCTACGTACGTATTATTGCGATGTGATATACTGTATCACTGTAATACTGCTAACGTTCGCATTTACAAAGGCGTGGATGACGTCATAGCTGTCTGTGGTGGGACGTGATCCATTGTTGCTGGTTAAAAATGGCTGGAATGTGAGGACTGCACTGCACTCGCTTTACCTGCCTGCAGAATGTGTAACATTCCAGTGGGATTTTGTAATCTCTTGCCGCCCAACATAGTTGTCATTCGTAAGCACTGAAATGTGATTCTGTCTGTCAAGGAATGCTAACAGATTATTATTTCTCTGCTTAAAATGACTTTTTGTAGAAAAAAATAGGCCCTACTTCACTCTGGGTATCCACCAAAGAAAAGCCAAGCAAACATTTGTTGTAAACATTTTCAAGCGTTGCTCTCCTCTAACCTCTACCTGACATACGTTCAGCCGTGCAGCCAAGTTGCGTTGGACACACCAGTTCCCGTGAGATCACTGAAGTTAAGCAGCGCAAGCCCACGTCAATACCAACAAGGGTGGTTGGTAAAGAGCGTTGGGTGCTGCAAATTTCCCCTCTCCTTCATCATCTTGACCTACCTCCTCATCTCCCGCGAGCAGCCTCCTAAGGGTTCGTCCTTTTTTGTTGTTGTTGGTTGGAGTTTAAGGTCCCGTCAACTACAAGGTCATTAGAGACCCGAGGGTTCGTCCTGTTATGACTACTTGGCTTACTCACCAACCCATGAAACTAATTCAGTAATCTACTGTCTCTCTGCGAGCAAGTCCTCTCGGTCAGTTTCAAACTTACATATTATGAAAAGGCTCTGGCTTTGTTTGTTTGTTTGTTGGTGTTTAAGGTCCCGTCAACTACAAGGTCATTAGAGACCCGTCCACTGCATAGTTCTAATGCATAGACTGCACAGACACTACACTAATGCGACGATTATTGGGTATTAGCAGTACCCAGCTTTCCCGAGCGACCACCCATGTCAGTACTAACTGGGCTTGCGTTTCTTAACTTCAGTGATCAGACGAGAACTGGTGTGTCCAACGCAACTCCCCGCTTTTTAAGGCTCTGGCCAAGGCTCCCGAAGGCACCTGGTGTCATTTAAGTTTAGCTTTTATGATCTTCATTTTGGGTTCGTCACGTTGGTTCATTTTCGTCCACTTTAAAATCAGTAGTTGTTATCATATATTATGATCTGAAGGTTGTTTGTTGTGCGAAAATTACGATTTCGCCGTCTGAACCCTATTCTTTAGGAGACTTTAGGAGACCCCATTCTTTAGACCCATATAAATCTTAATCTGACTTTTGATCCACTTCGCCTACTGCGAATGTATCTAGGGCCTCTTGGCATCTTCACCAGCCGTGTGCAAATTTGTCAGATGTTTGAATGTTTTTTCTGGCAGTTTGCCTTTTGTGTAACATAAGATAGTTATGTTGTTTATGCAATACTTTTTGGGTTTCATGAAGTTTATGACTTAACCCTGCAGTTGTCAAAGGACATCACTATGTGCTCGATTTTGCTGAATTTCTGTCTACATTTGTCTACCCGGAAATGCTCATAAGTCCTCTTAGACAAGCATGTTATGATGATCTGGTTTTTTTTACAGAATTTAATTTCAGTGTTTTTAACTGTTTTCGACGGATGCCTTGACATTAATGATAGTGCTGACGACGATGCATACTTTGAAGTGACAGGCGAAAGTTCATATCCATAATTTTGGTATCTTCCAACATCGTCCAATTAACGTGCAATTGTATGCATTGGACGCCTCTTAGTTGTCATGTGCAATTGCTTCATGAAAGCTGTAATCTGCCTCATTTAATCCTTTAGACACTTGTGTGTGAGTGGCGAATTTGCTTGGTGTCACAGTGGCAGAAAGTGAGGTTATACTAATTAATGCATTCTAATCTCTTAAGTTTAATTCGACATTTCACCTCTGGCCCGTAGATGTCTTTAAGTAAATAAGTTTCTTTGTCAACAACAAGGTTTCATCATGCTAATAATTGTCGGTGGTACCAAAGTAGATCGTAAGGTTACTCGCAAGCTGCTGGAATTAAACGATTAACTGCTTAAATTCACGAAAGGTTGTGCTACATAAATTTTTCTGTTGTCTTCGATGAATGTAGGAGGATCCCCATTTACGGAGTTGCTTAATCTTCTTTTCAACGGCTGTACAATTACAATAATCGCTCTGACTGAGGAATTCATTAATTCAAAGATTGGGCCGATGCCAGTCTTGGTTTTTGGCAAACTTGCACGGTTAGGAGTAGGGAGGAGTATTTTTTAATGTCATTTATGGTATCTGAATTTTTTTTTCTTTAGCAATTATATGTGATTTAGAGAAAGGGAGCTATTCTAAGTGTGCCAGTCAGTAACGACCGTGGACTTGAAATCTTACAAGATGTTACCTTGAATTTGAAGATATCCAGGCTTCAGAAAGAGAGTTACAAAATGGGCTTTTGTTATTATTATTTCAGCCGCGGAGAAAAACGAAGTACTTGACCTTTATGACCACTCTTGTAATGTTGCAATGAATGTCACTCTTTACTACCAGACATTCATTTCAAAGACTGTAAGGATCCATTATTCCTTGAATGTCTTAGGTTGAACAATTCTCTAAAGGACCTCATTTACAATATCTTCTAGTGAAAAGAAGTAGGAAATGGACATAAGAGGTTGTGACATTACGATCTGTCAAGGTACTTGAGTGGCTAACTCTAGTAGTTCCCCCTGTTGGCATGATTTCACTGAAGAATAGTGGATTCCATCGTGTTATCTGTGATACAAATGTCAGAACTTTGATATTTAGGTGCGTTTGATGGCCTCCTGCAATCATTTCACTTCCATGCCCCCCCCCCCCCCCGCAGATTTCAATTCAGGCGTCTTATATGCCCTTACAGCACAGAGTCCAGGTTCAATTCGGGCCGAGAAACTAGTGAATAATTTCGTGAGGTTGTAAATCACTGACTCCAACAATTCTCGATACCAACGGAGCAAATGGTTATCTCACCTTGCCATAGGCGAGAAACAGGTAAGGAATAATGATGATTGAATCACTCAACCAGACACTTCCAGGAATTGTAGCCTGGAAAGGAGAAGGCAGCTACTCTGTTGCAAAATTAAAATACCATAATGAACTAATGAGTTTGGATTCCATGTTGTTGCTATGTGACACTAACGGATTGAGGAGTAAGCCAAACAGCCGTAACAGGCCGAACCCTTAGGAGGCTGCTCGCGGGCGATGAGGAGGTAGGTGTAGAGGATGTTGGAGAGGGGAAATTTGCTATACCCAACGTTCTCTACCAAACACCCATGCTGGTATTAACGTGGATTTGCGTTGCTTAACTTCAGTGATCTCACGAGAACTGGTGTGTCCAATGCAACTCGAGAAATGGATTCGGCAGGGATCAATGATCCAAAATTTTCTTTAGGCTCTCCCTCCTGCTCCAAAAGCGGTTTTTACCATAAATATTGCGACAACCCAAAACTTTTGTAAAATGTAATAGGATCAGTGCCTAAGGAGCCTTGGAATAATTGTCCTAAGAGCCTTGGAATCAGTGTCAAAAGAGTCTTGGAATCAGTGCTCAAAGATCCTTGGGGTCAATGCCATTATCCGTGCCCAAAGAGCCTTGGGATCATTGCCATGATCTGTGCCCAAAGAGCCTTGCGATCATTGCCGTGATCCGTGCCCAACGTGTCTTGTGGTGAATGCCTTGATTCGTGCCAAAAAACAGCCATGATATCGGTGTCCAAAGAGTGTTGAAATCAGTGTCGAATTAAGGTATTTATGGGACCTAAGTCTTAAGGATAGAATGACAACTAAATGTAGGAACAACACTCGCAAGAATCAACTTCCATGGGCAGAAGACCTTAAGATGATTTTATATACGGAAGCATCAAATCCACAACTAAGATTAAAATGGTGCTTAAGTTTATATAACACCGGATTCTAGACTCCGGCTTACTTTGTCTCTGGTAAATTCGCCCCACCTGGAACGTGCGTCCGCCTTTGTAGGATCACACAGTTCACCATCCTGGTTACTGTTTTAGATTCTACACTATGCGTCAGTTAATTCGCAACATGGGATTGTAAATGGTTGAACTCATGAGTTGATAATGGCTTTATAATAAACTCCATGACTTTTTTTCGTTAAATGACTGCATTCAGAGGCATTATTGTAACTGTACCCTATGGCACCCTTAGCAACTTCCGCTCTGCTTAATCATTTTAAGGATGCATGTAGCCTGATGCAGGAAATTACGTTGGGGGATGTATTGATTCATGTGGGGAAGGAACCCTGTTTAGAAAATATCGCAGACTATTTGCAGTAATCCACCAACCAACCGCCTTCCACTTCCTTCTTTCTGCAAATTCGGGATGAACAAAAAATAACCAGCTTATACATTGACAATTCAAACTTAAATTTGCTGCATATTGAAATGCAGTATAGTAAAGTCATTTTTGATTCGTAAGCTATGTGCACCATTCGTTAGACCTTCCACACCCTCCCTCTCCGAATTAGGAATAAAAACGGTTCTTTGACTCCGACTGGTTGTGCCAGACCCGTTGGAGTCACGGTTAGGGTTGAGACCATAGGATAGTTATAGTCGTGGCCTCTAAAAAACCCACCTAGAAATGGTACATAAAAAAACCCACCGTCTAACTTGGCTCTTATTAAATAAAAAGTGTTACTGTTTTGCATGCACTGTAAGCTACATGCGTGTAGCTAAAATAAAGCAGCATTTAACTTACAGTGACCAACATTTTTTTTTCATTTTCTGCGAAAATACGCCATCTTGCACGCCATTTTGCACGATTTCAAGGCAGTACCACATTTAAATGGAAAAGTGCCATCAATTTTCCATATGGCCAAGTGTTAGGCCATACCTCCCTCTACTTAGAAAAAAAAATATTTTACTGTTACCTACAGCCAACATTTTACAGTAATCCTTTAAAGCCAAACAAAAAAAAATCCCATACGTCCTCTAAAAAATCCCACCTCCAAAGTATTTCAGAATTTGAAAAAATGTGGAATAAAGAGTTTGCAATAAGCCCATGCAGCAAGTTTTTCAAAACTCAACCTAGTATTTATAAAAATTGTATTTTAAAAGTGTGTACCTCAAAAGATTTCTGCCAAGAAAATTCTACATTGGCCACTTAAGGAACATATTCTGCAAGGATGAAAATGAGCCACTTCGCCAGGCGTCATTCAGATTTTTAGACTTTAGAGGAGATGGACTACTACCTGCATTCCTGAAATTGAATTAACGAACTCCTCCTCATCTCTTCTCATTACGTGACCACCCCCAGCATTCACATCTCAGCTTGTTGCATTCTACTGAAGTGGCTCTCTTCCCTGCCTAGCACTCGGGTACTGCAGCCAAATTTTCCATTGGAAAATTGCTAGGCTGCCCCCATGATAGTGCTGCACCGCGAATTATCGGTGTCATGCAGAGTTGCGCTACTACAGCATCTTCACAAATGTGGTTGGGAGAGGTAGTCTGTGAGACTATCATCATCATCATCTAACCCTCCTCCCGCCTGAGGCAGGGTCGGGTCTGTGGGTTCTTCTCCACCACTCCCGCCTATTCCCCACCAAATCCCTCTCCACCCCGCACGCCTCCATGTCCGTTTGCACCATCTGCTCCCACGTTCGCTTTGGCCTTCCTCTACCTCTGGTGCCCCCAACTACCTGCATTCCCATAATGGACCTAATAAGCTCTTCCTCTCCTCATCTCATCACATGGCCATACCATCTCAACCGGTTCCCTCTCATCTTCTCCGCAATGTCTCCCACCCTTAAACTACCTCTAATGTACTCGTTTCTAATTCTGTCAGCTCGCGACACCCCACTCATGTAGCGCAGCATTCGCATTTTTGCCACTTGCATTTGCCGTTCATGGTTCTTCCTAACTGCTCTGTGAGACTACCAGCTACCAAAAAATATAGATTGAAATTAATTTATAAGGAAATCTTTGCATGGATCGTTATTAATTAGGAAGGAATGAAGGTACTGAAAATTTCAGGAACATCGCATGCCTAGAAACCGATGATCAGAGAGTTTTGTAAGATGCAGGTAGTCTGTCAGACTACCCTTTACCATTCTAGGGTTAAGTAAGCAAGGCATTCTGTAAGGATGAAAATGAGCCACTTCCCCAGGCATCATTCAGATTTTTAGACTTTAGAGGAGATGGTCGTCCAGCATCCCTATGGAATTTGTTCCTGCAGAGAACATTTTCTATGGTGCAATTCCAATGAACTTGCAGCTTCATTAGGAATTTCAATTGACCCTAATGTTACAAGGAGATGTTATCTATCTGGGCGTTATGGCACATGCGCGTTAATGCATTTACAATAACTTGTGTCTAATGCAATTTTGATGTTGTGTGAATAAATTTTTGTTTTAAGTTCCAGGTTTTCTTAAAAACCAGTAGTAGTCGTTTCAACATCCATGTAAATTAATACGAAAAATATGTTAACTACGTTTGAAACTTTAAGAAAAACTAACTTAGAGACATGGGTTTTTTTAGGGACCATGGGTTTTTTTATGAACATCGGGTTTTTTTTTAAAGTTTCACTTTTTTGAAAAATACCAAAAAATGAATGACCAATGAATAGATGACAGTACTGAAATATCTGCACAACATGTAGCCATGATAAAAGAACACAAAAAACTTTGATAAATGGACACTTACAGAAAGATATGGGGCTAAAAGTGAAAGTGGGTTTTTTTTAGAGGCCGCGACTATATACGAGTTCAACGTTGAAGAGAGGCCATAACACGAAAATTACGCTGGCAGGTTTCTTGACCCCATAAATCTAGCACATCGCTACCACCTTGATATAAGGAAGGAGAGGCGAATTGCGTTGGCGACATCATTTCTCGTCTGATCCCTGAAGTCAAGCAGGACAACCCCAGCTAGTACTGACATGGGTGGCCGCTTGAGACAGCAGGGTACTGCTAATACCCAAAAATCATCGCATTAGTGCAGTTTCTGAGCAGTCTCTGCATAAGAACTATGCTGTGGACGAGGCTCTAATGACCTCGTAGTTGAAGGGCCCTAAAACACCAACAAGCAACTTGATATGAGGAAAAACTTGCAATTCGGAGTTAACACAGAGTTTTTTTCTATGCTGTATCTAGGTTCAGACTGTGGCCCATTGGTTTACCGGAGTTGTCGTCCAAAAGACCATGGGCTGTTCAGTGTATTTTCTACCCCTTTTCATAATTTTTGTACTTTATGAAATAGTTTATTAGTCTATTTTGTGATAAGGTTTGCGCTAACTCCAACAGGTGCAGGCCTGTTGTGGTATACACTCCTGCACTGAAATCCATGTTTCATACCTGACGAATTTCAGTGGTTTACTCATTCAATGGGATCCTCATAACGACTACCCATTTCTCCGCCTATGGCAGTGTCGGATACCCATTTTTGTCCCATTGGGACACATGAGCGATCTGTTGGACGAGTTTTTACACAACCGGCTGCCAACCTACTGCTTATTTATCGTCATCGTATTTTGGTTCGTTGGGCACTCTTCCTTCCCCGGCGCCAGGGGGTGAGCTTCTATACCTGCAAATTTTGTCAAACTGCACGTATAGTTTACTCCATGTAGCAAGGATTGGTTACCGGGTTCCAGTTTTCTCATCAAGCGTAGGCGCACTGGCAGCCTTTCCTTTACTCGAAAGAATCTACCAGCCCCGGCCCTGGATCAAATGTGAAAGTAGCTGTTCTTCCGTCGCTATCTGACGTTAGGTGGAAACGGCTGTTTTGCGTTGGACACACCAGTTCTCGTCTGATCACTGAAGTTAAGCAGTACAACCCTTGCTAGCACTAGCATGGGTGGCTGCTTGGGAGTACTGGAGTTTGCGTGGACTCTGCTTTAGAACTATGAAGTTGACGGGGTTCTAATGACCATTGTGGTTGAAGGGCCCAAAAACATCATCGAAGGGGACGTTGGACTGTTCCCCTACAAAACCATCATTTCCTTGAGGGAATTCATTTGAATTTTGCATTTTACCGGTTAGTTTTTTATTCGAAAGAGTCTTTCTCGAAATCAAATTGGAAACGTAGTGATACCCAAAATTCTTTTAAGGTTATTCTTATGTTGTTGTTTTTTTTTCTGAAGAGATGTAGTCATTATACTTTCAGATAACTATCAGATCGTAATTCAAAACAAAGACAAGTTTTCTTTCTTTTTTAGAGTTATCAAAGGCAGAAAGAGAAATAATGAAGCTCTGTCACTGGTAAAAAGACAACTCCCAGAAAGAATCTGCCAAGAAAGTGTTTTATCATTTGCAACTTTTGGTTGTGGTAATCAGGTTTTTTCCGCCAGAAAAAGAAAGGCATGACTCTGAGCATGAACGAAATGAGATAGATGGGAATCATGATTAGATATGTGAGCAAGTTTTGATACAAAGTCGCACATCCGCACTGTACACAGACTGTCCAAAATGTTTGGAAACCTGTTGCAGTGTTTGAAAGTGTTTCCCAAACTCGGTGCTTTTATGGTGTAAGCAACATGCGCACACGAACAAAAATGTGACTTAATTTGGTTTGTTTTATTTTTATTTAATTTAATTTGTTCCCACAAACAACCCAGCCAATATTCCTGTGGGTTCCAGACGCCTGGGGAGCGGCGAGTTGCGTTGGACACACCAGTTCTCGTCTGATCACTGAAGTTAAGCAACGCAAGCACAGTTAGTACTGACATGGGTGGTCGCTCGGGAAAGCTGGGTACTGCTAATACCCAATAATCGTCGCATTAGTGTAGTGTCTGTGCAGTATATGCATTAGAACTATACAGTGGACGGGTCTCTAATGACCTTGTAGTTGACGGGACGATAAACTCCAACAAACAATCCAGACGCCTGGCTGGGGTGTTCCCAGTCAGAGCTTGTTTAGTGGATCCGCCGCCCCGACCCTGCCACAGGCGGGATAAGGGTGGGCGGGGGCGTGACACATCAACCAATGCTCGCTGATTGTAGTGGCACTGAGCGCGTTTGGTGAAAGTGCCATTTGGTACCTACAAGCCAACGCGGATGGTAATTAACATCTGAACATGTGCCCAGGTATATTTAATTTGATT
The DNA here is from genome assembly GCA_013389805.1 of Trigoniulus corallinus. Classification (NCBI taxonomy): domain Eukaryota; kingdom Metazoa; phylum Arthropoda; class Diplopoda; order Spirobolida; family Trigoniulidae; genus Trigoniulus; species Trigoniulus corallinus. The sequence goes on from JAAFCE010009109.1 coordinate 12,905,823, forward strand.
TTCTGGTTAATACCCGGAAAATAACGGAAATGTGTATGCCTTGTGGGATGCCAAGGCAGGTAGAATTAGAGAGGGTTAGTTATGAACCCGCCTTGGTGGCGCTGCAATATTGTGCTTCATTACTGCATCAGTGGTATTGGATTCGAAACTGAAGACAGAAAGAGAGGCCCCCGTGTACCTTTCGTCGTATGGTAAGTAAAGCCGTGGTGTATGCGATGCCATTTGCACTTAATAGGACCCGTTCTACATGAAATGTGTAGTTTGACAAAACTCCCAGGTTGTAGGATGCAGGCCCCCTAGAGTCGGTGGAGAATCTTAATGAGCAGCAGACCGACAGTAAATAAGCCCAAGGGTTGCAGCATTAGGTTGACAGCCGGCTGAATAAAAATACCGTCCAACAGATCGTCCATGTGTTCAAATGGGATAAAAGAGTACTGACTTACCATAGGCAGTGAAAATAGGTTAGGTTATGCGTTGGACACAGCAGTTCTCGTCTGACCACTGAAGGTAAGCAACGCAACCCCAGTTAGTACTGACATGGATGGCCGCTTGGGAAAACTGGGTACTGCTAATACCCAAAAATTGTCGCATCAGTGTAGTGTCTGTGCAGTCTCTGCATTAAAACTACAAATTGAATGGGGCTCTAATGACCTTGTAGTTTAAGGACCCTAAAACATGCGGAAAAATATAGGAGAGGCGAGAGATTGAAGTTATATGCATGCACTTGCTAACAGAAGGGGAAGAGGAGGACCTGGTTAGACGCATTACAGGGCTGCAGGTTGTTGGGACCAGACGGAGTAGGCGACCAAAGCAAACATTAGAACAGGTTGTATGGAGGGACATCTCAGTGTGTGTGTATGTGGGGTGGGTTAGGTGGGGATCTTAGGAAATAGGAGGGGCTGAATAATCAGAACTCGCAGATCCCGACTTTCACTAAGCGGAGCAAGGAGCACTGTCCCACTGTCCCACATTCTTCCCATTCTCGCTTTCTGACATTTTCACGTTACTTTGCCTTTCTCTTATCAGATTTCCTCTTATCTCGGTCGCGACAACTCATCCCTAGTATCCTGCTTCGGTTTAAGTTTTCTGTCACTCAATCTCTGTGTCTACCTGATTTTACCCACCTTTTTCTCCTCTGTTTGTTTTTCCATGGTTTTTTTAATGGTTTTTTTGGCTGGAGTAATTTATTCGGCAAGTTTTACCCTATCAGTCGCTTTTGATATCTCTCCATCCTTGTGGTTGGCTCTACTAGTGGAATAAGAAATTGATAATGTTCTCTTATCGTCTTAGATTACTCTAATCCACCCGCAGTGATTAAAAACTTGAGTTTCAAGAAAGAAAATTACCAAATGAGATGGACATGCTTGTTTTGCATCAGGGTCCCATACCGGCTAGTCATGATCTTAATTAACCCTTCAAGACTTCCTGCCCTGCCTTCTTGACTCTTGATCTCATGTATGATTCGTCAAGTGACAAACCCTGAAGTTGAACTTCCAACCACTGAAATTGGAAAGCTGGGGTTATACGATGTCGCATACTACTCCCTGTCTATCCGGCAAAGAAATGTACAAGTTGGTCCAAGCTCAGAACCGACATTAAAAAGCCAAAGTACCCAGTTTTCCCAATTGCTGTTGTTGTTTGTTGGTGTTTTAGGGCCCTTCAACTAAAAGGTCATTAGAGCCCCGTCCACTGTGTAGTTCTGATGCAGAGACTGCACAGACACTACACTAATGCGAAGATTTATGGATACTAGCGGTACCCAGTTTTTCCAAGCGGCCATCCATGTTAGTACTAGCTGGGGTTGGGTTGCTTAGTTTCAGTGATTTGACGAGAACTGATGTGTCCAACGCAATAAGTCGCTCCCCTGTTGGGAACTTAGGGTGTTAAATACCCTGCTATATGCGACAATTAGCCTGCAAATGTTCCGGTCAAATTAGTTTTATTTCCATCGTTAGTCTATCCCATTGATCTACTCCGTACGTTGAAATTGGCAATTTAACCGTAAGTATCACTTAGTGAGATACGTGTATGGGTAATGGCATTGAGCTCATTACCAGTTTCGTGCAGTCAGAGATCATCTGACGGTTTTCCTGGTGACATCTGAATCTCTTTTACCGTTGTTTAGTCTAACAGGTGTTTGTCCAGTTACTACTGTCCAAACTTTATACTCGTGGATATGTTACAGCGATTCCACCTCTTTCGACAAGAGGCAAGAATCTCTAAAGCACAAACTCACCTTTTGGTATTGGTAAATTATTGTCAGTAGTAGGCCCCTACAGAGGCCGACGTTCAATGACCAAATATAATCTCGTCTGATCACTGAAGTTAAACAACGTTACCCCAGATAGTAATGGCATAGGTGGCCGCTTTGCAACACTAGGTACTGTCTTTGCAGTTATGTTAGTCTGTGCAAGTACTTTTTTCCAGGGATGAGGAGAGGAAGTGTTCCAGATTTCAATTAACTTGTGCATCCGAGGCCAAGGTGTTTTGGATCCTCTCACACTACCAATAGGCGCTCCAATTATGCTGCTAGAGTTTACCCTGGATATTCGGTGTACCTGGTCCTAGAGTCGATTCTGTAGGATTCGGGAACTCTGCTCTTCCAGGTAATTACCTCGATTTAGTGAAAATACGAATGTAAACAGGCTTTAAAGATTCGGAGTCCCCCTCAGTCGGTGCTTGGCTGAATCCAAGGCAAGACATGTCCAGTGCTAAAGCACACTTGTGGCTGACTTGATGCTGTCCAGATATCCATACCCTCCCTTTCTGAAGTTCTGGATCCGCCACTGCCTAGTTCATAATCATTTCCTCCATTGTCTAATCCCTCGCAGGCCTCACTCTGCTGGGCACTCCTTTGTGGGGGTTATCAGACAATTTCTGTGGAATGAGAATACTACTGTCCTGCATGCTGTTACGCTACTCTTTTTTTTAAGGTTGGCCCCCACATGCCTATTTAATCAATTTTAAACAAGTAATGTTTGTTTTTAAAATTAAGTTGCTTGGTGACTTCAAATTAAAAACTTCGCCTCTACATCGTTAAACATTAATAGTTAATCAGTGCTAGTTTATTTCGTCTTCAGTGTCTCGTTTCCGGCCGGTTGTTTTTTTTTGGGGGCGGTGGGAAAACTGGGAATTTAATTTCTTCAGTCTTTGTGTCAGCCCGCTTCGGTGGCACATTAGGGAATACTCCATCAGTGGTTCCAAGTTCGATCGTGGACCCAAGGCGGTTGGCTTCTTTCGGACGAGAAGGGCTTTTCCCGTCAGAAGGGAAGAAAAGGATGTTAGATGTCACCTTCACGTAGAAGAGGAAGGGCATATTGCGTTGGAGACACAAGTTTTCCTGCGATCACTGAAGTTAAGCAATGCAACTCCAGCTAGTACTAACATAGGTGGCCACTTGGGAAAACTGGGTACTGTTAATACCCAAAAATCGTTGCATTAGTGCAGTCTCTGTATTAGATCTATGCAGTGGACGGCGCTCTAAATGACCTTGTAGTTGAAGGCCCCTACAACACTAACGAAACAAACACGTAGAATGGAATATATATATCCTGTTAAAATTCCAGAACATGGTTCGGCAAAATATCCAGGTGTAGGCGGTCGCGTCGACTGGTCTTGGTAGAGGAAAAGTGTCCCAGAATGGAAAGTAGACCGGCTATAAATAAGTATTGTGGTTCAGTGGCGTCGCTAGGGTTGGTGTCCCGAAAAAAGCCGCTTCTTCTGCTTTGGTGTCACCCCCTTTTCTCATGGTGCGAGTGGTGCCACCCGGTGCTGCCCGCACCCCCCCCCCTAGTGACGCCACTGTTGGGGTTTCAGCATTAGGTTGGCAGTTGGCTGCGGAAAAATGTCGTCTAACATATCACTTATCTGTCCAAATGAAATGAAGCTGGGTTCCCGACCCTGCCATAGGCGGGAGAACGGTTAGTGATGATGGCCTATCTCCCTCGTGTGCTTCCCTGTTATATGCTGTACGTCAGTATTGTCATCTTTACTTCATTTTTCGTTCTTTCTTTGATATTTTCATTAGTTTAATATTTGAAATATTTGATGGGTATCTGGGAAATCATAGCTATATAAATATTTGAAAACCACACGTGCCCTTAGTGCCACTAAGGGCACTTTCGGTATAAGCGACCGTGATTTTTCGTTGTATACTGTATATATAGACAATTTTATTAGAGCCTAACAGTGTAGTGAATGGATACGAGGTTCATTGAAGATGATTTCGATCCACTTTCAATTGGGAATGATGACAATATGTTGGCCCTGCTATAAAAGGGGGATGGGGGGCATATCTTTCAGTTGATATATATAGTCATAATGAAGCTACGCTGTCTTAGGGGAAGGGATAAAGGTTTGATTGCCAGGTGGGATATTGAGTTTTCAAGTTTTCTAGTTTGAAATTGGCTTCCGTTCGGAATGGTAATTTATTTGTTTAAGGATATCATTAAAAATTTCTGCTTCTTACTTCTTTTGTGACGAATAAAGGGGTGAAGGCACATGCATACCGAGAAAGATACTATGGTTTTAATAATTTAGGGAAACGTTAATAAATGCATGCGATTGTAATTATGATTGCTCGAAGGGTTGTTCGTGTGTCTATGGTATTTTGATCAAATGGATGAAGACTCCTAAGTAATAATAGGTAGGTAGCACTAAGATTGAAATGTAGTTTTGCAAAAAAATTTGGTTGAGAAGGGAAGGATGTGACAGGCGAAATTTGAAGGTACTGTACGCAATGTTTCTTTGCAGAAAATAAAATGTTGTGGGTTTGTTCATCCTTTAATTTGGGTGCCCATTACTTTTCTTTCGTTTCTGATATCTTGTGTTGTTTTTCATGATGTCTTCGAGTGATTCAAAATGATTATTATTAGCGAATATCTTCATATTCATTTCTTTCCGAGGTCAGCACGTGAACTTTGACTAATTATTTTGACTTGAATGTGCTGAGTTCAACTGAGGATCATTACGTGCACTGGTAAACTGATTACATTCATTCGTCTTCTCAAACATTTCACTTGAAGGAACTTCTGTGTATTATTCCTTTTCCCAGAGCCGGCTGGAGATTTTGTTTTGGTGGTGTTTTAGGGCCCTTCAACTACAACGGTCCTTAGAGCCCCGTTTACTGCGTAGTTCTAATGCAAAGTCTTCAAAGACGGCTACACTGTTAGGACAATATGAGTTTTGGTTCGTTGGTGTTTTAGGGCCCTTCAACTACAAGGTCATTAGAGCCCCGTCCACAGCATAGTTCTTATGCAGAGACTGCACAGACACTACACTAATGCGACGACTTTTGGATATTAGCAGTACCCAGTTTTCCCAATCGGCCACCCATGTCAGTACTAGCTGGGATTGCGTTGCTTAACTTCAGTGATCAGATGAGAACTGGTGTGTCCAATGCAATAAGCCGCTCCCACAACTTGGGTGTTAGCAGTACCCATTGTTTCGAAGCACTCACCCATGCCAGTACTATATGGGGTTGCGTTGCTTAACTTCAGTGATCAGATGGCGGTTTTGTGGGACCTTTGGAAATATCCGGATGTCAGAAAAATCGAAATAATTCTGTTGTCAGAGTTTCTCAGAAAGTTAATGTTGGGAGGGCTCTGTGAGCGCGGGGTTTCAGTTTGAGACCTGAAAATCGATGGTTAAGCGGAGTCTGCGTGTTGCTTTTATGATTCTCCTATGTGAATTTCGGTATTGGATCCGGACCTACTGTTTCACTGTGACGTTCGATGGGGCCAAAATGTTGTCATTGTTCAAATTACCAGATGTAGGCCCTACTAGCTGGCGACGTTAGCCCGTAAGACAGATCGACGTTAAGTTGGCAGCCGGATGCGTAAGCAATACGAGCGGCGAGTTGCGTTGGACACACCAGTTCTCGTCTGATCACTGAAGTTAAGGAATGCAAGCCCAGTTAGTACTGACATGGGTGGTTGCTCGGGAAAGCTGGGTACTGCTAATACCCAATAATCGTCGCATTAGTGTAGTGTCTGTGCAGAATATGCATCAGACCTACACAGTGGACGGGTCTCTAATGACCTCGTAGTTGACGGGACCTTAAACTCCAACAAACAAACGTAAGCAATACTGGTTTGCAGTTTGTCGCTATAGAGGGCTCTTTACAATGTTACGTAGAAAACATGGCATATCATAACTACGGGGAGCGGCTTATTGCGTTGGGCACATCATTTCTCGGCTGATGACTGAAGTTAAGCCACGCAACCCCAGTTAGTACTGATATGAGGGGCCGCTTGGGAAAACTGGGTACAGCTAGTATCCAAAAATCGTCTTATTAGTGTAGTGTCTGTGCAGTGTCTGCATCAGAACTACAATGTGGACGGCGCTCTAATCACCTTGTAGTTGAAGGGCCCTAAAACACCAACAAACAATTGGACACATCAATTCTCGCCTGATCACTGAAGTTAAGCAACGCAACCCCAGTTAGTACTGACATGGGGGGCAGCTTGGGAAAGCTGGTACTGTTAATATCCAAAAATCTTCGCATTAGTGTAGTGTCTGTGCAGTCTCTGCATAAGAACTATGTTTGGACGGGCTCTAATGGCCTTGTAGTTGAAGGGCTCTAAAACATCAACAAACAACAACCACCAACAAACCAAACCAAAACAATCATAAGTACGAGTAGATAAGTGAAAGAGAAAACGAAATAGTGGACAATAGCTATTTTTTGACTGAATACGAACTCGATGGCGCAATATCTTTGATTCACCTGTTATTTGAAATGGCAAGTCCCAGAACTATTCCATTAGTAGGACTCGCGTAAAATGGATTAACGATTTCTAGTCTTTTTTTTTTCAAATTCCTTTACATAAAATATTAAATGCCTATTAAAACTGTGTCAATGAAAGTAAAGTAATATAGACACGAGGTTTACATTCTAGATGGTGTATTGTCCGCTTTTACAAATATTTATTTTGTGTTTAAAAGATTGAAGATGGGGCTGTTCGTGATACATTATTGTAGGCTTTCGATTTCTGCCGTTAGATCTACATGCGGCATTCGATATTTGTTTTCATCTTGAACAATCCGCCTACAGCAGGGTCGGATATTATGAGATGGGAATAGTCGAACAGAATTGAAGGCCTAGAATAAGCGAGACAGAAATCGACACAAGATCCAAAAAGAACCTATAATAGAAGTCAGAATGGTAAAAATGAGGCAGAAATATAAAAGGAAGGAATGAAGAGCAGAAGAGAGAGCTCGTTGGCCAACTCTTAATTCACTGGGGCTGAGATGTGCGCATGGGCGCACTTCTGCACACCAAAATATTGCTAAGTGTGCCCTGTGGTAACATTTTTCAACATATTATGTCTTATAGCATTAGTGAAATTGAAGTAATTCTAGGGTCTGAGGATGCCTTCCGGAACTCTGTTGCACATGCGTGCACACCCATGTTGCAATTTTGCTGTCCTCTTTTGAATTACCACTTTGTTGTCTTCAGATCTCATTCAGACAACTAATCCTAATGGTTGCCAAGACACACAAGCCTCACGTTTCTCGTTTAATAAAACAAAAGTATCTCTGTAGTATTTTTGTCTATTATTTTCTACTAAGAATGATTTTGTATTTTTAAACATTTTAACTTAATTACAGCTTAGTTTTCTTAACATTTCCATTGAAGTACGTGGTCGTCTAGTGCAGTTGGTTTCAAGTGCATCCGAAATCAAAAAAATGTTTGATTTTGTTGTTGTTTGTTGGTGTTTTAGGGCCCTTCAACTACAAGGTCATTAGAGCCCCGTCCACAGCATAGTTCTCATGCAGAGACTGCACACACACTACACTAATGCGACGATTTTTGGATACTAGCAGTACCCAGCTTTCCCATGCGGCCACCCATGTCAGTACTAGCTGGGGTTGCACTGTTTAACTTCAGTGATCAGACGAGAACTGGTGTGTCCAACGCAGTTTGCCGCTCTCATTCCCACCAGGTCCTCAGCCACCCCACACATAAACACATCTCTTCGTACAACCTGCTCCCACGTCTACTTAAGTATTCCTCTTTTCCGGGTGCTTCCAATAACCTGTATCCATAACTTGTGTCACCGAGGTGGGCTATCGCCTCTAATAATTCTAATTCACTACACTGGAAGCAGCCTTCTTTGACCAATATGGCAGTGGAGAGACTAACTCTCATTCCTACATACGATACCATAAAACTCTTAAAACCGTAGGCTATAATTCTTGTGCTTCTCCCCCCACAATACTAGCAATGGTGGCTTTCCTTTGAGGAAGCCCTCCACTTTATTCTCTCCAAGGCTATTCCGTTGTCCAATGGTCCTTGGTAAAAAATACCGTTAGTATGAGTCTGTCTGTGCCCTAATCTCCTTCAATTTATGTCGATGGTCCTTTCTACCCTTATACTCGGCCAGGGACACACTTTCAGCCAGAGGTCCATCGCATCCCAGTAGCAGTAGTTTTATTCAAAAGTTTCCCAAGCCCCCTGATGTGGGAGCTGCTTATTGCGTTGGACACACCAGTTCTCGTCTGATCACTGAAGTTAAGCAACGCAAGCCCAGTTAGTACTGACATGGGTGGTCGCTCGGGAAAGCTGGGTACTGCTAATACCCAATAATCGTCGCATTAGTGTAGTGTCTGTGCAGTATATGCATTAGAACTATACAGTGGACGGGTCTCTAATGACCTTGTAGTTGACGGGACCTTAAACTCCAACAAACAACCGACATGTGTGACCGCTTGGAAAAACTGGGTCTCGCTAATACCCAAAAATCTTCGCATTGGTGCAGTACAGTAGTGGCAAACCTGTGACCCACCGTGCAATTTTAAGTGACCCGAGCGTGAATCATATCTAGTTTATCGTCTCATAAACAACAGACGTGAGAGCAGGTTGTCCGTACGCAGACCCGACCCTGCCACAGGCGAGATAAGGGTATTATGATGATAATGGTCTCTATTTGCTACTTTAATAAACTTTATTCATTAGTAATAGTAATTTTTATTCATAAAATTAAAATAGTGCTTGCACCTACCCGCGGACAACTTTTTATTTTTTTTTCCAGTTATTGTGACCCGTCTTCAAAAAAGGTTCGCCACCACTGGTGTACTGTCTGTGCAGTCTCTGCATTAGAACTACGCAGTGGACGGGGCTCTGATGACCTTGAAGTTGAAGGGCCCTAAAACACCAACGAAGCAAAATCGATGCGTTATCTGTCATGCGAGCCAAGTGCTCCACCCTAAGGCATTGCAGATGCATGATGACAACTTCCCGGGGCCCTCTCCCTGACCCCTGACGACCGTAGGTACTGAGGTTCTGAATATCTATTCTATACCGTAAATTTCTCTTTGGAATTTGACATATTTCATTGTTGGATTTATAATTCGGATTACCCGCCCCTAGTGTTTGGTTCGCGGGAACTACAATATTTTATTTTGCTCCTCCCCTCAACCCATTCAAGGACTGGTCGCTTAGGTAACCAGCTCCTGAATATTTGGTAAGGACCCCCTGGGGACGCGCTACGTAGCAGTTCACTCTGCCCATGGCTCCATAATCCTTCAACTCACTCCTTAAATATTCAAGCAACTCCTAACCTTATTCCCGCCTATGGCAGTGTCGAGTACCTATCTTGCATCTCTGAATGGACACAAGGGCAATATATTGGACAGTGTTTCTCCACAGCCTGTTGCCAACTAAAGCTGCAACCCCTATGCTTATTTATCGTCGGTCTACTGTTCGTTGGGGCACTCCACCTTCATCAGATCCCAGGAGAGAAAGGGGGCGAGCTCCTACACCTGGAAATTTTGCCCCATCTGCCCGTTGCATTGTAGAGAGGGTTCTTTTACGTAGGAATTCCATCGTGTACCACATGGGACCTAGGTTTTCTTATCCGAAAGAAAGCGCATTCGGGGCCTCTCTCTCGTCCGGAAGAAGCTAGCCCACTTCGATCCAGTATCGAACCTAGAGCTACTGACGCAGTTACCGAGAGTGCTACCCACTACGCCACAGAGGCGGGCTGCAAAACGGCGAAGAGGTGGCGTCCTGGTTCGAGGTGGCGCCCTGGTTCGAGGTGGCTGGGGACTTGTGTGATGCTGTGCTGTTTGGGGGCAGTTCTAAGGCTGCGAAAATTGTGATGGTGGGCTGATGCGAAAGTAGTTAACATATGTTAGTTTTATTGGCTTAGTGCAGTGATTATGAGACCTCTCTAAAGTCATCATGTAGTTAATCTAATTTTCCATGAATACATTAATAGTTATAAACCCTTCAACATCGTTATTTTACTGTGAGTTGTTAATATTTCATCCTTTCTATTGGGTAAATGGGCCACCGAAATGTACAACTACCATGTGCGTGGAAGAGCTGACAAATGTATCTTAAGGTTAGCGCCAGGTCATCAATTTGAATAAAATTTACTGTGACATTTAGGGGACAGATGTTGTGTAATTATAGTCATCCTTTGCATGTATAGATTTCTTCGCCATAATTCAATAAATTAATTGAGGAATTTATTATGTTAAACGTAGAAACAGCTGCGAATTTCTTGAAATGATTAGCATGGTTGAAGCAGTTGAATTTTAAGTGGGTTCAAGGTGTTGAGGATCACTGAAGGTTTATGAATTGTTCCACTCTCGAAATGTTCGATAAGTAACTAAGTTAACCAAGAGTTGGTCTTGGGACATTTGTGGTATTAAAATGTCGCAGGTTTAATTATCGGTTTGCAGTTTGGTTTGAAAAGTAATCATTATCAACCTCATTTTCATGCTAACCATATTTCAACTGTCGTTTGCATAGTTTAGTAAGGACCCGCCTCGGTGACGCAGTGGGTAGCACGCTGGGTAACTGCGTCAATAGTTCTAAGCTTGGTACTGGATCTAGGTGGGTTGGCTTCTTTTGGGGCTAGCAAGAGGCCCCCGAACGCGCCTTCATTCAGATGAGAAGTAAACCCGAAGTTTCGTGTGGTGTACAATGATATTTGCACGTAGAGGAACCCTCTCCTTCGTTGGAGTTTTAGGGCCTTTTTGAACTACAAGGTCATTAGAGCCCAGTCCACTGCGTAGTTCTAATGCAGTGCCATTAACTAATGCGACGATTTTTGGGTATTAGAGGTACTCACTTTTCCCAAGCGATCACCCATGTCAGTGGGAGCGGCAAATTGCGTTGGACACACCAGTTCTCGTCTGATCACTGAAGTTAAGCAACGCAATCCCAGTTAGTGCTGACATGGGTGGCTGCTTGGGAAAACTGGGTACTGCTGGTATCCAAAAATCGTCGCATTAGTGTAGTGTCTGTGCAGCTTCTGCATTAGAACTACACAGTGGACGGGGCTCTAATGACCTCGTAGTTGAAGGGCCCTAAAGCACCAACAAACAACAACAACCCATGTCAGTACTAGATGGGGTTGCTTCGTTTAATTTCAGTGATCAGACGAGAACTGGTTTGTCCAACGCAGTTTACCGTTCATCTCCTAGGCAACGGGTAGATGAGGCAAAATTTCCAGGTGTAGAAGCTCTCCCCCTGGTGTCGGTGAAGTGTCCCAACGAACAGTAGACCAGCAAGCGATAAATAAGTAGAGGGGTTGCAAGTTTGCTTGGCAACTGGCTGTGGAAAATCGCTGTCCAATCTACGTATCATCCTAGTGTCCATTTGGACAACATGGGTACCCGACCGCTGTTATAGTGGGGGAAAAGGAATAGGAGTTACTTTGGTTAGTAAATGCAGTCCCTGCTGGCACAAAATTATTTGCCAATAGTGAATCCGAGTCCTCATAATGGAGTAAAGAGAGGGGTGGTTAAGGAGTTGATGCCATTTATATTTATTGTTGGCTCCACGCTTGAAAAATTCTGTCATGGAGTTGTTGTCTTTTTGAAACTTTTCAGGTGTTGTAAGTGGATGCGTTCTGAGAGGCTTAAAGTATTTTGCCACCGTCTTATATTTGTGCTCCATTGGCATGTTACCAAATTTATTTAGGGAACCCTGTGATTTTTCTTGAAATGAATACTATGAAAGGCTCAAGATTACCGCGCAGTGTTGTTAGATGAAGCTCGACGTCGCGTTGACTTTCTTTTAAAAAGCAGAGGTAAATAGTCTCCAGACTAGCGTCTTTAACCCGTCTTGGTGGCGCAAAGTACTGTACAGAGGTCAGAGTACTGTGTCGCTGGAGCTGTACTACTGCATCAGTGATTTCGAGATTTGATCCTGTCCTGAGGTAAGGCTTTAGCCCTGTGTGGTGTGCACGATGTCACACATAAAAGGCTCATTTCTTTGTGAAGGTAGTGTACATGTGAATCAGCAAAAGTCCCATGTGTAGGAGTTCCCCCCCCCCTGGCTTCGGTATAATGGTATAATAATTTTATAAGTGAAGAAGTCGAAGTTAGTTCAACCACTGGAATTAGTTTCTAGAAGTGCCCTCAAGTGGAAACTGTGTAGGATTTGGCCAGAGGCCCAAGCTCTTAATGGCCTCCCACGCTTACTCTATATTGTCTTCACTTCACTTACTTTTTAACCAGGAAACATTATACTCATTGTTTCTGCCTTTTCGGAATGAATAACTCCGACGCCTACACCCATCTTATCCTGTCACTCATTTTGCATTTCAATTCTATTTGTTTTGTTGGAGTTTTAGGGCCCTTTAACTACAATGGTCATTAGAGCCCCGTCCATTGTGTAGTTGTAATGCAGAGTTTACACAGACTCTACGTTGTTATGACGATTTTTGTATTAGCAGTACCCAGTGTTACCAACGGTCCCCCATGCTGGAATTATCTGGGGTTTCTTGTTTGGTTGGTGTTTTAGGGCCCCTCCAACTACAAGGTCATTAGAGCCCCGTCCACTGCGTAGTTCTAATGCAGAGACTGCACAGACACTACACCAATGCGACGATTCTTTGGTTATTAGCAGTACCCAGCTTTCCCAAGCTGCCCTCAATGTCAGTACTAACTGCGGTTGCGTTGCTTAACTTCAGTGATTAGGGGAGAACTGATGAGTCCAACGCAATATTGCCGCTCTCTTGTATTTCATGGGGTCTGGAAGAAATTATTACTGTAGGTCACAAGATATTTGCAGAAAAAAAAAGGAATTTTATAGTAAAATCTTAGAAAAGTCTTCTTAATACCACTAGTCCTGTTTCTCGTAGGCCCAGGGCGTTGTAACTAAAGTGACTAACTGAGATGGTAGCCCTGATAGAACTGAAGTTAAGCAGCGCAACCCCAATTAGTACTAACATGGGTGGTCGCTTGGGAAAACTAGGTACTGCTGATGCCCGATAATCGTCACATTAGTGTAGGGTCTGTGTAGTCTCTGCGCTAGAACTATGCAGTGGACGGGGCTCTAATGACCCTGTAGTTGAAAGGCCCTAAAACAACAACAAAACAAAAATGCATTATCCTCGTGGTTCCTCCTAATTCTTCTGTAGCACTGTCGTTGATAGCTGGATATCAGCCATGTTCATAACCCTCCTAACATTTAATGTCGGATACGATGTAGAATCACTACTAAACTCTTTTCGCTAAATCGACTCTTCTGTACAGATTATGTCCGTGTCGATTTTGCGTTATTAGTGCCTTAACGGGGTCGTAGGAGGCGGGAAAGCAGAGTCTCTCTTTCATGGTTGGTCTCCCCCATGTTTCTTTAATTAATAATGTCGACTAGCATTATTAATCATACATAAGCTATTGTTCTGACTTTGAATTATTGAGGGGTTTCACGATGAAACAATATTAATTTATTTTGTATGTGCTAAACTTAAAGCGTTATGTTACCTACCTGGAACCCATGCAGTTGTCTGCCTGCCTGCCTACCTACTTGACTTCCAAAATACTTTATTCTGGAGCTTAATGAAAACGCTTGCGTTTTGCATAACTTTTGTCGCAACATTTAATTAATATTTGCTGGTTGGCAGGGTTGGTAAATTACTAAAGGGTCGTTACAGTTTTGGATTCAGTTACTCAAGTTACTCGTTAAAGTTTATTGTTGTTGTTTTTGGTTAATTTAAAATAGTTTTTAGGGATTCTAGGATGTCATGTTTGAAATTGAAGACGACTGGCAGAAGGTCTCCTACATTTTAGGATTCATTGTTTATTGTTAATTCGCGTGGTGCTTTTGTTGAGGGAATTTCGTCAGTGGACGACGATGCTGTAATGGGAAATGGAGCGTAGCCTTAGAATTAATTTAACTCTTGTTAGGCCACACATTACTTGATCAAACAAAGGCACAAAGTCAAACGAGTGATTTGGAGTCTTAGGTTTCTTAAGCATATGTGTACTGTCTGTTCATTGTGGCATTGTATTTCTGGTTGTCAACTCCGACTATTTTATTGCCTAGCCCTCCTACGGATTTTGGTAGTCTGTAAACGTGTAATTCAAATGTTAATAAATTCCAATTGGGAATGAGTTTCTTTGTGCGTGCTGCTGTCGTAATGTTGGGTTGCCAACCTCATTTTATTCATTTATTAATGCACTTAAATTGCAGGTTTTTAAAGCTCTCTCTCTCTCTCTCTTTGTTTTGAATTTGAGTTAATTTTCACTTTGCACAAAGTTTCTGGAACAGAGGCTTTTCAAACCTGTTTATTGTGCCGTCTTGGATATTAGTCCTTGAAGTTGATGAAGGGTGGAGTCATAACACTCCACGTAGTTTAAACATTTGACTGGAACTCAGCGCCGTCTTAACAGCATTATGGACCCCTGAGCAAAGCAGTATGCAGGAGCCCCTACGACACTCACGAGAATAATGTAAATGGTCACTTGACATACACAGATTAGCATGGGGCTAGTGCTCAGCAGGCCCATACGTTAAGACAGTACTCCTGGAACTGTCAGCTCACCTGGGAAAAACTAAATCCCGGTCTCTACCGAATTGTAATTTCTTCTCATTTGTGGTTTTTTAAACATTTGATGTTTGTTTGTGTTTTAGGGCCCTTCAACTACAAGGTCATTAGAGTAAACATTTGATAGCAGTGCATGTTATTGTTTCAAGAGCTTCAATGAAGCCCATTTTGATTATTCACCACGCCGGTGGCAGCAATCCTTTGGCATAGTCTGTTAGGTACCTACAACTGTGTGAACCTACTATTCATTTTGATTTTGTACCCCTGCTTTGGGTCGTCGTGACTTAGTACAGTCCGTGACGAAGTATCTGTATGTGGTGTCCTTTGAGGACATCAGAGAAGGGCAAGTCTTAAAATGTACTTGGAAATTCCATTGAAACACTTTTGCACCGTGCTCGTACAGTCACGAGGAGGAGAATGCTAGTTAAAAATCGAAAATTCCATATTTTATGAATTGCCTTCATCAGGTGACCTGAAATATCCGCACTAGTTGAAGACTATTTATAAACGTGGTGTTTAGGCGTTTTGTATTTGCTGAATGTAAGGGCCGAATGACAACAAAGAAAACCGCTTGTCCTAGGTCGAGGATGAACCTAAGCACATGTTGCTCAAAAAACTTTGAACTACCCAAGTCGGCAAAGTTTTGATACGCACACGTACCTTCAAGACACCCAGTCCTTTGGTGGATTGGTGAATTTTTCCGGTTTGCAAAAGGTAGTGTTGAGCACTCATCAGTTCCAGACATGAATATGTAATCCTTTGTGACGGATACCTTGCTAGTGAATTTTTTCATGCAAGACCCATATTTTTTCATGCAAGACTCGTATTACTGGTCCTTTTTTTCAAGGGTCATTCGGCAATGGAATGCTCTTGATGAGGATAAGGTGAAGAACTTTCTGGAAGAAGGCACCATTATAGTGGGCAGGCGATGTATGGCAGAATAGATGCTATGCTTCGGGTTCCTTGGGGTTTTAAAATGAGTGAATTTTTAGGAATGAGAGATATTCTCTCCACTGCCAATTTGACCTATCACGGCTGCTTGCAGTGTACTCAACTAGAACTAGTCTAGATCTCCACCAGCACCCAACAACATCTTTGCCCTTCGCACCTATTCTAGTCGCTCCACCTAAATACCCACCACTCCTAGGACCTCTCCAAATGTGCGGGTTTCCAACCCGTCCTGCAGTGGTTCAACATTGGGTATGCCTGTACACATGTCTGACATTCTCCACTTGATCCCCACTCAATCCACCGCGCTCCTCTCCGCCTGTGATCTTTGTCATCTTAAGTTTGTTCCCATACACCCTCAGCGTTTTCATTGCTGTCCTTCCTTAAAAGTTATCGTCGACGTAGTGGAATATAGTGAACTTTGAATATATTTTGTCCTGGAACAGCTCAATGGAATTGATGATGTGGACTGGTAAATATTAATATCTACTGCTTATTTCAATTAACAAAGATATGAAGACTTTAGTGCCTTGAGGCATGTGTTTTCTAAGAAAGTTTAGTAAGACATGCGGAAGTTGATAACAAATTTTTTTTTTATATTTCATTGCTTAATTAGTTGAAAGACGTTGATCTTAATAAACTTATTACAGTATAAAAGGCTTGATGACCTTTTTTAAGAAGTGGGGTTGAGAGAGAGGTTTTAAAAGCTGCCTTTCTTGACGGATGCTTTTGTAAATGACTACTTTATTTACTTTCATATTTTTATTCTTGTGATATTCTTGTACGAAATGCTTTGTTAGGAATGATCAGGTCTGAAATATGAGTGGAGGAAATGACTATAGTCATTGAATATATATCACCAACTTCTATACATCCGGTATTAAAAGTGAAAAGAGTAATATAATCAAAGGGTTATGTGGAATATTAGTTTGTTTATTCGTATGTTATAATGTTCTGTGCCATAATACTGACGTGACAAGACAATGGTTGCTTTTGTGCCGTGGTTTGATGATGCTTTAAGACATTCGGATGTATTTATGAGCAAGAGCTCTAAGCTTCCTTTGCATAATCCAAGTGATGTGTCTGCATTAGTGATCCATTTTGGTGTTGCTATCTCCTCAACTTTTCGATATAAAAACTAAGAAATAATCATAAGTTTCTGTATGAAATATGTGTGTGATAGGACGATCAAATCGCTATTAATAGATGTCAAAAATACAGTATGATAAATGCCAGAAAGCTGAACTTATTGACCAGGAATGTCTGTTGTGCCTTGATGCTGGGTTTTTATGGCATGGTGAACCTCTCATTTTCATATCTGAATTCCAAGATGTCAGCAACAGAAGTGTGTATCGATGAAAGAAATGAAGGATTTTTGCAAACATAAACTACACATGTTCTTAAATTAGATTTTCACTCTTTCACAAGGCACTTGCTATGTGCTACATTTATCTATCACTCATTGTTTTGTTGCATTTTGGATTTCACTAACTGTTCTTGTTACTGGCACTTCAGTCATCAACCTAATTGATTTTGACTTACGATCTGGATCATATATTCTCAGTGACGCATTACATTGCAAAGAATTTGGCAATAAGTGTTACACGTGTAACCGAGGGATAATTCCCTATTTACTTTTTCCGACACCTTACTTTTTACCTTTCTGCCATCTTTCTAACACTTTCCTCTTTGATAGTTCAGCTGTTAGCGTGCTAGCAGTATTATAAATGTGTGATTATGACAAGGACGGATCCTTGCTGCATTGCTCCCCCTCTCAGTGCCTCAATGGGGCGCATCTTTCAACTGATGCATGATTCAACTATGCAACTGGTGAGGCATTTTTGCACTGCTATCCCCATTTCTATGCTGCCAGGTCAACAGTTTCAGTCCCCAATCTGCAGTTGGCTAAACCACTGATTGTTTGTTTGTTTGTTGGTGTTTTAAGGCCCTTCAACTACAAGGTCATTAGACCACCGTGTAGTTTTTATGCAGAGACTGCACAGACACTACACTAATGCGACGATTTTGGGTATTAGCAGTACCCAGTTTTCCCAAGCGGCCACCAGTGTCTGTACTAAATGGGGTTGCGTTGCTTAACTTCAGTGATCGGACGAAAACTGGTGTGTCCAACGCAATTCGCCGCTCCCCTAAACCACTGAAGATGGGACATTCTCTGAGGGGCAGTAGAGGACGTATTGTAATTGCTAGCTAGAATTGAACTAAGGGATTCTGAATATTTAAAAATATTTGGGGCGCACTTTCTTTGAAGCGCTCCCCTTTGATTCGCCCCTGGATTTTGAGTCCGTCAGAGATCAATGATAGTTTCGCTTCATCTTTTGTCAGATAAGCAATAATTTAGCAGTTGTTTGTATAAGGCAGGGGTATCAAACTCATATCAGTCGAGGGCCACTTTTCCAACAACTAAATTATATTTTTACTCATTCTGGTTCTCACATTTCGCAATTTCTTGATTATTTATTTAAGGAATATCAAACTATTTATTAATGAAGGGACTATTATTAAATTAAACTAGATATTCATAAGTAATATATGGCCAAAAGAAAATTTGCGGAAGTAATGGGGAACAAATAGTCATTGATGTAATTATAACTGATTGGCGTACAACTGCTTTATTAGAGGTCTACTATGCTTCTTTGTCTTAAAGTAACTTCTCAAGTCAGTTTTTAACTTTCTCAACTTTTAAGTACATGCAAAGTGAATCCTACAACAGTCGTTGTGGGTCGCAAGTTTGACACCTTTCTTATAAGAGAAGTTGTTTAAGGAGACTTGTGAGTCTGCGAAATTCTCAGAATGGGTGCCACATGCTTCAGTTGTTGTGCATTCTTCACTAGAAACTTTCATAGGCTTCAATTAATCCATTTATCAATGGTTCCCGAATTTTCTAGATTACACCTGAAATTTTTACCTTTGTCGTAAAAGCCAGCTGAAAGTGTAATGGCATTCGGTCAGCAGCCAGCGTCTTAAGACCATTGTCCGACTGTTTGTCTCAGAGTCCCCTTCATCTTCTCTCACCCATCCTTACCAATTTTCCTTTCTTCTTTCTACCTATTCGATTCCCCTTCTGTTTCCACTTCATTCTCCCGAATTCATGGATCCCCGATTGGGGTTGAGTGAGACATATGGAGAGAGGCAGATAGTTAAGCGTGTCAGGCAGCTACAGGTATATGTGGTGTTAAAGGAAATAGGAGGTCGGAGGTGTCAAAAGTGCACTGGAAGTTATCTGGAGTACCCTTATAAGATGACAAAAGGAGAACCCGGACCTCCAAACCAAGCCTAAAAATCATGATCTGCACAGCATGACATTTTACGCGCGGGTCTTTAACGGTTTTTAAACCGCAGAAGTTCTCCTTAGTGGGATGTTCCGCACTGAGGCTCACCCCCGTAAAGATCTCTCAGGCTTCTGACTATTCTATCATAGTACTTTAAATGTCAGTGGCACTGTTTGTTTTATCTATTACTGCATTGTTTCAAATAATGGTTTGGAAGATGGACCCAGCTGTTGAATGAGTCTTATTTCAACCATTTTAATTGAGGATTTTTATGCTTTCGTTCAGGTTTAGCCAAGCTCTTTGTAACATCCAATCGTGTTTAAAATCTACAAAGTGCTTCCGGTAGTTCACCGCCTAAATAACCTCGTGGATTAGGTCTTTATTTAGAAGTCTGGGTTGTCTTTTACTTGTTTTTGGATGTATTATACTTGTTTATGCCTCACTGTAGGTTTGGTCGCGTTTTCTTGCTCTCTAAAAGGTAGAAAGCGTTGGTGGTCCTTTGAGATCTATTAACGCGAAGCTCACTCTGTGAACGTATGTTGCGCTTTTTACACAGCTTATTTCTTTTAGATGATGAAAAGGGCTCTGAATTTAGTCTCTGATATCTTGTCAGCTTACTGCTACAGGATTGTGGAATATTTTATGCGTAGTAAGTGTGATAAGAAGTGAATCCATCAAATGTGTGCCTTATTTATTGAGGTACAATTGAGTAGTAAATTAGTCTTGCTGATGATGCGACTGGCTCTTAAGCAGAGCTTATAATTGGTCGTGCCTTATGCCTATTAAAAAAATTAGTTTTCTTGTTACTGATTTGTTTAAAAGCTTTGCAAGATTACTTTTGCTGAGATGACATATTACAGTAACTGAGATATCAATATTTTTCTAGTTTGTTTTTCTATGAAAATAATAAATGGACATTTTGAATGGTTGATGTGTTTCTGCAAAGGAAGTTATCTTAAAATGAAAATGGCCTGGGTGTGGTCCCTATAACTGATGGGCTGATTAGAATCTCCTTTATGGAGAGCAGTCCGATGCGCAAACCAAGTCCACGCCCATTGCACGTTAATTTTCGAATGAGTTCGAAAAGTTGCTACAGTCACCTGTCCTAAGTTGCCATAATTCTTATTGGATCACTGTCTACTGATGACCACTATCATGTTGACGTGTGGAACGTTGCATCCAAGTGTTTGATTAAAAGCTAGGGTCGGAGGTCATATAGTTTCTCTATAGTTTCTGCTGACTTGTGGAATATACTTCCAGTTTTTCTGGATTCTACAGAAACGGCATTGAGAACCTCTTTGAACTCATGGTCAACTTCGTTGAAAAACTAGCACAGGACAAAGTTAAGGAATGGGGGTTAGGGCAGTGGCGACAGAGTATGGAGGGAAGGCCGGCAAAGAAAACGCTGAGGGTGTATAGAAACAAGCTGAAGATAGAGAGGGAGGTAATCTATGACAATACGTGGGAGAGCTCACTTCTGTTTTGGGCAAGAGCTGGGTCACTGGAGACGAAACAGAGGATAGCAAGGATCACAGGTGGAGAGGAAGGCTGTGGATTATGTGGGGATCAAGTGGAGGAAGTCAGTCATGTGATACTGGCATGTCTAGCGCTGGATCACTGCAGGAGGGGTTGGGTAACCCCCACATTGGAAGAGGTTCTGGGGGTGGAGCGGCTGGAATGGGTGCGAAAGGCAAAGGTGTTGCTAGGGTGCTGGTGAAGATCTAGGCATATGGTCTAGCATGAAAAATCTCACTAGCAAGGTATCCGTCACAAAGGATTACATATTCATAATCCTACAAAAGTTCCTTCAAGTTTCAGAGCGCTTTGTTCCAACCTGAAGTTGTTTCTTCAATTTTTTTGTTGCTTTGGTGTCTTACGACCTTTCAACTACAACGGTCATTAGATTCCCGTTCACTGGGTATTAGCGGTGCCCAGTTTTCCCAGGCTGCCACCCATATTAGTACTAGCTGGAATTACGTTGCTTAATTTCAGTGATCAGACGAGTTCTGGTGCAGGCCGGCATCCCCCACAGACAATTCAGCCAATATTTCCTGCGGGTTCCAGACGCCTGGCTGGGGTGCGTGCCTCCAGTCAGAGCATGTTCAGTGGACCCGACCCTGCCACAGGCGGGATAAGGGTATGATGATGATGATTAAGACGAGTTCTGGTGGGCCCAATGCAGTACAGCCGCTCTTCGTTTCTTCAATTTCCCCTTTAAGAAGACATTTGTTTAGATTGCAGTGTTTCATTCGTTTGCATTTTTGGGCTGCTTAGGTTCGTGAAGAAAAATTTCTAAGGAATGTTCAGGAACACCAGTTTCGAATACTTCGAATTCTGCGTAGCTTCTGCCTTTCAAGATTGTCTAAAGCTGTCCGAAATGAAATCAACAACCGTAAAAGGGAAATTGAGTTAGGGTTGGCCTCGTAGTAAATTACAAAATGCTGTGTTTCAGAATCGGCCAAAGTGCAGGTTGGTGTTTTAGGGCCCTTCAACTACAAAGGTCATTAGAGCCCAAAGTGCAGGCAGTCCAAGTCTTCAGCTGTAGGAGCTTGAAGAATCGATGGCAGAGAAGTGCCTCATCGAATCACAATAGGCCGCCCATAAATATGCATTTTGGTTGCAGCATTAGGTTGGGGACTGGCTGGTTGCGTGTCCCGATAGGGAAAAATGCGCTCCCGACTTTACCGTAGGCTGTGAAAGGGTTAGCAGTCGTCGCTGTTGTACTCAAAAATTTTCTGCGGACAACTGCGTGTCAACAACTCGTTCTATATTCCAATATCATTTATAATTGCACTGTACAACTACAAGGTAGATACGCCCTAAAAATTTCTTTTTGACTTGACATCTGAGCAAAATATGTGGTATACAATGCCAAAATTGACTACTGGTCACGTAATTGAAGCGTTTGTGTCGGGCATATCAGAAATGTCGCACCACTGGCATTTAGATTAGTGCTTATTTTCAAGGTCTGTAGCTGTCTCATGTCAGGTAAAAACGAGCTTGTGTACAGCCCTTACCTGTAAGACACATCCCATGAGTTGTATTAATTCTAGAGTAGAAAATTGACGATGGAGCTAATAATCAACCAGTGAATTGGATGCACATCAGTTCGCCATTATGTTTACCCCTTTCGTAATAGTCGATCAACTAATTCCATAAAACCGCCAACTACAGCAGGAATTGGCAAACTATTTTATGGTTAAGGACCGGATGTAGATTTCTAAACTACGTGGATCAGAAACATCATTATAATCACGATCTTCTTCCGCCTGTGGCCGAATTATCTGTTCGACTGCAACTCTCATGAATATTTCTCGTCGCGCTCTTGTACTTCATTGGGGCACTTTTTCCTCCACGGACACACAGGGGATGAATTCCTACACCTGGCAATTTTGCTGATCTACACGTTGCACGCAGAAAGGGTTCTTTTATGTGCAAATGACAATGCGCACACCCCACGGGGCCATCTTAACACATGGGCCCGCAGGGAATTTGCCCTGGACCCCATACTAATCTGTTGGCCATTTACATATTATTCGGGGAGCGGCGAATTGCGTTGGACACACCAGTTCTCGTCTGACACTGAAGTTAAGCAGCGCATCCCCAGCTAGTACTGACATGGGTGGCCGCTTGGGAAAACTGGGTACTGCTAATACCCAAAAATCGTCGCATTAGTGTAGTATCTATGCAGTCTCTGCATAAGAACTATGCTGTGGACTGGGCTCTAATGACCTTTGTAGTTGAAGGCCCCTAAAACACCAACAAATAAATATTATTCCTGCGATGAGTTGTCGTAGGGGCCCCAGCAGACTGCTGTGCCCAGGAGCCAGTGGCGTCACCTGGTGCGGTGACACCATGGTGTCACACCCCCCTCTCTCCCGAAAAAAGCCGCTTCTTCTGCTTTGGTGTCGCCCCATTTCTCATGGTACGAGTGGTGTCACCCGGTGCGGGCCGCACCCACCTAGTGACGCCACTGTCAGGAGCGGCACTGCATCCAAGGAAAGGTGCACTGGAGTACTTTCTCTCGCCAGAAAGAAGGCTAACTCCCTTGAAGGTGCCAATGACTCAGCTAGGAGAAGGAGGAGAAGGAAGTAGAAGAAGAAAAGCACTGGTGGCAACACCATCAGGTTTCTACAGCAAGGAGTTGAACTTGGTCAGCCATTAGAGCCCCGTCCACTGCGGGACTCTAATAACCTTGTAGTTGACGGGCCCTAAAACACCAACGAGCCAACCGTTTCTTGTGCAACAAAGTTATGTTTGACCATAAAGATTTTATTGTTGTTTGAAATGTCTGGACTTGTCATGAATGAAATCTATCATCCTGAAAGTAATTTTTGAGAATAAACCCCGATTTGGGATTGATAAAAAAAAAGGACTTAGTTCCTTAGATGAACTATGGATTTCCTTTATTGATTTGTATGAAGTGAACCGGCCATTGAAGATCTCTCCTGCTTTTGTCTGCACAGAAAAAAAAAGCAAAACAGGCAATTTATTCCATTAAAATATCTTCGCTTTCATTGTAACATCTTTGTGAGATCCGTAGGATTCTTGTACGTCATTTCCAGATGTTGAATTCTTTTGAATCATTATGGTGAATTTAATCGCGATTCGGGTTTGAAAATTAAAAATGATGGTTTCCAATGAATATTTTTGACAGGCTCATAACTAACTATCGTTATTGAATGTCAAGTGTAATCATTTCACAGTGGCGAACTGTTTGAAATATTAATTCGCTCAAATAATGAATCTCATTTTAATTCAATAAAATTAATTTTTTCTCCCCTCTGTCATAGATTTAGATTCAAATTCACGACCACAAATTAAACGTTTCAATTCAGGTAATCCCATGGTGATTGGGGCATGTCTTTTAACAATGATTTGATTTTAGCATGGTTTTGCGTGTTGTATAGACAAGAAAATTGCTTTTACTTAAACTTAACATGTTCATTTTTATCGACCTCACAATGAATGAAAGCTGGTGAAGTCTGGTACTTCTCTCACACTTTATGAATTAGTTGACTAAAGGCGGGACAAGTAGGTGAGACGTTCCATCCGGCCCCCCTTTTAATATACAGTAAAATCTTATCAAACCTGCATGCAGAACTTCTCCATCAGTGGTTCCAGGTTCAGGTGGTTTGTCTTCTTTCGGGAGCGGCAAATCGCGTTGGACCCACCAGTTCTCGTCTGATCACTGAAGTTAAGCAGCGCAACCCCAGCTAGTACTGACATGGGTGGCTGCTTGGGAAAACTGGGTACTGCTAATACCCAAAAATCGTCGCATTAGTGTAGTGTCTGTGCAGTCTCTGCATAAGAACTATGCTGTGGACGGGGCTCTAATGACCTTTGCAGTTGAAGGGCCCTAAAACACCAACAAACAACATCAGAATTACACTGTGGATGGGGCTCTAATAACCTTGTAGTTGAGGGACCCTAAAACACCAACAAACAATTGACTTCTTTCGGGTGAAAGAGAGAAAGAGTAGGTGGGATGCCCCCCCCTTTTGCACCTTCTGGGTTGGTTTCTTTCAGACGAGAGAGATGCCCCGAGTGCGCCTTCTTTCCGGTGTATGGCAGGGTCGGGTACCCATCTTGTCCCTCTGAACAGACACAAGGATGATATATTGGCCAGTATTTTCCTACAGCCGGTTGCCGATCAAAGCTGTAACCCCCTGTGGCTATTCATAGTCGGTTTAATGTTCGCTGGGGAATTCCACCGACACCAGGGGAGCGAGCTCGTACACCTGGAAATGTTGCCTCATCTACCCGTTGCATAGTAGAGGGGGTTTTACGTGCAAATGCCATCGTGCATCACACGGGACCTCGGTTTTACTTCTCATCCGAAAGAAGGCACACTCCAGGCCTCTCCCTCTCTCGCACGAAAGATGCCAACCCACCTCAGGCCAGTTTCGAATCTAGAACTACTGACGCAGCAACCGAGCGTGCTACCCACTGCGCTACCTCTGAGATCCTCCCTCTCGCATCCCCCCCCGGTGTCGGTGGACCCTCTCTACTATGAAACGGGCAGAGGAGACAAAATTTCCAGGTGTCGGAGCTAGCTCCCTGGCGTCAGGGAATTCTCCAACAAACAGTAGACCGGCGATAAATAAGCATAGGGGTTACATCTTTGGTCGGTAACCGGCTGCGGAAAATCGCTGTCCAATGCATCACCCTTGTGTCTATTCAGAGCGATAAGATGGGTACCCGACCCTACCATAGGCGGGAAAAGGGTTAGGAGTTGCGTGCTTTGCTATTGATAGCGTTTGAAAAGTTTCCTCTAATAGTAAAGTTGCGCATTCGTTACCGTTTTTATCGTGGGTCACGTCGTAATTTAGCTTGTAATAGGGCGATCCTGGCGTGAAATTTCTGAATTTGTATTATGTAGGGTTGAAAATTGCTAAACGTCCTTTCAGGTCCTACAGGTGAACTAGCACAGAACCAGGTACTCAATGTTGATTCCCTGAATTGAATCCCACCTTGCTTGAGTTCGCAGTCGGTTTTTCCAGGGGGAAGACAGGGGGCGCAAAAATGCGGTTCACATTAAGTTTAGCAAGTGCCAGAGGGCGCAGATTTCGGTCTTTGTCCCCCGGCACAGAATACCCTCGGTACGCCACTGGGTTTTTCTCTGTTTTCCGATTGTATACCTTGAATGACGTCAGCCTGTTGTGGTCAATGCTGGAACGCATAATGATAATTATTACATTGGTGTAGGCGGACACAGAGGAGAGAGAGAAGAATTACAGTAGATATCGAGAATCTATTAGTGAAATGTTTGATGTGTGTTTTAACATGACATCGTTCTGAATGAGAAAAGACTTCGTTGACAGCTTTATCCATAAACTGCTTGTAGAGCTCTTATAAGGTTGGACTGCTTCATTGGACCATGAGACGTTTCCCGGAGGACTGCCGTCGTTCAAGGGTCATCTGACTGCTATTAACAATTTAGTACTCGGTAATAAGGTAATGACAGTAATACAAAGTACTATTTTGGAATCCTACTGTATTTTTCTAGAAATAATTCAATATTTATCTCATGCTTGTCATTGCACTTGTTTCATGCCTGTGTGGACCTTTTCTATGGATTTTTCCGGGCTCTAATTTTTTTTCCCAATTCCCACCCAAAATTCATCTCAAGAGATAACTGAATTCATTCGTGCCCGACCCCCATGAACTATATTCCACCTGAGTGTCGAAATGCAGCATATACAGTATATGATATGACCTCACCGAGTGGTGCCTGAGATTGCAATTAAAAAAATTGGACTGGGGTCTCCCGACGACTGTGGAATGGGATCTCTGGATCTACTGTCAACTGGGGTCTCTCGACGATTGTGGCCTGGGGGTCTCTCCACGACTGTGGACTGGGGGTCTCTCCACGACTGTGGACTGGGGTCTCTCCACGACTGTGGACTGGGGTCTCTCCACGACTGTGGACTGGGGTCTCTCCACGACTGTGGACTGGGGTCTCTCCACGACTGCGGACTGGGGTCTCTCCACGACTGCGGACTGGAGTCTCTGGACGACTGCGGACTGGAGTCTCTGGACGACTGCGGACTGGGGCCTCTGGACGACTGCGGACTGGGGCCTCTCGACGACTGTGGACTGGGGCATCCCGACGACTGTGGACTGGGGCATCCCGACGACTGTGGACTGGAGCATCCCGACGACTATGGACTGGAGCATCCCGACGACTATGGACTGGAACATCCCGACGACTGTGGACTGGAGCATCCCGACGACTGTGGACTGGAGCATCCCGACGACTGTGGACTGGAGCATCCCGACGACTGTGGACTGGAGCATCCCGAAGACTGTGGACTGGAGCATCCCGACGACTGTGGACTGGAGTCTCTCAACGATTGTACTCTGGACATCTGTGGACAGCGACATGACTTCATTCAGGTGTGCAGTTTTGTCAGGTGTTACCGAGGTTATCGAAGTTGTATTCCAGAGAGGCACAAAATATATAACACTCTGGAATAAGATACAGATGTATTCAATGACATTTTTGTCTAACATTATGTTCAATTCCCGGTATTTTATATTTAATTTTCGTTGTTGGTATTGACGTTAGGTGTTAATCGTCAAAGTTTCCATTTATGCGAATTCTCCTCCCTGTCGCCGGCAAGTAACCTTAGCGACAAGGACAAACCGTTACGGTTTTAATTTTGTCTCTCTATTGATTCCCACAAGGGACTTCCAACTTCTACCTCTGCTACAAAAGAATTGCAGAAATGTTTGTGGCAATGGAAACAGAAATATAGCGATTTTCAACACCTTTACTGTTTTGGTTAACAATTAAGGCAACTGGACCTACACTGAAATTAGATGGAATGAGACCGCATTCATTTAGCTTCGCAAAGGCTTCTTAAATATTAATAGACTTCCTTGACCGTAATCAATGGTATTGCTTTATTTACAATAGCGTTTAGCTACAGCTCAAAAACAAGATTAACTAAGGGCTTATAATCTAACTGTTTTTGAGCTAACGATTTTGGCGACTGACAGCCTTCTTGTATCGAAGTTGAGCGAAATAATGGTTTGTATGTTTGTTGGTGTTTTAGGGCCCTTCAACTATAAGGTCATTAGAGTCCCGTCCGCCATGTAGTTCTGATGCAGAATCTGCACAGACACTACACTGTTAGGACGATTTGAGTTTTGGTTCGTTGGTGTTTTAGGGACCTTCAACTACAAGGTCATTAGAGCCCCGTCCACAGCATAGTTCTTATGCAGAGACTGCACAGACCCTACACGAATGCGACGATTTTTGGATACTAGCAGTACCCAGTTTTCCTAAGCGGCCACCCATGTCACTGCTAGCTGGGGTTTCGCTGCTTAATTTCAGTGATCAGACGAGAACTGGTGTGTCCAACGCAATTCGCTGCTCCCGAAATAATATGGTGCAGAATGGTTGAGAAAGGAGAAAAAGAAATGAACCATCAACCTTTTTTTTTCCTAAACAAAAATATTAATTTAAACGGACAGGAAATAGTTCCTAAATAATATAAACATTAAGAGCAATAAGCAGTTTGAGAATTGTTTTCTTACCAAACAACAATTGCAGATGGATATTTTTTCCTGGCATTGTTTGCTCTCAAATATGGGCCTTGAATAGTCACTAAAATACTTTTATGATGACTGCTGTTAGTTCATAATGTTGCATTGTCAAATATTATTCTATTTATTGCGAAAAGAGACTCTTTGCTTCTTGCTTACTATCACCATTTTTAACTTAACGGATATTCTGCAGCTTTCAGCAGAAGTCTTTAAAAGACCTTCGTAGTTTTTAGCCTCTGAAAGAAACCCTCTCTAATTTGTTTTCATCTTGAGATAACTGGGAAGATTCTAAATTCAAAGGTGTTGATACTTTTTTAATTATACTCCAGAGTTTAATATTTTGAAGTAAAATAATCATTTAATTTATTACAAGTTGTCTGTAGAATTGTTTTCGTTGCAATTGCTCCGTCTTTTAAGGCTCGCATATATAGAAGTCTTGTCACTTATGATTTTGTTTGTTAGAAATGAGAGGACCTGGTGTATATTATGTTTATTTAGGATATGGAGAAAGGCATGTATATGTTTGAAAAGAAGCTCTTTAGTTTCGTTGGGAAACTTGTTGGTGATTCCACCACTATTCAGAAATGTTCATTTATACTTTTGATGCGCCTCCAGGGTCATCAGAGTTAACGGAACATTGTACTGAATGATGATTTGTAATGTTTAACGCTTTTCATTGGTCTCCTAGAGAGGTGTTGAAACCTGCAATAAACTGTAATTAAGTTATGCGTCAGGAAATAATGCTGGTTATTCGTTTTGAATAATGATAATGCAATCAAAATTATGTTTTATTAGGCATCCTTTTTCTCTTTACAGTACATCGATATATGGCAACGTCGCTCTTCTCTAAAAGTAGGCAAGTGTCGAGTGGTTGTGCTGCCTACTCACATTATTATTGTTATTCCATGTGTTGACGTTTCTAACAGCGTTAGTACTCAAATGGTATCACTGAATGACTGCATTCCTGATAATGACTGGAGTGGTCTCTGGGATATCTCTTGCCAGAAGGTCGTGGAACTCTCTGAATGACCATTGTGCATGTGTGAAAAGGGTTGGCCTACAGTCCACTTTGCAGCACTTCTTTTCATCTGGCATCTGTATTTTTAACATCAGTTGCAACATTGTGTTTGGACTGACCCATAACTTGTGCCTAGTCTTCATCGGTGGGCCGTCATCGTCTAAGATCTGTTAGGCATTCATTAAAGATACTGGACTACTGCGTTAGGAGCCCTTAGTTTGGTTTCTTTCGGGCGAGAGAGAGAGAGAGGCCTCTAATGCGCCTTCCATCGGATGGAAAGTAGAGCCATTGTTCCTTGTGGCGTGTACAGTGGCGGTTTAGGCACGTGCAAACTGTGCAAATGCACGGGGCCTCGCTTTTGCAAGTTGAAAGGGCCTCGCGTATGCTAGAACCGCTACTAGACGTGTACGACGTTTTTTGGGTTGTGTCGTTTTTGGGGAGTGTCGGACTTCAGTCTAAAGCACCAACCATCTTCTCCTGGGCTCTAGCCCGTAACCGTTTGATCGTTACTCCGGCTTACCTCCTTAGGACACGTCAAAGAACCCTTAGGTTATAGAATAAAAAGTACGTGTAGGTCACCACCTCGCGTTGATGAAGGAACAGCACCGCAACGAACCAAAAATAGGCCGATGAAATGCAGTATAAGATAGGGGGTTGCACAGGAGTATAGCATCTAGCTGCTTAATCAAAATAGATCGGCCCCCGTCAACGGTGCTCCAATGAGTCAAAAATGGGGACCCCACACTACCATTGGCATGAAAAAGGTTGGAAATAGAGAGATACAAAATCCTCTATCGGTATTTCTGCAATAAGACTCAAACAAGGGGCTAATTTTTTGGAATTCCGTTGGACACACCAGTTCTCATCTGATCACTGATTGCTCCTGATTGAACTAGAATGTGTGATCGCTTGGGAACACTGGGTACTGTTAATACCTTAATCGTTGTAGTGGTGTGATTTTTGTGTCGACCCTGCTGTTTGTTTGTTTCGTTGGTGTTTTAGGACCCTTCAACTACAAAATCCTGAGAGCTCCGTCCGCTGCGTAATTCTAATTCAAAGACTGCACAGGCACTATGCTAATGCCACGATTTTTTGGGGCATTAGCGGTACCCAGTTTTCCCAAATACCGGTAGTTCTAGTTGGGGTTGCCTAGCTTACCTTCAGTGATTAGACGAGAACTGGTGTGTCCAACGTAATGCAGTCGCTCCCTGTGCAGACTCTGCATTATAAATACGCAGTGAATGGGGCTCTAATGACCATTGCAGTTGAAGGGCCCTAAAACACCAACAAAACAAACAAAAAGCTGTTCTTCTGTCGTCGTCGTTACTTGTTTACTGATCGTGGGTCTTTTTAATTCCTTCTCGACCGAGCTTACAACTTCAATTCTTCCCATTCTGTAATTCCTATTTATAAATCTGTTAGTGCCATTTTTAATCTTGGTATCAATTTATCCGAAATTAAACTTTAATATTGGGGGATGAATAATGTATCAATTTGACGCGATACCATCAGTTATATAATTTAGATGGCAGTGTAACCTGCTTGTTCTGCTCCACTACGGTGTACGCCGTTATTAACATCATGTTACTGCATCATGAGAATATTCATTCTCATAATACAAATTTGGATATCATTTGAAAATGACAAGTGCCTTTGGACATGTGTTATTGTCGTCTAAAATCTGCTTTTGACAGTTTATTCTGTTGCCCTGGAGAGAACAACTGAACGTAGTTCACAACATGTCCCTGTCACTGATATATCACTAAAACCTAGTCCGCATCACTTTGCAAGACAGTGATGTGCAGCAGGTAACATGTCAAGATTTTCTCATCTTATTACCTATATAAAGCAACTCCAAACTCTCTTCCCGCCTATAGCAGGATAGAGTACCCATTTTGTCCCACAGAATGGACGCAAAGGCGATATATTAGACGGTGTTTTTCCACAGCCAGTTGCCGACCAAAGCTGCAGCTCCAATGCTTATTTATCGTCGGTCTACTGCTCGTTGGGGCACACGCTTCACTGACGCCAGGGAGCGAGCTCGTACACCTCGAAATTTTGCGTCACTCGGGGCTTCTCTCTCTCTCCCGAAAGAAGCCAACCCACTTCGATCCTGTATCGAAAGTGTAATCACTGGCGCAGTAAATCGAGCACGCCACCGAGGTAGGTCCTACTTATTACCTATTCAGGATGTAACTTTTAAAGTGGCTTATTACGTTGGAGACACCAATTCTTGTCTGATCACTGAAGTTAAGCAACGCAACTCCAGCTAGTACTAACATGGGTGGCCGCTTGGGAAAACTGGGTACTGCTTATACCCAATAATCGTCGCATAGTGTAGTGTCTCTGCACTACAACTATGCAGTGGACGGGGCTCTAATACTTTGTAGTTGAAGGGCCCTAAAACACCCACGAAACAAAGCATATAATTTCTTCAACAGTCGTTACTGTTTGATGTTTAAAGTGGTTTAGGGCCCTTCAACTACAAGGTCATTAGAGCGCCGTCCACTGTGTATCTCTGATGCGGAAACTGCACAGACACTACACTAATGCGACGATTTTTGGATACTTGCGGTACCCAGTTTTCCTAAGCGGCCACCCATGTCAGTACTAGCTGGGGTTGCGCTGCTTAACTTCAGTGATTACACGAGAACTGGTGTGTCCAACACAATTCGCCGCTCCCTAAACAGTCGTTGCGTGCCGCCAGTTTGATACCCCAGATTTGGACTAAGTCAGTTCGGCAGGCAGTCCTATCGCAGGCCTTGGAAAGAACTTAAGAAGAATATCGAAATATAGATCGTCTGTTAAACTTTGACATTTCAGTGCGGAAAACTATTTACAGAACATAGAGAGGGAGTGCAACTCCTACGTCAATCCACTGGAATTTTAATTGCGGGTGAAGAAAACTTGGGCGGCATGATGGACAACAGGGGATCCCCAAGTTTTCCTTCCCATCCGAAAAACAAACCACCCACCTTGAACTGACTGGATCCTTCATTGATCATCTAATTCAACAATCCATACGTGCATCAGATTGTAATGTTTAACCAACTGCTGTCATTAAGTAAAATAATAAGTGGCCTTTATTAACTGATTAGGCAAATGACAACCAAATTAATAGTAATTTAGTTTAATTGTGCATTGTAATTGAAGTTGGCTGAACGCTATGGTGTTTATCATACTGCATTACTCTAAACAGAGGTATAATGAAGTCCTAGTATGCGATGTATTTCCTATTTGAGACCAAGTTAAACTCTGGGTTTGAATGAAATGTCACAGTTTGAATCTGTTTTATGCAATTACGGACTGGGGAGACGGTAAACCTACAGCGGCAATTTACTTTGATCATGCTTTAGTTCTGTGCCCCAAGCTGTGAAATCGATACATTTCCAAATATTAGAGCCAGTCCGCTAACGACATTAGCGGCAAGAGTAACAGGCAGTTACCTCAATAACATTATAATAAACCTATAAACTAAACCCAAATGTCCTAAGTGCGTGTCTACTGCTACGATATTGGTTTTTGTTGGTATGAGGCACACCAGGTATTTCACGATTGAGGAGGTCATTAATTGACTGATTATTACTGCTGCTTTGCCATTCCATACATATTAACTTTTAACTTCTGTGCAAGAATGTCGTGTTGTCTTTATAAGGGGGTAATGTGTCCATATGTTGGTGAACTACATTCGTCGAGGAATCCTTACAAGATTTGCCCAAAAATTGCGAAAATCAGCCCTATATTTTATGGACAGACCGCAGCACTCTAATATTTAGACATAAGATCCGTAGTGCCACAATGCTGTTGAGTTAGAGAGTTGAGCATGCTGTGGTATGGTAGTCTTGGGCTTTTGACAAGGACAGATAGTTGGGAAATGGCGCACGAGTCGTACTGGGCATATTATTTCGTCAGCATCTTTGTGCTTATAATGATATCGAATTTTTTAAATGGCTACCCACAGGTGAAATTTCGGAGTCCCTTGTGGGACAGTTCATTGTTTGGGATACGTTGTGGAAAGAATAGCCGATGAGTCGAGGAAGGTCAAAAGCAAATGGTTGTACAGTAGGCACAGGCGGCTCAGGGGGCAGGCAAACCTAGGCGGCTAATTTCAGATGTACATCCTTGTCATGCAGTCTATCGGTCATTTAAAATGTTCCTAGTCCTGGGGTTCCCAAACTTCTCTGATTGCTGGGGCATTTTCTAAATGTTGGCTTTCTGGAGGCGCCTTGTTGCAGAGTCATAGCAATGCATTGTTGTTGTTGTTTGTTGGAGTTTAAGGTCCCGTCAACTACAAGGTCATTAGAGACCCGTCCACTGTATAGTTCTAATGCATAGACTGCACAGACACTACACTAATGCGACGATTATTGGGTATTAGCAGTACCCAGCTTTCCCAAGCGACCACCCATGTCAGTACTAACTGGGCTTGCGTTGCTTAACTTCAGTGATCAGACGAGAACTGGTGTGTCCAACGCAAATCGCCGCTCAATAGCAATGCATTGGCAATGGAACAAATGCCAAAGGGGTGAGGGACGCTCGGACAACTAACAACTGCATTAAATTTAATGCGGGGGGGGGGGCGATAGATCAACTTTCCTAGGGCGCCTGAAACTCAGGAGCCGGGCCTGACAGTAAGATATAGCACTCGTTCCCGACTGGTGGTATTCTGGAACCCCGAGAAACTATATTAGTAGGGCATTAAGATATATGTTAAAAATAGAAAACTTTTATTATCGAAAAATGTTGGAGATTTCTACGTGCTAGGCTCTTCTTAGCGGAGTCTTGATTCCTCAGCCCGAAAAATGACCGTCTGAGTCTGTCTGATGGTATTTTAGTGTGCTACTAGAGATATTTATCAAGATTTAGTTCTTTGATCAAGCTGCCTCTCGATAATAACTTAAATGAGGAATTTTCAATTTCGATATGACACTGTATGGGGTGTACTAGAACTTGATCACATATTTCAGGACATGGCACTGTGAGGGAGGGTTATGTTGTTGTTGTTTGTTGGTGTTTTATAGCCCTTCAACTACAAAGGACATTAGAGCCCCGTCCACAGCATAGTTCTTATGCAGAGACTGCACAGACACTACACTAATGCGACGATTTTGGGGTATTAGCAGTACCCAGTTTTCCCAAGCGGCCACCCATGTCAGTACTAGCTGGGGTTGCGCTGCTTAACTTCAGTGATTAGACGAGAACTGGTGTGTCCAACGCAATTCGCCGCTCCCCTAGGGAGGGTTATGGAGACCTGGTTGCAGTACCGGACATTGAACATTGTTATTGTTTGTATGTTAGTATGTAAACTAACAGGTTGGGGAGTTGGCCAATCAACCCTAACGGGTCGAACCTTGTGGAGGCTGCTCGCGGGAGAGAGGAAGGTAGGAGTAGGTGATGTAGGAGAGGAGAAATTAGCAGCACCCAATGTTAAACCGACAACCCAAGGCAGTACTAACTTCGTCTGCGCTGCTTAACCTCAGTGTTCTAACGAGAGCTGGTGTGTCTAATGCAACTCAGCCGCTCCAATGAACTACGATCTGGTTGGAAACAGAAATGAATGGGGGGGGGGTTTCCCCCTATCCGTTGTTGTTTTTGTTGTTTGTTGGAGTTTAAGATCCCGTCACCTACAAGGTCATTAGAGACCCGTCCACTGCATAGACACTACACTAATGCGACGATTATTGGGTATTAGCAGTACCCAGCTTTCCCAAGCGACCACCCATGTCAGTACTAACTGGGCTTGCGTTGCTTAACTTCAGTGATCAGACGAGAACTGGTGTGTCCAACGCAACTCGCCGCTCCCTCCTATCCGTAATTCGTTAATTGTTTGCATTACATTTTATAAAATGGGTGCCGTTCTGGTCTCGGTATGCAAGTAGTTGTGAGGTTTTTGTTTGGCAGCGGCATCTCTTTGTGTAACACCACATGTGTTGACTGCTATAAAGTCATATTGAAGGTGGAAAAGTTGAACAATAATATTGATATGTGAAAGAATTATTATTTTTGTTTTCATACTGGTTGGAAATGTTTCATATTGCTGCTGTTTTCAGCAGATGTTTGGTTGGCTTGTTGGCTGCTGCTGTCATTGCTGTAGCAGTATTTGTTTCAATAAGTTAAAGTCACGAATGAATCGTTGTAGTTGTATGAAAGAATTAGAAAAAAAAACATTTTTGGTTGTTTGGAGTGCTAGGAGTACACACAGCGACGATTTATTTGTAGCTTATTCAAAAGATCCAGAAGTTCTATTTCTAAAATGGGCCATTTTTGGCAGGCTCTCATTGGTTGACATAAGTTGCACTATCGTTTTCTGTGTGCAACCGTGTTTGTTTGTATGATTTTTGAAATGGTGGCATTTCACATTTCATGAAAATTGAAATGTCTTAACCAATTCGTATACAGAATTATTTTTGCAGGAGTTCGTGACCCGCAGTTTTGATTATCATTTCGGTTAGTCCAGGTCGAGCTCTTGAACTGAAATATTTGACAGCTTTATTTAAAAAAGGTGAAATTCATGTGACCTTTATTCCTTCCTAGACGTAATATTTTATTCGTTTTATCAGTTGTTGTCTATAGAACCCCTGAAATACAGGTATGGGTTAAAAATATCAGTGAAAATTTATAGAGGGTGTCTTCAGGCTACACCTGGTTGATAGCAACCATTCTCTGGCTCCACCACACTGATACAGAGTGTCTTCAAGCTCCATCATACTGATAGAGAGGGTCTTCAGGCTCCTTTGTACTGACAGAAATGGTCTTCATGTTTCATCCTACTGACGGAGAGGGTCTTCAGGCTTTTCCATATTGCCAAAAAAGGGCATCGGGGTTTCCATATTGTCAGAGAGGATCCTCATGCTCCACCATACTGACAGAAAGGGTCTTCAGACTCCATCAGACTGATGAATGGTGGCTGTTTAAGCGGAGCCTTTCTAAATTTTAACGTTTTCAAGCAAACTACTTGGCAGAACCACCACTTAGACTGTATATTTTAATAGACGTTTTTTAATGTTTAGTGGCTGGGTTGGGGGCTTCTTCTGTCTGGTGCCCCGGGACTAGTCTCCAGTTGATCCTCACTTTAATTTGGCACTGGCTGAATGATTGAAGGGGCTTACATGATTAACTAACTATAAACCTTGAATCCAGCCATGGTTTCCTCTAAACTAGACTGGTAGGGGGTCTCACGAGTATTGATTTTTGTGACACTGAAATTTCAACAGTTGAATTTACTTTCCACGCACCACTCGCTAACAATTTATTGTTGTTTAAAAACTTTTTTGCTCAGGCGCACTCCTACAATGCGCAGTTATAAGAAAAATTACAAAGAGTCATGTTCACAACCCTTTCATTTATACCGCACATAGTTACGTGACAGATGCCTTATATTCTAGAGCAGTGTTTTTCAACCAGGGTTCCGCTAATGGCAAAGTAAAATATAAAATAATGAAAATACAAGAAACGAGAACGATTTTTGTCTGTGGAAGATGAACTTCTGGTGTCTCTCTCAAACATTAGGCCACGAATTCAACTGCTTATGTTAACACACACACCTGTATCAATTAATGTTTTTTTCTGTCACTGGATGGGGTTCCGCGAAAGGTCTTAATGCTCCAAAGGGTTCCGTTTCAATAAAAAGGTTGGAGAACACTGTTCTAGAGCATTATTGCATCTAGTTTTTATTGCCAGCTATTTGGTAATCTGAATTTATCCTACAAAATGTGAACTTTGTTGGTTGGTAATACGTTAGATCAATATCACAAATTTGTAGCTCGAATTACTGTGGTATTCTTTTTTTCATAAATTGGATACACACGATCATCTGTTGAAAAAAATTAATTCTGTTATTTATTACATTATTGCGTATCTATAGGAGTGTAGCCTAGGCATTGTCATGACGAACACCTCTTCACGAAAGTGGTAATGCATCATTATTAGCGACAAAACATGCAACTGTCAGTTTTCGTTTCTTAAAATCAATTCAGTAGATCCACTCTAGAAAGACAACAAATTGCTCTGAAATCTAAAGTGTACGTATTATGGATTTGATGGATTTGAAATTGTGTGAAAATCTCCTCGTTTTTATGGAGATAACTTGAGTAAGATAGGAATTGAAGAGAAGAAATAGGCTCGTGATGTGATCCCAGTGGCAGCTCTGTCTAAGCTCTTTGGTATGTTCAATTGTGATAAACCTCAATTTCGTTTTCTTGGCTACTCCACTTCATATCTTTCTATATTACATTCCTTCTTGATTGATGTCTTTTTTCGGATATCATATTCTTGTGGTTATTCTCTCTAATGGAGGTGAACCACAGGTGTACTTAGTTGTGGTTGTCCACCTCTCAAATCTCACTGAATATTTCATGTCTCTCTAAGACTTCGTTATACGATGTGTTTTTTTTTTTTGGATTAGTGTTTGAAGGTGATCAAATTTACGGTGTGATATAGACGAAATCGACTCTTATTTTCAGATAATAACTCCATGGTAAATAAAACATTGCAGTAACCTAGGGCCCTTCAGGAAGTAGTCTCCTAATAATTAGCAGCCATAGTTTGTCCTACAACTTCAGGATATTATCCACCTATCCCTGATAGTTTATCCTGTTGGCAGATGCAATGCAGATGTTACATATCGTGAAATTATTTCTGGGTTTTACTCTTTCAAAATATGCTGATAATTTCAAGGCATTCGAGAAGTCCTATTGAAATTTATTGGATGGTTCTTGGTGATATTACGGTATGTGCATACACAGATGGCAGTCGCATATTCTCATTCAGGGTTAAGTGTCTGACAATTTCAACTTTGATAGTCAGAAAAGGAAACGGTCCTCTATACATTCAAAACTTCTTAGACCCTCTTTGACCTCAAATGTAGTGAATTGGAGAACCTTTTGACTTGTGGTTTTGATTTCACTGTTGAGTTGTTGAAGTTTCTTGTGCCACATGTTGAGAATGGATTGAACTTCTAATAACAATTTTGACGTTGCTTTCTAGCAGTTTGAGCTCTGGAATCTTTTTGAGTGACATAGATGTGTTATTAGTTTGAGGAGGATCAAGAAAAGGATAAAAAAGGAGGCTACTGGTCCAGTGCCCTTTTAAATGAAGATGATCATCGTAATGCCATAATCAGCATTTTTTTTTTATTATACGCAATGTGTGTGTTGAAAGTTATTACTGAGGTTTGAAAAAAATGACGTGCTATTTTATCCTTACAAAACGAAAAGAAAGAAAAAAGAAGGATCTTTTGGAAGTTTGGACGATTTGTTGCAGCCATTTGTCAAAGAAATGTAATATTGTCCTGGCACATTGATTTCTCTTTGGCACTCTTTCTTTTCTCTACATATGAACGGGTGGTTCCATGAAGGTGGACCAATAGTGGTTGCCCTACAAATCTGTCAGTCTTTGGTGATTTCATGTCTGGTATGTCCATAACTTGAATGTCTTATCTGTGGTTTAAAGGTTGCGCATGATAGTAAATTGGAAACATGGAAACAGCTGTTTATTTTTACACTCTTCTGTCTCTCGCTTCTTCCACATATCATCTGTGAGATATAAGGAAATAGTATTCCATAGGAGATAGGATTTATTAAGGCATTTATCGGCATGGTATATTCTTAGGAACCTGAAGATGATTCAAATAGAATTTTTATCTGCTTTTGCCAAGTTTTGGTTAAGGAAAGCTATGGACGATAAGGAAATTGGGTTGAGAACTTTCTAATCTTTAAAGCAGTCACTGACTATCTTACATGACATTTATGACATACAGCAATTCAGAATGAGTCTATTGCCTTTATCTTGTATTATCTTTATCTCGTATGTGTTGTTAGCTTCTACAAATGTAAATAGGTATCAAAGGACCAACTTTACTTTGAAAGAATCTAAATGTAAATTGGGCAAGACCATATTTTCATTTTGATGATATTGTAAGGAATAAATTCGACTTCATAAAATTTCTGATTTTTTTTTTTCAATCTTAACACTGTCAGACTGCTAATCTGTTAACAGTGAAACGGTTAACGTGTTAGTTGACTCTTTGAAAGTCAGCAAAAAAATAATGATGCTAAGATGTTATTTTTGTTCTGACAATGGCAGTTTAAAATTACCGTATATCCTGCGATATGCCTGATAATCCTCTCTCTTCCTCCCTATCTTCCCTTGCAACTCTCTCACTTCTCTCCCTCCCATTACTCTCTTTCTCCAACACCTCTCCTTCTTCCTCTAACACCTCTTCCTCACTCTATCTCCCCTGTCCCCTCTCCTCTCCTTTTCTCTCAATCACTACTCCCTCCCTCCCTCTCACTCTCCTTTCCTAAGGCTGCAGCCGTGGCGGAGAGGAGATGAAAGAGGAGCGATATGCAATGGCCAGGGTGGAGCATGGCCATGGTGGAGCGGTGAGGAAACCATTCTCTTTTGCTGGCGCCACTTATTGAAAAGAGTTGCAACTACTAAAGAGGTATTGAACAATGGTCACTGCGCTGTGAAAACAAACTTTTTTGTTTCCACCGTTCCACTTTTGTTCACCTCTTTCCTATCTTCTTTCCTCCCCTCTTCACTATGGCCACTTCCATTGAAATGTCACCTTGTTTTGATAGCGGTCCTTACTGCTATCCTGACCTCTCTCCTCTCCGCTCTACCATGGCCACAGCCTAACTTCTCCTTCTC
Organism: Trigoniulus corallinus; assembly: GCA_013389805.1. Classification (NCBI taxonomy): domain Eukaryota; kingdom Metazoa; phylum Arthropoda; class Diplopoda; order Spirobolida; family Trigoniulidae; genus Trigoniulus; species Trigoniulus corallinus. The sequence goes on from JAAFCE010009109.1 coordinate 12,945,578, forward strand.
ACAAAAGTGCGAAAGAGCAAAAAACTTACAAAAATGTCCAGCTTAACCCTTAGCTACTATGGTGGTGGTGAGGCTGACACCGCTCACAGAATATTCAATTATCGTTTCATTGATTTCATTTCTAAATAGATCTAGACACAGGTAACTTTTGTGACAATTAAATAGTTCAAGGGTGCAGAAATGTTAAGCTACTGAATTGCAGATAAATCTAGAAATAAAATTAATTAAATATTCTTGTGAGCGGTGTCAGCCTGACCACCACCACAGCAGTTTAAGAGTTAAAGCTGAAAGCAACTTTCATTTACCTGCAATAAACGTGTGTTTTAATCAAATCTGTGCTAAACGCTAGTCGGTATTATACATCACCAGTGCTATGGGAATATTAAAATATAATGAGGCAGTTCAATGTGGACGTTCAATAAGACGATAGTTGTACTTGATTTTCTTTTCGACGTATCCCTGACTTGTTGAGCACACAGTCTCTGGGCAATGGGATTCTAACCCTGGAAATACAAATAATCTTTATATCGTAGATGGCCCCTGAACCAGTTGTGAATGTTATCAGTTTAATATGATGTTTTATTATGGCATTTTGGCAGTATTCCATAGTTTTAAGGATTCACGACGCCTAAGTACTATTTCAAATATCTCTCGTAAAATTAAGGAAAACCTCTCGAGTGATTATACTGTTAAGAAATGCGCGTCAATTTGAGTTTTATTGACGTCGGTGATGTACTTGTTTTTCTCATTTGTTATCACGTAATAACCAGAGTGCTTTTAAAATAACTTGATATGCATTCTATCTTTCACAACTTAAATAGTGAATCTTAATGAATCCATAAAGGAAAGAATTGCTGAGCGAGCACAAATAGCTCATTGGCACAACTGGTCAGCTGTAATACCGATCATTCAAACCTCTGTCATTGCTTTGTAGACATTATTTTTGATGAATGAGTCGCTAAACATGTTTGATGAATTGTTACTCTCCATTGGTCTTGCTGTGTAATCTATACATTTAGCTATTTATATCCATTTATTCTTGAAAGAAAGACGTACTCTTCTTGTCAATCAATGGATTATTGTTGTTGATTGTTGGTGCTTTAGGGCCCTTCAACTACAAGGTCATTAGAGCCCCGTCCACAGCATAGTTCTTATGCAGGGACTGCACAGACACTACACTAATGCGACGATTTTTGGGTATTAGGGGTACCCAGTTTTCCAAAGCGGCCACCCATGTCAGTACTTGCTGGGGTTGCGCTGCTTAACTTCAGTGATCAGACGAGAACTGGTGTGTCCAACGCATTTCGCCGCTTCAATCAATGGAACTGTCGTTGTTTGATTCCCCGGATAGCGGGCCGACTGCAAAATGTATTCAAACTGAAACTTATTATTGAAGTTTGGAAGCTTCATTGGCACGGGGTGTACTGAACTCAAAAGGAAGTTCTATAGAGTTACACAATTGCCGTTTCGGTGCATGTCAGTGGCAGTTTATATAGGCCTACCGGTATTAGGGGTAGTTAAGGAATAAGTCCCATGGGAAAGTTTAAACTGAGGAGGTATAGGCACGTTATAAGAAGATGGGTGGGGAGTTATTTAGGTCCATCAGAGTAATCATATTGTAGGAAGCACCCAAACTGAAGTAGACCAACTTAAACGTTGGAGTAGGTAGATTGGCAGACATGGGAATGCGTAAGGTGACTGGATGTTGGATTTTATTTTGTTTGTGTTTAAGAGCCCTTCAAACTGCAAGGTCATTAGAGTCCCGTCCACTGCGTAGTTCTAGTGCAGGAACTGCACGACACTGCACTAATGCGACGAATTTTGAGTATTAGCGGTATTAGCGGGTTGCGGTATTAGCGGGTTGCGTTGCTTAACTTCAGTGATCAGACGAGAACTGGTGTGTCCAACGCCATACAGCCGCGCCCATGGATATTGGAGATTCAGAACTTGGATATACCTAGGCCTATAATGATGACTGGTAATCTGGCCAAAAAAGTGGTGGTATCGCTGTTAGAAGTAAGAGGGAAACCGTCAAATGCACATAGGGGGCCTACGGTGTAGGGACTCGCCTCCTGGGCCTTGCGCCGCTTCAGTGGAGGAAATGTGTTTCAACGAATAAGGCTGATGACAGACGAACGACAATCGTCACCTACAACATTGTCGGTGGAAATGCAACCAATGCATTTCAATGGGGATAATCAGACGAACGACAGAAATGCAACCACGACAAAAAAGACGGAGCATGTTCCATTTTCTGACCGACACTGGCCGACAAACTACCGGTAATTGTTTCTATGTGCATCAAAATAGACTACGACTAACAGTCGTTAGTTTGTGTGACTTGCCTACAAATTTGTAGTTTGTCGTCAGTCGTTCGTCTGTAGGCAGCCCAACAGTAGAACGACAATAAATTAGATTGAGGTTGCGGCATTAGTTGGAAGCCGGCTGCAGAAAAATATCGTTCGACATTTCGCTCATGTGTCACAATGAGTCATAACTGGATATCCAGAGTTAGTGAGTGTTACTGATCTTTTAATCGCCTCTTGGGGCATGGGATGAATCGTTACTATTTTAAGGTCCCGTGTGGTGTCAATGTCATTTGCACGTAAAAGCTCGCTGTGCTATTCAATGGGTAGATGAGGCAAAATTCCCTAATGTAGGAGCTGGCCCTTGGCGTCGGTGGAGTGCTCCGATGTCCCCCGGTGGAGGCCGACGATAAATTAGCATAGGAGTTGTAGCTTTAGTCGACAGCAAGCTGCTTAAAAATGCCGTCGAAAAGCTCGCCCATGTGTCCAATAAGAGGGACATAGATGGGTCCCAACCCTGCCATGGGCTTGGGAAAACGGTTAGTAGATGCGAAATATTCGTCATTTAAGTTTTCTTGTGCCGATAAATTAGGTTTTTCATGTCGGGATTTTAGACGTTTTGTTTACAAACTTTGAAATGTGTTCACTTTGATTAAAGATGCAAGGCTCCATTAATCTGAATCATAAGTAGCTTTGAATAAAATATTTTTACGCGTGCGCAATATGCTGTTAATTAATAATACATCATAACGTAGAGATATCTGTCTCTTTGGCCCTCTACTTTTTCAACTCAGCAGGCACTCTCAACTAATAATCATATAATGTTATACATATATTTGTCTAAAAGCATGAGGAAAAGATAATGTTGTTTTAAATAAACAACAGATTTCACTTAAAAGAGAAATATTCTTTCTTTCTAGAAATATGTTGCTGCTGCTGTTTTGTGCCAAACTGTTTTAAATGGGGCATTTGGCAAACATAAACCTGAGACTGTCTTCTTGACAGGATAATATTAGAAAGATAGACTTATACTTGACAGTGTGTGATTTCCCTATAGAATTTGGCACTGTGACAGTTCATAAGATAGTTTGCACGTAGTTCATCCTACGTGATGCCAACCAATCACACTTTAGATTAAGGAAAGCACTGCTTTACAACCTGAAATTCACCATGCACCTTTCAGTACTTTAATGAAAATGCAAATTGAGCAGTCAACTTTAGTCTTTCGTTAGTTCTTCTTCAGCACTGTTCTCCCATCTGCAAGTCCACTTTATCTTAAAATCACCTTCTGTGAATGTTAGAGAATGACGATTTTTTTGTTAATTTTAATTGAAAATGATTTATGTTATGGTTTTTGGATAACAGGAACTGTGTAGCGTTATATGGTTCAGCCTGATTGAAAATGAACACGTCGATATGTACCATTGTTGTATTTTTTTTTTGCATATTTCAACAGAACTCTTATCTACATGTCTAGACGTTAGTTGCCTGAAAGAAATCACGAGTCTGCACAATAACAATGCAAAGGAAATGTAATGACAAAACTAAATGGTGTAGGCCCTTCTCTTTACCTATGTATGAAATCGTTCTGTGGTCTAATTTGAGAGATAAAGACAATGAGTCAATTGGTCATTGTCTTGTAAAAGTGAACCTTATGGTGAGAAAGGGAGATAGGCAGTACATTCGATGACCCAATGGTCTCTTGTGGTTCGTAATGGTTAACAAATAGTTACAGGAAATTTCAGTAACAAGCCAATAATAAGACTACCGATTGATAAACTCGCATCCCTGGTTATCTGGTCATTCGTCCCCATGGATCCATTAGCCTGCGAAGTCTAGTTTCTATCGAAGACACATCAGTTTAAGAATTGGCCCTCAGTGGGTCAGTGGTCAAGGAGCACATAGTGGTCTAGACAACGATAGATTAAGGGAACTATCAACCACTAACGCACCATTAACCAATTCGAGGTATACCCAATGAAATCATTCCACGAAATGTAAAAATTGTGAATTTAAATGTCTTTGAAATGTAAGAGCTTGTTGCAAATGTTTGCCACAAATTACGCCCCTTTTCTTTCTTCCCCTGACAAACGGTTAAGGCTCCACTTTCTGTACGAGCCCCTGTTATGTGGTACGAATGCTACTAGAGCCTGTATAGCAAATGGGGTCTCCATCGAACGTGCTAAGGAACCCCAATATTGTTTACATTCTTTGATGCTCTCACAAATATTTAAACTTTTTGTGAACGTCATGCACAGCATCAATCATTGGCACTCCAAATACAGTAGTAATCATGCTATTGTGCCGCCTATGGTAGGATCCAGTCTCTTTGAATTTCCCTGCTTATATACTAATTCACTTCACTGCAAGCTGCCTTATTTGGTCAATATGGCAGTGGAGAGACCAACTCTCATTCCAACATACGTTACCATAAATCTCCCAAAACCCTAGGCTATAATTCTCGTGGTCCCCCTATAATACTAGCAATGGTGGAGTTTCCTTTGAGGAAGCCCTCCACTTTACCCTCTCCAAGGTTATTCCATTGCCGAATGGTCCTTAGTAAGAAAGACCAGTAGTATGAGTCTGTCAGTGCCCTAATATCCTTCAATTTATATGAATGATCCTTTCTCCCCTTGTACTCAGCCAGGGACACACTTCCAACCAGAGGTGCTTATATTAGACTTTCAGCAGTACTACTGACATTAAGGTACTACTACCTGGACCACTGTGGAATATCTTCCCTTCCCCGGTTTTCCTACTTGCTGGTTGGCCATTTATGGACAACCAGTCAACCAGACAACGGTCAGAGTCGGGTTCGTGAGCATTGGGACCAGTCATCCGGTCAACACATCAACATGTCCATTCTATCACCGGTCCAGATGCCATCGTGTATGATGTCATAGTCGCCGGATTACCAATATGACCGATGAAGACAATTTGTCATGAGAGCCTAAAGTTGTGAGACCATGGCAAGGATGTGTGTTTTGTTGTACACAATTGCATACCGAAATTTTATCCTCGGGAATCTCTTCTTCGTGTGATTGACAGGGTGCCGTTAAACTGATAAAATGAAATTCAGTAGTCGTAAGGTTGCTATTTTAGACATCACATTGTCGTTTTGTGACGAGGGACATTGACCATTTATGGTCGATGGTGTCAGAACATAAAGTAGCTCATTTTGAAATGAATCTGGTAGGAGTGTAGAGAAGGGAAAAAGGCAAGAAAGACATTTGTTGGAGTCACATAACCTTACTAGTTGAATGGCTCATAAAATAACTCAAACTAGGTTATTTTATTTATTTGAACTCACGTTTACGAAATCGATTCAGTGTGCTTTCCATTATCCAGTTTGGTATTGCAACTAAATGTCATTACTGTGGAATTGGGTAAATGCCACTACTGGTCGCTGACGCTTGGATTTACTTATCCGTAACAGTTGGATGATCTGTAAATGCCGAACATTCCGTTGGAAACTGCTTCAGTTTAAGAAAATCCTAGTAGATTTATTTTACTTCCTATTCCGAAGGCATTCCACGGCGTTTCTTTATTATGTAAAAGGAGAAAAATCTGCAGACTGCTGGCCTGGACGTGATCAGTGATAATGTTCTTTCCCGGTCAATGTTTTCTTCTTTTTCTGGCTTTATCCAGCCGCTAACAGGAAAGGTTGCCCATAGGATGGACAATGAGGAGTACGAGGGAAAGTGTGCCCTGTTTGAAAGTGTTTTTGTATTAGCTATCTGCCGACTTGAAACCAAAGTGGTTTTAGATTCGTCGTATGACATGTTTGGATACAGTGAAACCCGATGCAGTTATATCACGGCTTAAGGCCTGCCTTGTTGACGCAGATGTAGTGTGCTGGAATACTGCCCCAGCGGTTCCAAATTGCATCATGACGCAAGGTGGTTTGGATTCTTTCGAGTGACAGAAACCTCTTGTGCACGTTCAGTCAGATGGGAAGTAAAATCATGACCCCGTGTGTAGTGTTACCTGCACGTAAGAGAGCCCTTGCCACAATAATCGTATGGTTTGGCAAAATTCCTAGGTGTAGGAACCTGCCTAATGGTAGAGTGTCACAAAGAATCAAAATAGGCCGACAATAAATAAGCTTCCGGGTTCCAGCATTAGGTTTGCAACGAGCTGTGTAAAAATACCTTCCAACATATCTCCCCTGTGTGTCCCTATGGGACAAATATGGACACCCGACCCTACCATAGGCGGACTAAGGGTTAGTGACGATGATAAATGTTTTTTTTCATTCATCAGGGGAATTCTCACTGCAGTTATTGAGACATCTCCCTTAGGCCCAGAGCAAAATGAGACGCCGTCTCCGCACGTGACGCAGGGTGACTCACTATAAATATCTGTGGCTCACATGATAGTATGTAGTTGCGCATGTTAAGTCGCTGGGTGACGTGACTCATTGCCTGTGCCATGTGACCCTGCAGAGCGCAGTGCCAATGCTGCAGTTTCCTGCGTGAAGTTGGCGTGACAATAACAAAAAGTGGTGCGAAGCAGAGTTCTCTTGTTATTTGATGCAAGTATGGTGAAAAACTGCGCTTCAGTGTGTGGTGATTGCCTGCTAGCAGAATTTCTCAGGGCTGCTACACCCTGCGTCTCATTTTGCGCCTTGCCTTAGCGGAAAATTGCGTTGGACACACCAGGTCTCGTCTGATCACTGAAATTAAGCAACACAATCCCAGCTAGTACTAACAGGGGTGGCCACTTGGGAACACTGGGTACCGCTAATACCCAAAAATCGTCTCATTAGCGTAGTGTCTGAGCAGACTCTGCATTAGAACTATGCAGTCGACGGGGCTCTAATGACCTTTGCAGTTGAGGGGCCCTAAACCATCCTTGGATTGGCAAAACCATCTGTCTCCACTTCCCTCCTCTGTTAGCTCTTAGAACTTCTGTTACCAAAACACGAGCTTAAAGCTAAGTTGGGCCAATTACGCGACCCCCTTCTTTAGACCAAAAAGAAAAGGAAGAAGAAAAGCATTCATCATACTACACTAATAGTACTCAGTAGCTAGTCTTACATGGTCAATGATGGCAACAATATCAACATACCAATGAAAGATTCTGTGCTGATGATGACGAGATGAGCTAAAAGAACATTGGTATAGATTATTTGCGTTTGGGGGTAAACTAAGTGCTGAATTAGTTGTATGCACCTCTTGTCGATCTTTTAATTGGGGCTTTATTCATTGAGGTATATAGTCACTGTGACCGCGATAAATTTGGTGATTCCGGAGTCAACGCTATTTAGAAAGCTTTTACTTTGATGGTGACTGTTAATGCAACTGGGAGAGAGCACTGTCTCTCTCTCTTTCTCTCTCTCTATCTCCCTCCTACCTGCTCCCCTTCCTTGCCTTCAATTTGTCCTATTCATTCCTATGACCGGTTTATAGGTTTTGCTATAATTGTTAATCACACTATGATGTATACAAGGGATTTAGTAGATGATCTTTCGCTGCCTTCTTTACCTTGTATAAGGCCACCAATGGCTACTATTTATTTGTTGTCGCAATCAATGACCGACTATTAAAGCTTAATAGCCTCTTGAAATTGGCATCCTTGGAAACTGGACATTAGATGATCTTTTCCCCTTCTCCTTTTTCTTCTGACATCCGTTTGTCTTGACCGCCCACCTCTGTCCAAATGTTGTTGCTGGTATCATCGCTGTTGTTAAACAAGACACTTTTTTGCAACAGTGTTTTTCTTAGTATTAAAATAACCCTTAAAAGGTTAGATCCCGCAGCAAGCAAGTAAGCACTTACTGCAGAGGGTAAACATGTAGGATTATTTTGAAACGAAGTGGTTTTTAGTTAAACTACTTCAGTACAAAGGTTCTTAAGGCTTATATATCTGGTTGATTTCTGTGTTACAGGTTTTAAGTTTGATATTACTATTGTTTTCACTTTAACCTCTTCGCGTGGTAAGCACTTAGGCAATTGAGCTTTAAAGTAAGCAGAAGTAGACAAATGACATCGGTAAAAGTGTAGGCAATGTTAGGAATAAAAGACCGGAAGGTGTGTATTATGACTTATCCATGTGATGCAGTTGTCTCGTTGAACATGTGGGTATGACACTGATACCACGAACCAATTTTCACTGATTATCAGTGGCGGATCAGAGGGGAGCACTTCAAAAAAAAGTGCACCCCAAATATTTTTAAATATTCGGAATTCCTTATTATAAAGCTAGCTAGCAATTACAATAGGTCCTCTACTGCCCCTTAGACAATGTCCTACCTTTAGTAGTTTAGCCAACTGCAGATTGGACTGCAACTGTTGGACTGGCAGTTTAGAAATGGGGATAACAATGCCAAAATGCCTCATCAGTTGCAAAGTTAAATCATGCATCAGTTGAAACATGTGCCCCATTGAGGCACTGAAGGGGAGCAATTGCTGCATTGCTCCCCCTTCTCAATCCGCCCCTGCTGGTTATCCAGTATGATTTATCTGATGACTGTCTAAACCGCATTACTGCGAAGTTCTTTCATTTCTTTGATTAGTTTGTGGGTTGGGGTGTAAGCCAGGCAGCCTTAACAGGTCAACCCCTTAGGAGGCTGCCCGCGGGAGATGAGGAGGTAGGTGAAAGGAGGAGGAAGAGGGTTAATTTGCAGCACCCAACGTTCTTTACCAACCACCCAAGTTGGTATTGACGTGGGTGTGCGCTGCTTAACGTTTTGTTTTTCGGTAGTTGTAATAGTTTGTTTTTTTCTTTAATAGGCAGTCTTTATTATCAAACGGACGGCGCCATCAACAATTTTTTCATCATGGAATTAGAAGGAATGAAAGCAGTTCCATTAATGATAACAATGACTGGATATCCGTTAAAAGTTTGGTGAGTGTTAATAACGGTCTCATTTAAATATATTATTGACACCTCATCATCATCTGAAGGCACGTCCAGAACAATTCTGAACACAACTGCCTACAAGTGGAATTGAACCGTGTTTAACACTTCTGTTTAAGATGGATTCAATCTCAGTAATTGAGTTGGTAAATGCATGTTAATTCGCCCAAAAAAACGGAGATCTGTTGTATCCCGCCTATTAAAGGGAACACATAAACCTTCTGTCATCAAGAAAAGTTTTTGAATATAAATAGTTATGCTCAGGGTCGGATTACCTAACTTTAATGTCTCAGGCCCACTACTTGGTGGCACTTCCAGGTTGCAAGAATTGTTAGTGGTTCTGGTGGGTACACCGTATAGTACCACAAAACGTTTGCCCCCCTCCCCCAGGTGTCATCATGACATGACGCCTGCCATTTTAGTTAAAAAATGCCAGGACCGTAACGGGGGGGTGGCGAAGAAGGAGCCCGCCACGGGCGCAACTGGGTTTGGGGTGCTAAACTTTTAAGTTTTTGTCTTTATTTGGTCACGGGGAGGCGCAAGTTAGACACTTGCCACAGGCGCTTCATACCACCGTAACGCACTGAAAAATGCTGTTAATTTTTCTTCGTTTGGTGCCCCTGGGCAGTGCCAGATTCGCCAGTGCCTTATCCAGATGACTTTATTATGCTACTGTTTAGTCAGAAAATAATTCCTCTCGGGGCGCATCCCCTATTTACTCCTGGTGGCGCAGAGATTGGGTTGGGCTATGGCATCAGTGGCTACCTGGATCCTGTACTGAGGGGATTGGCTTTCTAGGGCGAGAAGCCACAAAACGGCTTATAATGATGGCAATGCCATTAATGGTTGATGTAATTTAGAAACGGCTCCTTGGACGTCAATCCACCTTTGCTACTTAAATTGTGATTGAAAGTCTCTTGATTGTGAATGCATATGGTGCTAGGGTTTTTGTGTGTGTTTCATATTGGAATATAACAACCATTTAAGTAATTGCCAGAATGATAAAGAAATAGGTGCTGATCCCAATGTCTTTCAACGATATATCTATGAACACTTTGAATAATAATAACATTAAAATGCACTCGCTCTGATTGCACATTAAAAGCTCCGAAAATGTGGTGAAGACAGATCTTACTTGATACGTGCTGCGAATATCTAACATGACTGAAGATCTATAAAGCGCTTAACTTTCTAAATCCGTTCATATCCTTCATATCCTGTAGTTGTTGCGTATCAAAATGAGATTCTTATATAAAATATGTGGCACGTATAGAGAGCTTCATCCTTTTGTTACTTTATTCTAAGTTTCCGAGGATGGTCCTTTTTTGCTATATTAAAAGACCTACGTATTACCAATCCATATTGTCGAATGATGCGTGACTATTTTGGCAACATCTCTCAACATGTTTGCAGCTCAAACGTTCGTTGTTTTTGTGTAAAACTTGTTATATGAAAGTTTGAAGATGATGAATTAGGTCTCGAATTGGATAATGTTCATCCTTTTTTAGAATTGAAAGTCGTGGTCCAGTGTAGTGCTACGATGTCCATTTCTACGTATAGTAAAATACACGTGTAAGTGGGAACAATTTTCGGGTGTAGAAGCTCGTCACTGGAAATGACTTACAGCTTATTTTCTTTGTTTTGTTGCTGAGAGCCCCGTCCACTGCGTAGTTCTAATGCAGAGTCTGCACAGACACTACGCAGTGTTCCCGAACGATCCCCATGCCAGTACTAGTTGGGGTTGCCTTGCTGAACTTGTGATCAGATGAGAACTGGTGTGTCTAAAACAATTCAGCCGCTCTGGAAATGACTTATAGACTGACCCTTAAATAAGTTGGTGTAATGACATTAGGTCGACAGTCAATTGTGTAAAAGTACTCCGCAAGCAATTTAACGATGTGCTCCCAGTACCACCGGGACAAATATGTACTCAGAAAAATAAAATGGGATGTGGCGAGTCGAGGTGGTTTTGCTTCTTTCTGCCGACTAGGGAGTTCTACAGTGCGCCTTCCATCGCGTGGAAAGTCAAACCGTGCCCCTGTGTGTCCTTTCTACATGGAACGTGCAGGCGACAAAATTACTAGCTGTAAGAGTTCACTCCTTGGCATCTGTGGAGTAAAAATGAACCAATGAAGAATGGGCCCAGAGGCGTGGCAGCACAGTGTGCCATGTTTGCAATGCACGCAGGCGCTAGGAATTAAAGGCGCCCTGATCCTCTACTTGCTTATTAGATCCAGCCCCCTGATCTGCCATACCCTGTGATAGGACCGATGTCACTACTCAGTACTCGCTACTCACTTCTCAAGTCGCTAGTCATCATTTTTTGTTCTCCTAAGTCACCATTTCTAGGTGATGGTGTGACAAATGTGTGCCATATAAGAGTTTATTGTTGAGTCCTTTTTTTCATTCGGGAGGGGAAGATAGGGGCGCCAACTAAGTTCTTGCATACAGGCGCTAAACACTACTGGCACGTTACTGGATGGACCGACGATAAATAAGCATGGAGTTGCAGCTTTGTATTAGCAGTCGGCTTCGTAAAATACTGTTCGACAGATCGCTCGTGAGTTCATTGGGGGCAAAAATTGGTGTTGGAGCCTGCCTAGGAGCGGCAAATTGCGTTGGACACACCAGTCCTCGTCTGATCACTGAAGTTAAGCAACGCAACCCCAGTTAGAACTGACATGGGTGGCCGCTTGGAAAAACTGGGTACCGCTAGTATCCAAAAATCATCGCATTAGTGTATTGTCTGTGCAGTCTCTGCATTAGAACTGCACAGCGGATGGGGCTCTAATGACCTTGTAGTTGAAGGGCCCTAAAACACAAACAAAAACAACGAGCCTGTCTAGGCTGGAAGAGGGTTAGTAGTTTGGTTTTTGTTGAATGTGAATTGTCTGCAAATGTGTTGGAAAGAAGTAGGCCTACTATGTACCATCTTGGCCAGAAGTTGGTCCTTAATGGGTGAGCGACCATCATTTTTTTGAACGAGCATTTGCGTGATTTCGATTCCCAAGTTTAAAAGTGTATACGTAATGTAGTTTATTGGAGCTCGCAGACTACTACTAGTGGTCAACTGAGATGAATCTTTCTTCAGGCAAGAAAATGGTGGAAATTAATTTCTAGGTTGAATTGATAGTCTTGATAAAATGAAGGTAGGTAATGTATTGACTTCTTCAGATGGTAGGTCCTTTGGAGTTGGGTTTTTTCTACGTTGGTCTATTTTCCCTAACACAATCAGCATTTATTTGATAGGTATATTGCTCAAATCTCAGTTGTGCTCTGTAAGTTATTCAATGTGTGGGTCACAGCAAAGCCCATGAGTCATTCATCAAACGTAATGCTGACAATAATGTATGACTTCAAACTTCTTTCTCTTACAGTGTAACGGTTTTATTGTTGATCAGTTGAGAAAGTTAGAAATTCTCATGAAAAAGAAACAAATCTACTGTCAAAATTCTAGACAGCTTTTCTACAAGTTGGCAGATACCTTTCTTTTTGGACATATGGCTATCAAGGGACGTTTGCGTACTTTAGTTGATCAAATCTGCTTTCCTGTCCTGTAAGAATTCTACCATTTATATCTGAGAAGTAGTGATCGAACCCTAGAATGAAATAGGCTAAAAATGCAAAGGAGTGTTGGTTGTAATGCCTTGTTACTTGGTTCCACGGTAGGGTTCCCTTTTCGGATATTCACAGCTGTTTCTTACAATATTAGCATCACGGCCAAATCAGGAACTTTAACCAGAAAAGCGGCTAGATTCAGTTCCTTTGTTCTTTGTTGTTATAATGTAAAAGCCGTTTGAAAATGCTTGCGAATGTTTGAAAGCGTTCGAACACTCTATTAACTTTGATAGAGATATGCGTGCTTATGTTTAAAACTGTATACCGATGTTTTGAGAACATCAAAGAATGTTCGGTGTTTAGGTGTTAGTGGATACGTTATTGCTAGGCAAGCTGCAGTTATAGTCACAAGTGTTCTAAAACATTTATTCATGAACAAATGCTCAAAAATCGAAAATGTTTTGATGAGTTTGGGGCTTAAGAGTCGTTATTAACAATGCCGATTTTGCGTATAGGTCAAGGAGACCTAGGCTGTGGGACCTGGTGTTATTGAAGTTTAAGCTTCGCTTACCATTCATCGCACTATCTTAAGACCCTATGGGAGCGGCGAGTTGCGTTGGACACACCAGTTCTCGTCTGATCACTGAAGTTAAGCAACGCAAGCCCAGTTAGTACTGACATGGGTGGTCGCTCGGGAAAGCTGGGTACTGCTAATACCCAAAAATCGTCTCATTAGTGTAGTGTCTGTGCAGTCTATGCATTAGAACTGTGGACGGGTCTCTAATGACCTTGTAGTTGACGGGACCTTAAACACCAACAAACAAACAAACATTAAGACCCTATGCTGCATAAAAGGTACGATTTCAGCGTTTGGAACCTAATTTTAGGAGCATGTTGCTTCCATTGGTCTAGAACCTTGTTAGGGTACATCACAATCAGAGATTGTAACTTCTCTCTAAAATCATCGCACCTTAAAAGTACTGTGTTCAGTCTTTAAATAATCATTAAACTACTCCCTAAGGAACATTTACTCTGATCCATGTAACATAGGTGGCCTAACCATTGCCCTTTCCAAGAATGTGTCTTTAACTAGGATTTCTAACCAAGTAACCTTGGCCACATTCTTTTTGGTAATTTTCACTGGAGAGTGCCCAGCAATCATGAACCTCTGCTCTATGTTGCCATCTGACCATAAAGAAATCTCTGTGACCTCCCTTGTGGGGACTGGAATGTGATCAGGTGCTTGTCCCTCTTCCTGAACTACGTATTTGCCAATGCCCAGCTTATCCTTGCCTACATGGCCATTTAAAGACCCCGCCAATAACTAAGCGCTCATTCCCTTTACACTTCCTTACCTGACAATCTAGTGAGTGCACCAACTCATCATAGTCCCTCCAGAAACCCACCTTAGTGGGATCATCAAAGCTAGATTGCGGGGCACCACTCCCCGCCAAACTACTGTAACTAACATAAGGCTGCTATTTATTCATTTCATTAGGGTGACCCCTTGCTGCAGCTCACTAGCAGTATGTATAAGTTTGTACCCCTCACTAAGGGCCCTTGATTTATCCCCCTTCCACCTTGTTTCTTGCAAAGAAAGCTACTACACTAATCCTCCTATGCTTTAGAATACTAATTCCCCTGTTTTGCCAGTAAAGATCCCCACATTCCACGTTCCTGATCTAAGATTAGCCCCTATTCTTGGGGGCAACCAAGCCAGGCGCCTGGAACCTGCAGGAATACTGGACGGGTTGTCTGTGGGGGATGCCGGCCTATCCCACCTATCTGTTACTACAAAAAGCTAAAAAGAATTTGTTTTAAGGAAACGATTGATAGCATTACTTGGCATTTAGATAAAGGTGGGTCTTAAACTCAGTTACGTTTGATTCCCTTTGTCCATCATTTGAACCTTTCAATAACATTGAGATTATTTTGACAAGGTTCTCCTTATTTTAAAAGCGTTTGATCTAGTACTGTTGAGTCATGGATTTTGTTTCTAAAATCTCAAGATTGTTTCCGAAATTCGAGTGTTGCACTTAGTAAGTTGAGTGGTGTCTTGGAATTTAAAGTGCTCTGGAAATTTGCAAATCCCAAGCAGCACAGGATGGCTGGTTTGAATCACATAAAATATTATATTAGTTTTCGTTTATATTAAATTGTGATTAAGATCTGTTTGCTTGTTTGTGGGCTCGTGTGTATCTTTTGTTTGAAATGCGATGTTGTTTTTTACATAAATGAAAATTGTGAATATGCTGATTGTCAGTCCAGTATTTGGGTTGCCATTTGTAATGCTGCCCACGTTGTATTGTCTGAATCATTGTAGAGTTATGGTGATCGTTGTCGAGATTTCTACGTGAACCATTTCTGTGCAGGAGACTCATTCTCTTTTCTACCATCGCTTATATATTTGGAGCAGATGTCTGTAGAATATATCTCAACTATTTTTTTTTTTTTCTCCAAACTCCTTTTTCTTCACCCTTTTGCTCTTGTGATGACAAGATCATTAGAGATCCTGAAGTGTTTCCTAGTGTATTATGCCGCATTATTTCTTTTGTTGCCACCTCCCAATCCCCTCCTTTACTCGCTGCCTGAAAATCTCCGACATCATCGACACTGGATAGACGTTGGTGTAATCTCGGATTGGAGGTATCACGAAGTATTAGTTTTGCCACAAATGTTCGTGATTCTAATACTAACGATGGACTGGGATCCATCAAGTTAATCTGATAAAATGATGTACTAAGAAATGTTGGATATTCGCTGTCCTTTTTCCTAATTTCTTTCTTGTGTCAACCAACTTATTTTCGTCTCAAAGCTAATCATACATTTCTGGGATGTGACAGTTTGCAGGGTGTTATTCCTCATTTAAGCAGAAAGAGACATAGGGGCACTCCATCTAAGGGCTATTTTTGGTGTTGTTGATTTAAAATAATGTTTTGTTAACCCAGCGGAACTATGCAGCAATTCCTCCCTCCTCAGTGCCTCATTGGGGCGCATATTTCAACTGATGCACAATTCAACTTTGTAAGTGATGGGGCATTTTTGCATTTGCTATTCCCATTTCTATACTGCCAGTCCAATCTACAGTTGGCTAAACCACTGAAGATAGAACATTGTCTAAGGGGCAGTTAAGGACCTTTTGTAATTCCTAGCCAGATTTGTACTAAGGGACTCTGACTATTTGACAATATTTGGGGACACTTTTTTTGAAGTGCTCCCTCCTGATCCACCCCTGTGTTCAACAATTTTCTGATATAAAGTTTTTGCGTTTTCCCAGCCTCCACTTCATTGTCATTCGATTATTGCCCCTGCACTGCCGTGCAATTGTAGCGACGCAACTTGAACGTGCCATTTTGGGGTATTGATGAATCTTTTGCATTCTGTTTAAAATGTCTTCATTTCCCTTTTGCCGCTTTTCTTCTTCCTCATTGCTGCTACTTATACAGTATATGAATTTTCGCGTAATGAAACTGCTCATTAATAAGGACATAATTAACACAATTACGACGAAGACGCTTTGTGTATAGTATTTCCGACTGGAACTTGAATCAAGCTCTGCTGAAGTCCATCGTTAGTATCTGATTGCACTGCAGTATGCAATTTTTAAAGAGAAATAGCACGGCGTTGAAAAATTTAGAGATTTTTAGCGCCCCAACAAAAGGAAAATAATCCGGCTTTATTAGGGAGCGTCCTGGACTACTGCGGTAGTGGTGAGGTTCAGCGTTGAACTGGAGCTGGTTTGGGGCAGAGTGAGAAACCCTTACAGCTTAAAGCCACGGCCTCTGAGCGTTAAAGAACCCTTCCTACACGTAGTAGCATCATATGCGTGTAGTTCGGCAACACTTCCTTTCTGCTTCCTTTTGTTTCGTTGGTGTTTTAGGGCCCATCAACTACAGTGGTCGTAAGAGCCCCGTCCACTACGTAGTTCTAATGCAGAGTCTGCTCAGACCCTGGATTACTGGATTAGTTTGTGGGTTGGGGAGTAAGCCAGGCAGCCGTAACAGGACGAACCCTTAGGAGGCTGCACGCGGGAGATGAGGAGGTAGGTGAAAGAACGAAGGAGAGGGTTAATTTGCAGCACCCAACGTTCTTTACCAGCCACCTAAGTTGGTATTGACGTGGGCTTGCACTGCTTAACTTCAGTGATCCCACGGGAACTGGTGTGTCCAACGCAACTTGGCTGTTACGACGATTTTTGGGTATTAGTAGTACCCAGTGTTCCCAAGCGGTCACCCATGCTAGTCCTAGCTGGACTTGCGTTGTATAACTTCGGTGATCTGACGAGAACTAGTGTAGGAGCTCCTCTAGCATCAGGGGCGTGAAGGTAATGTGATGATCGGCCTGCCTGTCATGATCAACATAGGTGGTTCGAATCCTGGCCGACCTTCTCGGAAGCTCATGGATTGCAGTTTTAATTATGCCTGAAGGAAGAGGCTTCTTTCTGGTCGTGAATAAAAGCACAAAGCTAGACCTGAAACGAAAAATAGATGTGGAAATCACACAAAATGGTCCACAAACACTTTAGCGCGAATGGTTTCTAGGAGAATTTTGCTCATGGCCGGCAATGGTCTTAGGATGAACGTCCCATACCTCATAGCGGGCAGTCCAACCCTGTTGAGGACGATACAAATTCTCCTTTCGTTTTATGAGAACATCAGTCCGTTTCTCTTTGTTTTATGGTTAAAGTCACCTACAAGAAGAAAGCCTATGTTACGGAAGAAAATTTTTGACTAGCTTACCTCCTGGTGTTGGTTTGTTGCCTTCGGAAGTAATAAACTGACTTAAGTAAACCATTCCACTACCAGTGAAACGAGCTTTACGACGCCCTCCTTTGTACGAGGCATGGATTAAAACTGTGACGCACATGACAATATTAGCCAGCGATGATTGTGTTTTTCCACTGTGACCCGCCGTAAGTTCTGCATCTGGTGCAACGAAGTAACCATTATTTGATCATCACTATAACTAACCCTTCTTTCGCCTATGGCAGGGTAGTTATCCATTCTTATCCCATCGAGACACATGATCGATTTGTTAGAAGGTATTTTTACACAGCTGGCTGCTAACTCCAGTACGTATTCATCGTCGGCCTCGTTGATTCATTGGAACACTTCATATCCATTGAATCCTGGGAGGGCGAACTCCTGCACCTGCATCTCCATTTTTCTCTTGTTTCGTTGATGTTTTAGGGTCCTTCTACTATAAAGGTCATTAGAGCCCCGTGCACTGCATAGTTCTAATGCAGAGTCTGCACAGTTTTAAGAAGTGGATTCAACCGCTCAATCCTTCTTGTTAGACCGAGTTGTAAGAATGAAATGTAATTAGTTATTTGCATAAAAATTACGTTTGTAGAACGCTCGGTAACTGCGTTAGTCATTCTAGGTTCGATACTGGACTGAGGTGGGTTGGCTTCTTTCAGGCGAGAAGAAAAACCAAGGCCCCGTGTGGTTTATGATGGCATTGGCATGTAAAAGAACGTTCTCTACTAAGCAGTGGGTAGATGAGGTAAAAATTTCCAGGTGTAGCAGCTCGTTCCCGGGAGTTGGTTGAGTGCCCCAACGAACAGTAACAAGCGATCAATAAGCATATGGGGTTGCAGCTTTGGACGGCAACCAGCTATGGATAAACGCTGTCCAATTTATCGCCCTCGTGTCCAATGAGGACAAAATGGGCACTGCGCCCTGCCATAGGGAAGAAAGGTTAGGAGTTGGTAGTTTCTTTGCTGTTGGTTTTCTAACATGTGCACACCAGTTCCCGTTAGATCACTGAAGTTAAGCAGCGCACACCCACGTCAATACCAACTTGGGTGGTTGGTAAAGAACGCTGGGTGCTGCAAATTAAACCTCTTCCTCGTCCTTTCACCTACCTCCTCATCTCCCGCGGGCAGCCTCCTAAGGGGTTGACCTGTTATGGCTGCCTGGCTTACACCCCAACCCACAAACTAATCAAACAAATGATTGGAGTACCTCATTCATTCATCTTAGCACATTAAATGTCTTTGAAGCCATCAGCAAGCCCATTCCCCTGTTTTTCATTGGTACCACTGCCTCCCTCATTTTCAATTTGTCCTATCTCTTCCTCTGTGACATCTGATAGAAGTAAAAAAGAAGCATTAGACACGTATTAGGAACATTCAAATGGGCGATATTGGCAACATCACAACCTAAAAACGTGGTGGACGCCACAGCCATAACTAGTTAGGCGAACTAAGTAAAATTTATATAAAAAAACCTCATTTTATGCATAACTTAATGCACATAAAGTGGACACAACATACCATGTTGCTTAAATAAATGTCTAATACTTTGCTAGTATGAATATGACGAGGGTGATACATCATCAGGCACAAAAATCATCAAAGTTCTTCAAAGTGAAAACGATCACGTGCAACCACGTGCAAACTCCATGGGCTACTGTCGTGTTGTAGAGGAACATAATGGATAACCTAGTTGCACGGTAGCAACAAGAACAAAGAGACACTAGACTAGGCGGTATTAGGAGCATGGGCGATATTTGGGCCTATTACCTTATTCCCCAAAAGGAACCGCCGGCTTCAGTCCAGGATCTAAACTGTACCAGCTGAGCACATTACCTTTGCGCCTCTGAGGTGGGTAACACTTCTGAATCTTATATCTTGGATTCGTTGCAATGATGACCTCGCATACAAATCATCCTCATGCACAATAATATAGGTGTAATCAAGTTTCCAAAAATATGGAGCTTGTTTTAAACAGTGGATGCAACTAAGAGTAAAGAGATTGTGAGAATCGCAGCATGGGTGCAGTTTCTTCCTTTTTATACTTCATGTTATCACTTGGTTGATCCTGTGATGTTGACTACCGTTAGATATGATGCTAACTTTGCTAATTAATGTCTCTAATCGAATATGACGTTTATAGCAGGTTGTCACTTAAGATACAAATTAAAATTGGAGGCATTTCAGTTCCTAAGCATTTTGATGCTATTATACGGTTAGTAATTCAATAGGGTCTTTAAAAGAATTATCAAGACTCTAGGATGGTTGTCTAAAGTTATCTTCTGCACGAAATGTGTATTCCCTTTGCCCCATATTCTGTCAAAGAGTCCACACTTAAGTTAGTGTGCACACATTGAAATTTAAGCATCAGTGGTCCTAAGAGACTACACGTTTCGAGATCCGTATTTAGCAGTTGCAGTAACCATCTTTTGTAAGATGGCTTATCGACAAAGAAATTATGTTACTTCTAATTTGATTTTAATTACGTGATCATTTATGAATTTCAGGTGGCATAACGTTATTCAGAACACAAGCAGTCAAGCACATAGAAAGACATTCACCAACTTAGTTTTTTTATTTATTATTTGCAAGGCTCTTTGTATGTAGAGATGATAAATCGTACTTGATCACGAAATTCTTCAAATATCATTAAGTACACATTGCCGAGAGAATATATTCATTATTCTCTTGCTTAACAAGCTACAGACAATTACTTGAACCAATATTTTGATGTAGAAATATTGAGCCATTACTTGCTCACGGTGTGTGATGTACCGGAAATACTTTGTAATCAAAGCATGCTCAAGTGGTCAGTTTTCAAATTCGAGACCCTGTTGAAAGATTCATATATAATATAAGCAGCATCTTGTTTTGTATCGCAAAAATGAATCGCATTCATATTACTGTTCAACTGCAATTCAACACACCAAATCCTCAGCTCAGTTTTTCTTCGCCACAGCCGCCCCCCTCCCTACGTTAAAAATTGTCGTTGGTTGTCACTCACCCTCAAGATTTTAGTAGCGATTTTCGACAAATATTTTTGGGAACGGCTGTATCACTGAAGTTCAGCAACGCAACCCCAGCTAGTACTAGCATGGATGACCGCTTGGGTACACTAGGTACTGCTAATACCCAACATCGCCCGTCTTAACAGCGTAGTGTCTGTGCAGACTCTGCATTAGAACTACACAGTGGACGGAATTCTAATGGCCGTTGCAGTCGAAGGGTCCTAAAACATCCACGAAACAAAAATCGTATACGTATTCATTATTGCTATGTCTGTCTAGGTTAGGGTTGCCATACGTCCCGGTCCGACAGTCATTTGTCCCGGTCGATTTAAAATTTTCGCATGTTAAACAATTATTTTTTGATAATATCATTGCATTCAGTACTGCGCATATACAGTACATGCCTAGAGATTTGGTACATATTCGTCCATGACAGCACATCACATTTTGCCAGTGAAACTGACTGTTCGGGAATGATCCACCATTGATCCCTGGGGCGGATCCAGACGAGGGGCAATGCAGCAATTGCTCCCCCCTCACTGCCTGAAAGGGACGCAACTGCTGAAGCATTTTTGCATTGCTATCCCCATTTCTATACTGCCAGTCCAACAGTTGCAGTCCAATCTGTAGTTGGCTAAACCACTGAAGATAGGTCATTGTCAAAGGGCCAGGTGAGGACTTTTTTGTAATTGCTAGCTAGATGTATACGCAGGGATTATGAAGTTCTACCCCCACCCAGATCCGCCACTGATTGATCCTAACGTGTTTTTTGGGTCCTCTAAAATATTTTATATTTCAATGCATTAGTGAAAGTATTATGGAATTTTTTAATAAAGCTATGAATGTTTATAATATGAATTCTTGCCATTTTGTTTAAAAAATATTTTTAAGGGGGAATGTCCCGGTCGGTGGTCCGACAATTATGGCAACCCTAGTCTAGGTGCAAGGCGGTTCGGGATTGGTATGCACAGGTGCCATGGCATCTGACAGTTTGTTCTTTACGTGCTAAATATAGACCACTGATCCATATCGCTGGTTAGGCCAGCTTTGCTACAGTATATGGATTAGTGTTCGGTAGTGTGAAAGAACAATGAAAAAAAGAATGAGAGTAGGTGAAATGCGAATGCTGTGCTGCGGTACATGGGTGGGATGTCGAGAGCAGATAGAATTAGGAATGAGTGCAGACTGAGGTGATACGGGGCATGTTATTATAAGAGGGGAGGTGGAGCTGGTTAGATCCATTACAGGGATGCAGGTTATTGGAGGTACCCAGGACAGAAGTAGACTTAACCCTTAAGTGTGCTGGTCGGTTATCCTAACATTAAAGCGCTGGTGGGGTCTTTTGGACCCCAAGAAGAAAAATGCAAGAAATCGCATAAAGAAGCATTCTTTTGCATTAAAACTTTTTAGTGCAGCCAAGTTGCGTTGGACACACCAGTTCTCGTGAGATCACTTAAGTTAAGCAGCGCAAGCCCACGTTAGTACCAACAAGGGTGGTTGGTAAAGAACGTTAGGTGCTGCAAATTTCCCCTTTCCTTCATCCTATATACTTTCCTTCTCATCTCCCGTGAGCAGCCTCCTAAGGGTTCGTCCTGTTATGGCTGCTTGGCTTACTCCCCAACCCATGAAATAAATCCAGCAAATCCAACATATGTAGAGTGACATATATCAACAGGTTATTTTTGACTAAAACTCCTCAACCTAGAAAGAGAAGCAAAAGAAGGCTGCTTTCCACAGGTGGCAGAAGTTAGGGGGCCAGGAGTCTAAGATACATTATAGGCAGATCAACACCACCACTAGGAGGAACACTGTCCTGGCCATGCACCAGAATTGTGAGGCCCTCTATGAGCAGTTAGAGACACAGGAAGGAGAGAGAGAAGTTTTCAAGCTTGCCAAGGCTAGAGATAGGCCAGCTACAGGCATACTGAAGGGGAGAGGAGGACTTCGCCCCCTATCCTGCATCGACCGGGATGGTTGACTGTAACAGAGGAAGATGTAGCCAGGGTACTTAGGCAGATGAAAGGCTGAAAAGCTGTTGGCCCTGATAGAATCCCCATCGAAGTGTGGCATAGCCTAGAAAGGACAGGCACCAGGTGGTTAGGGAAACCTTTCTGTAGGTTTGCTGTTGGAGATAGAATGCTATCTGCATGGCAAGAGAGTTGGATAGTATCACTCTTCAAGGGCAAAGGGGATGTCCAAGGTCCCGTCAACTACAAGGTCATGAGAGACCAGTCCACTGCATAGTTCTAATGCATACGCTGGACAGACACTACAGTAATGCGACGATTGTTGGGTATTAGCAGTACCCAGCTTTCCCGAGCGACCACCCATGTCAGTACTAACTGGGCTTGCGTTGCTTAAGTTCAGTGATCAGACGAGAACTGGTTGTCCAACGCAACTCGCCGCTTTCAACTAAAGGGGTATAAAGCTAATGAGCCACTCCATGAA
This sequence comes from Trigoniulus corallinus, assembly GCA_013389805.1. Lineage (NCBI taxonomy): Eukaryota > Metazoa > Arthropoda > Diplopoda > Spirobolida > Trigoniulidae > Trigoniulus > Trigoniulus corallinus. The sequence continues at coordinate 12,968,515 of JAAFCE010009109.1, forward strand.
GCTCTGAGAGAGAGAGTAATGGAACGCCACCTCTGGGATAGAAGTTGTGTCCTAGGAAATCACATCAGCTTTCTGCCAGGTCGGTCCACAATTGAGCCAATCATCATTCTGAGGAAGATAATAGAAAAGTATAGGGCAGCAAAGAAAGATCTCCATGCCATCTTTATCGACCTAGAGAAGGCCTATGTCAGTGTCCAAAGACAGACAGCTAGGTAGGTATACGAAAAAGGGGAGCAGAAGAAGTGTTTATTAGAATAGTCCAGGATATGTATGATGGTTCCACAGCCAGGGTAAGGAAACCTTGGGGGAATACCGGGGGCTTTCCAGTGAAAGCTGGGGTGCACCAAGGTTTGGCACTTGATCCATATCTGTTCATCCTGGATTTGGGCTAACTGCTTACGGGGATAGGAGATTGGGCCCCTCAGTGCTTCGCATTTGCCGACGATATCAGAAAAGTTAGCGACAGCAGAGAACAGATAGAGAAAGACCTGAACGTTATAAGAGGAGTGATAGAAAAGGGAGGGCTAAAGATGAACTTGACGAGGACAGAGCTTTTAGCTTTCAATTGGGAAGGACGGGAAAATAATAGTAACGCACGTTTGAGGGGCGAACTGGTGAAAAAGGCGCAAGAGGTAAAGTACCTAAGATCAACGTTCCAATGCAATGGGGAGATAGACTTGGATGTGACCCATAGAATCAATGATGTTGGCTACAGTGGAGAAAGGCAAGTGGAGTCCTGTGTGATAGAAGGGTCCCAATCAAGCTGAAAGGGAAGTTCTGCAGGGCAGTGGTTAGGCCAGCTATGCTGTATGGATCAGAGTATTGGGCAGTAAGGAAGAGCCACGTCAATAGAATGCAAGTGGACGAGATACAAATGCTGCAGTACATGAGTGGCGTGTTGAGAGCTGATAGAATTAGGAATGCGTATATTAGAGGTAGCCTAGGACTGGTGGACATTGCAGAAAAAATGATGGAGAAGCTAGAGGAGGAGCTCATTAGGTCCTTGCCATGGATGCAGGTGGTCAGGAGCACCCGGCGCAGAAGGAGACCAAAGCAGGCGTGGGAAAAGGTGGTCCATAAGGACATGGTAGTGTGTGGGGTGGACGGGGACATGGGATTGGAGGTGGGAGGCGACATGGGGGTGGATGGGAGTGGAGGGCTAGAGCCCACAAACCCGACGTGAAGTGAGGTCCTTCTATAAATTGGTTCTTTAATCCGAATGCGTGGGGCCCTTGCTGTCATTCAGTTCGCACACCCATCACGCCAGCCCTGTCCAGGCTGATTAGAAAAATACAGGTAACTGTGCTTTAAGAAGATACTTTTGTCACCCACATGTGATTTGTGGACGCAATAAGCACTGACCACTAGGAAATTGCAAAATGTGAAAGATATGGAGCACTAATTTTATATTTCTTATCTTTTCGTTTGAAAAATTTTGCAACCGTTGAAATTTTGCGCCCGGGGTGGCCGCCCCCTTGGCCCCCCCCACGCTACGCCACTGCCAATGCTAATCTGTGTATGCTTAAATTAAATATATTTGATAGATCATTTTATATTTTATTCCTATGAGTGGTTGTCGTAAGGGCCCCAGCACACAGATTTGCCTAGGTGCCCCAAATTCTGTTGAGACGGCACTGGGTTGACTTCGGTCATGTGAGAGGAGTCCCGAGTGTGCCTTCCATCAGATGGTGTCACATGCACGTAATAGAAACCTTACTTCCAAGTGTAGAGCCGTCAGTAAAGGAAAAGTGCTCCAATGAGGTAAAATAGGCCTACGATAAACAAGCACACCGATAGGACAAAAATTGGTATCTGACCCCGTTATAGGCAAAAAAAAAGCGTTAGTAGTTTTTTTTAAAGTATGGCACCCAGTGAAATGTGGGTGATAGTTGTCTCTTAACAGAGACCAGATGACTCACGATGGGATTAAGGGAGGGAGAGACTTTTCTACTCCATTACCACCCGTCATTTTCTATGAGCGAAACTTTTGGCACACATTTCCAACTGCGATGGAGCTGCTGATAAATTGAAATGAAGTGATTGATGGCGGTGATGGTTGAAAATTCAATTAATGGCATGCATAAATTCATCAACACTGCGCACGAACAAGCACTAAAATGATGCTGCTAATATTGTCACAAGTCTCACGCTGTGGCCAATGGTTGGTAGATATTTCAGGATTTGTGGACGCTTGCGTTAATTATTCGAGACACTAAACACAGATATCAATAGAAAAGATAATGTGTTATGATATTCATAATCAAAAATGACTAGAAGCAAAAATGATCATTAAAATTTCTAAATAGATAAAAAAAACCTCTGGTGGTTGCTGGGCAAAAAATTGGTTGCTTGATTGTGTTTTAGGGCTCTTCAACTACAAGGTCATTAGAGCCCCGTCCACTGTGTAGTTCTAATGCAGAGGCAGCACAGACACTACACTAATGCCACGATTTTGGGGTATTAGCAGTACCCAGTTTTCCCAAGTGGCCACCCATATCAGTACTAGCTGGGATTGCGCTGCTTAACTTCAGTCATCAGAAGGAAACTGGTGTGTCCAACCAAAAAAATTGGTGGCCCAAACGAAGAGTGACTTACAAGCCCAAAGTAACGGCAATGATGGTTTTCTTATTGAGATAACGTAGTAGTTTTGCATGCATGACCAATGTCATAAAATCTGGTGGGTGCCCTCCCGCCCTGTAGTTTCAGTGACCAAAAATTAAGGAGCGGCGAATTGTGTTGGACGCACCAGTTCTCGTCCGATCACTGAAGTTAAGCGACACAACCACAGCTAGTACTGACATCGGTGGCCGCTTGGAAAAACTGGGTACTGCTAATACCCAAAACTCGTCGCATTTGTGTAGTGTCTGTGCAGTCTCTGCATCAGACCTACACAGTGGACGGGGCTCTAATGACCTTGTAGTTGAAGGCCCCTGGGAGCGGCGAGTTGCGTTGGACACACCAGTTCTCGTCCGATCACTGAAGTTAAGCGACACAGCTACACTTCCGCTTGGAAAAACTGGGTACTGCTAATACCCAATAATCGTCGCATTAGTGTAGTGTCTGTGCAGTCTATGCATTAGAACTATGCAGTGGACGGGTCTCTAATGACCTTATAGTTGACGGGATTTTAAACACTAACAAACAAACAAACAATTGAAGTGAAGGGCCCTAAAACACAAACAAACCAAATAATTAATTTGCGTTGTCACCTTTAATACTTTTTGCAATCCTTCATTCACCTTTCAAGTGAGCTTCACTAAAAAAAAATTGAAAATGCGCATGACCTGAGTTAAAATTAAAAACTTGATACGATTACCGGCTGACTTGCTCGATGTTCATAAGCGTGAATCTCTGATTCTGACTCAGGCTGGCTAGCTACTTACAAGTTGGAATGGGTGCCATAAAAAGGCAAAGGACTCCCTTTCCATAGTGTCCCAATCAATCATGTGCCAGTACTTTTCCATCAGCTGACGGAAACGAATGCACTAATTACCTAATTGACTTTTATTTTTTTCAGACACAATCGACCGAAATTTTTTTTGGTCAATTCAAAATTTAATGGAGCCGAATGCAGACAAAATTAAACAACCCCTACTTATTTAACGTCGCCTTATTTTTTTCTGGAATCAATTTCTTGCACTGACGCCAAGGGGGGGGGGGGGGGGCGAACTCCTACACGTGAAAATTTTTGTTTATCTTCACCTATAATTTCTTTCGATTATTCCGTGTCTAAAGGGCTTCTGCATGCATGCTCATGTGTACTACACGGGACAACGTCATTCCTGGCAACCTGGCTTGAGAGGATGACGTCTCACTTGAAGAAACCTATTCACCTTGGCCAGGGTTTAGTCCGCAACGTTTAGCCTTGAAACGTCAATGTACAGTATATGGTGTCAGTAGTGGTCGATTTGATCTGTTGGTCTTTTAGGGCCCTTCATCTGCAAAGGTTATTAGAGTCCCGTTCACTGCAGAGTTCTAAAGCAGAATCTGTTCAGACACTGGTGTTGCGACGATTTTTGGGTACTAGCTGTACCCAGTGCTCCCAAGCGACCACCCATGCATGTTAGTACTAGCCGGGGTTGCGTTGCTTAACTTCAGCGATCAGACGAGAACTGGTGTGTCCAACGCAATGCAGCTGCTCAGGTCACTGAGGAACAGGGTACAGTTGATAACAGGGGTGGATCCAGAGGCTGGGCAGGGGAAGCACTTCAAAAAACGTGCGTCCCAATTATGTTTAAATATTCAGAATCCCTTACCTATCCTAGCTAGCACTTACAATAGGTCTTCTACTGCCCCTTAGACAGTGTCCTATCTTCAGTGGTTTAGCCAACTGCAGATTGGACTGGCAGAATAGGAATGGCAATAACAAATGCAACAATGCCTCATCAATTGCAAAGTTGAAATGTGCGCCCCATTGAGGTACTGAAAGGGGGGGCAATCACTGCATCGCTGCATTGCTCCCTTCTGGATCCGCCCCTGGTTGATAATGTATGTGTAGGTCGACATAATTCCCAAGTCGTCTCCCACTCTCACCTCAGTCGTCGATAAATAACATTTAAATGGGGATCGGTTCATTGCGTTGAACACGCCAGTTCTCGTCAGATCAGGGAAGTTAGGCAACGCAACCCCAGCTAGTACAAACATGGGTGGCCGCTTGGGAAAACTGGGTGCTGCTAATACCCAAAAATCGTCGCATTCGTGTAGTGTCTGTACAGTGTCTGCATTACAACTACGCAGTATACTGAGCTCTAATGGCCTTGTAGTTGAAGGGCCCTTAAAACACCAAGAAAACAAAAAAGCCATTTAAGATGAACTCGAACTAATTAAATAAATAAGGAAATGAACCAAATCAACGTGGATTTACAAATTGGACAGCAGGGTCTCAAGGTTAAGAAGTTTTCAGAGATTGCTTTGTTTATTTCAAAAAGATATTGTATTAAACACTGTGTGAGTACATTATCATGAGATAGTGATTGACACTTTCATCCAGAGCTTTTACGTCAACATTGGTTTCAGTTGAAAAAGTTTTTTTTTGTTGTTTGCGGAAATATTCTTTCCCGAATTGTTAAATCGACAAGGGGTGTTTTGTAGAAATTGCTCGTGTAGTGAATGGAGAAGTGCAATATTGTTGGAGTTGTTTGTGATAGGGAAAAGTACATATATCGTTCAAGGATTTAGTGGTACTTATTAATGGTTGAAGTAAATCTTTGATATTTTTAGTAGTAAAGATGTGTCGCCAAAGACGACGGTCCCATGAGATTTTCCTTTGCCATTGTATTACGATGTGATCAATCATTTAGTTTTTGAAGGGATCCATGAAAATATTGGTTTTCCAATATACTTTTCTATGGTGCATTGTTTCTTTAGGATGCAATCGTCGAAATCAACCACTCATGAACGTCAAAATTAAGTATCTCTTAGGACCTAATCTGTGACACGTCTCGCCTATGGCCATCTATCTAGTGCAGTAATTAGATATTGGCTTTCGAGGTGACAAAATTGGTAGACGAGAAAAAATAAAGCCTCTCGAAAGCGATTAAGAGTAGAAAATTGACAAGTTACATTAGTTTGGCATCTCTTGACGTCTCTAAAGTAAATGGGTAGAATAAACACATGGAGAATGCATCACTTTTAAAGGAACCCAACATGGAGACCAACAGTTGGCCAACGCTGCACCAACTATACAGTGGTTCTCTAAAATGCCCAATTGGGTCCTGTGCAGTGCTGACAGCTTAGGGGCGCCGAAAGTTCCCAATCACTTGTTTACCGTTCGACTTTTTACATTTTTTTTCGATTTTTTACTTTTTGCCACATGCGGTCTGGAATGTCCCTGTTGCTTACTGTTATTATGCAATAGGTCCGACACCATGCAATATTATAACCAAACAAAGCATTAATTTACCTGCCAAAATTTCTATTTTGGTTGTTTAATGCGGTGTTAGAACACGTGGGGTAGGCTGGCATCCCCCCACAGACAACAAAGCCAATAGTCCTGCAGGTTCCAAACGCCTGGCTGGGTTGACTCCAGTCAGAGCATGTTCAGTGGACCCGCAGACCCGACCCTGTCACAGGCGGGATAAGGGCACTTTTACTTTAACTCTTTATTTTACTTATGTAGAAACATCCCCTGACTGTGTGTATGAGCATGAGTATTGAAACGGGGAGCATATCATCTTCTTTGCCTTGATTTTGTCGGTTGGTGTTTTAGGGCCATTCAACTACAGTGGTCACTAGAGCCCCATACACTATGTAGTTCTTATGCAGAGGTACTAGGCTGTTACGACAATTTTTGGGTCTTAGCGGTACCCAGTTTTCCCAAGCGGCCACTCATGTTAGTACTACCTGGGGTTGCGTTGCTTAACTTCAGTGATCAGACGAGTTTGGTTTGGTTTTTTGGTGTTTAAGGTCCCGTCAACTACAAGGTCATTAGAGACCCGTCAACTACAAGGTCATTAGAGACCCGTCAACTACAAGGTCATTAGAGACCCGTCAACTACAAGGTCATTAGAGACCCGTCAACTACAAGGTCATTAGAGACCCGTCCACTGCATAGTTCTAGTGCATAG
>JAAFCE010009109.1:12978403-12997099 GCA_013389805.1 Trigoniulus corallinus
CTTCAGTAACTGCAGCAACTTCAGTAACTGCAGCAACTTCAGTAACTTCAGAACTGGTATGTCCAACTTGCTCGAACTTTTGATTAGCACCAAGGCTGACGAAAAAGGGGATGATGGGGCAAAACCTCTCGGACCTGGACATCATTCCGTAATCCTATAATCCCGCCGCTTATATATTGTAGGCCTATAATCATCATCATCACACCCTTATCCCGCCTGTGGCACGGTCGGGTCCACTGAACATGCTCTGATTGGAGGTACCCCAGCCAGACGCCTGGAACCCAAAGGAATATTGGCTTTGTTGTCTGTCGGTGGATGCCAGCCTTCCCCACGAATTGAAATGTTCCAACACCGCATTATACAACCAAAATAGAAATTTTGGCAGGTAAATTAATGCTTTAAATGAATGTTGACCTTTTTAATATAGGTAAATTAATGCTGACCTATTGAATCAGTATTTCCTAATATTCGCATAGCCTTCTGAATATTTTGTACATTTACTGTCACCGGATCCCTCTGCTATCCCCCATGAAATTGTTTATTAAAATGTAGTGCACTCAAGTCTATTTTTATACGATTTTTTTGCAGAGTTTCTTTGAGACACTGCTATGTAGCCCTAGCAGTAAAGTTATTTTTTAACTCACGAACCGCACTTTGGAGAGGATGCACTTTGCCCCTGTCTTAGACAGGAAATAAGTCTGTGGCAAAATGTTGATCAAAGTAGGAAACTGCCCCATGGTTGGTTTTTTTTTTCATGTAAGAAGACCTTTCTAGCCATGTCACATTCTGCCTTTCCATTACCAATTTTTTTTTCCGTTTTTGTTGCTTCTTTTGTGTCCGAAAGCTTGGGGAAAGTCGATTTAACCCGTTAGTTTGACCCGACTTTGCTTTTCTGTCATTAGGCCATACATAGTTGTTCGAGACTTAAGCTTTTACTCTCTCTTCATGTAGTAGACTCTCATACGTCCAAGATCGATTACCCTGAAATACATGCCACCCTTTTTTTTTATTCAAGTTTTTCGCAGGAAGTGATGTCTATAATTAATGATAGTTGGTAAGAATGTTTTTTATATATACCCATCCAAAAAAAATATAAATGCCATCATTATCACAGTGAAATGTATCAGTAGATTTACATTTGAAGAGCGTTAACGTGTGAGATGTTTGGATTAGGATTTCATTCAATAAGCTCCGAAGGGCTTTTATCATAATGATTTATTTGTTGGTGCCCTATGGTTGTAAGGAAAATTCTCAAGTGCTCGGCAACTTAGTTCACCAAATTGTCAGCTGCTTGTTGAAAATCTTTTTAAAAGAGAGCGAGAAAAACGAGAGGCGATGTATCTGTAGGTATTCTTAGCTGCTTCTCTTCAAGTCTTCTGTCTTCATTTCATAGTTGGCCGTCTTAAAAGATTGTAATTTTCATGTTAGTGGTTTTATGATTAATGGATATGATAAGTAAGATCTCCTGCTAACTTATCTGCAAGGGACTTATCTTCTCTCCCCTCTCTCACCCGTCCGCAGAACAACTGAGGATTGTTGTCCTCCAACAATACCTCGTGCCAAACGCATTTTGGACGTTCTCAGAAGAACCCTCTCTACTATGCAACGAGTAGATGAGACAAAATTTACAGGTGTAGGAACTCGCTCCTTGGCGTCGGGTGAGCGCCCCAATAAATAGCAAACCGACGATAAATAAGCATAGGAGTTGCAGCTTTGGTGAGCAGCCGGCTGCGGAAAAGCACCTTCTAATAGTTCACCCCCTGTCCATTCAGGAGGACAAGATGGTTACCCGACCGATAGGTGGGAAAGGGGTTAGGAGTTTCTTTGATATAAAAGAAGGTAGACACGACACTTGTGTTTCCCTGAGATCGAAAAATGCAAAAGGACGTAAATTGAGCAGGATAAACGTTTGCTTTCGGACACACAAGTTGATCCGTTTCCGGCAACGTTGTCTTTTCTCCCTGCGACATTGTCTCCAAGTTGTGCCCTGCGAGAAAAATTTCTCTGGATACCTAGGGGGCTCAGTTGTAGACCTATTTAGTCGTAAGCGTTAGCCGAATGACTTGCTTGACTCTGGACGATACTAGGCCGAAATCAAATTTGGGCTGACCCATTCCGAGTGTCAGGCGCTTTCCGATGTTCCAGTGCATGCTGTAGCAAAAGCTTGCTAACGGCCTTAGGCCACAATTTCCACAATTGAGCTCGTTCCCTGAAGCATTTATCACGTGCCATTCTCAGCACATTTAAGACATTTGTCTGGGTATTCAATGAGCCCACCCCGGTACTGGCCAGAGTTGTAAGGCTCTTGAGGAGGCAAAGTGTGCTGGTAGTGAACCTTATTACAAGAATAATCTCCCTGGTCGAATGTCGACCAGGGCCAACCCAACATCTTCATTGATGATTACTGCAGCTACCTTACCATACGACGAATTACTCAAGTTCCCCAATTGGGGACCCCCCTCAATTGGTATCCGTTAGGCCCTTCGTCCACCGGCGCAACGCGATTGCAATTCGACTCGAAAGAATATCGCTTTAGCGTTGGATGGGAGTCGATTCCCAATCGGACCCTTGCTATTGTGTAGTTGGTCGTCCACCTAGACGACTGCAACGCAACTTGCAATCGACTGGCAAACGACCAACTCCAAAACGACTGGCATGTCAGTTGCATGGCCAACGCTTGTGCAACTGTTTTCAAATTTTCATTGTCAACGCTTATGCAGCAAAGAACGCTTTCAATACACACCATTGTAAACACATTTGTCCAACTTCAAAGAACCAGTGGAGACACAAGGGGTGTGCGGGGGGGGGGGTGAGGTCCTCACCGGGTGACACCACTGACACCATGACAAACGGGGTGACACCAAAGCAGAAAAAGCAGCTTTTTCCGGGAGAGGGGGTGACATCATGGACCCTAGCGACGCCACTGCAAAGAATGCTTTATTTTTCAAAGACCCTTGAATAAAGACATTGTCATCACACTTGTCCATATGCAACAACAACATTACAATAACGAACTGCACGGTTTTCCATTGTGGACGAGACTGACGAAAAAAAAGTTGCAAGAGAGTTGCGCCGGTGGACGAAGGGCCTTAAAGGTGGAACCTAAGGGATTGTATGCTGAATTTCTGTGCTATCGACTATGGATCGCTAAATAAGCCTCCGGAACTATGGAAGCACTTCCCTGGATACGATTCCATCGTCCTTCGTAGGAAAATCGAACTACTTGAACTGTCAGTTCTTGTGAAAAACGTCGTCTCGAGATAGCGCCCTTAACCTTTGCTTAATTTGCACGTGGCCCTTTGTTGGGCTCACTTGACTCGTTTCGCCTTGTAGACTCTAAACGCTTAGCTGTGTTCATTGATTTCCGGTTTACTTTTGCTCTGTAATAATGCCTTATCCTTGGGAGAAGGCATTGGCAGAATGGTTCTAAGAAAATGTATGGAGGTCCTTTGAAATTTCGTTTCTTATCGGCTTTGTTAAATCTTAACTATTGTAAGAATTGGCCTCTTTCTTGGAAACATTGTATGATGTAACGTGTTACTCCTATGAGTGTGTTTATCGACTGAAATCGGAAGGAACAACTTCATATAAAATAATGTTATTTGGAGCGCAGTGTTGTGTATGCGTGTGATAGGGAATATATGGGAATCCTGGGAATAAAGGTGGGATGGGGTTGAAATAGAAAATGAAAGTCATAGACTGGGAATTGCCTTTGTCGTTTATTCATAATAAGATCGTTATTTGATGTCGTTTGGATTTTGCCTTTAGCATGTTTGTGTGTCTCAGTTACCACCGACAAAAAGTGGCAACCTTGCAAGTAGGTATTTGTAACTGACAGAGAAATTATAGCTGAAATGTACCATTTATTTTAAAATGTGTTGTTAATATTTTTTGTTGTTGGTGGTTTTTAGAAAATTGGCTATTTTTCAAAACCCCTTTGAAAGTGTCTCTCTCGCTCTGTCTGACATGTGCCGTGCTCTTAAACGCTTTTCTCGAAATGCTCTTGTTAAATGTAACACTTGTTCCCCAAAGAATAGAGAAACAAAATCGTAGCGTCTTAAATGTAAAAATCTTGTTTCTTAACTGCAGAAATGCCTAGTGAGAAAAGGATTTTGTTGTCGTGTTAATGTTGCTGACACACGATCAAAAATGCTCAGATGAAAGGATTCATTTCCTTAACTAATCAACCAACACGAACTGCTTCTAAAATGAAGCGCCCGTTTATGTTGTTCGCTCCTTAAATAGATGGTGGGGAAAATGCTCTCACTATTGCTATTATGGTGAAACCCCCTAAGAAAGCCACTCTGGGACATCGGTAAGTTGGTCGACTATGATTTCTCGATAAACAGACGGAAAAAATGCTCTCGAACATTTTGATGCATTTCAGGAAGATGCTTTTGCACGGCTGTAGTTGTTCTTGCTGCATTTCTGTCAGGATCATGTAGTGGCTTGTGGTCATCCCAGTGTTGTAGTCATATGTCGATTTGCAGTTTTTAATGTTTGAACGGCTGAAGGTCCAGGGGAGTTCTTAGGTTTAGGACCAAGGCGGGTAGTTGCTTTCAAATAAAGCCGTGGCCTTGTGTCGTGTGTATGGTGTCGTCTGCACGTAAAGTAGGGTTGCCATAATTGTCGGAACACCGACCGGGACATCCCCCCTTAAAAATATTTTTTCAACAAAACGGCAAGAATTCATATTATAAACATTCATAGCTTTATTAAAAAATTCCATAATCCTTTCACTAACGCATTGAAATATAAAATATTTTAGAGGACCCAAAAAAAAAATCGTTAGGATCAATCAGTGGCGGATCTGAGTGGGGGTAGAACTTCAAAAAATGTGCGCCCCAAATATTTTTAAATATTCATAATCCCTGAGTATACATCTAGCTAGCAATTACAATAAGGTCCTCTCCTGGCCCATTGACAATGACCTATCTTCAGTGGTTTAGCCAACTACAGATTGGACTGCAACTGTTGGACTGGCAGTATAGAAATGGGGATAGCAATGCAAAACTGCTTCATCAGTTGCGCCCCTTTCAGGCAGTGAGGGGGGAGCAATTGCTGCATTGCCCCTCGTCTGGATCCGCCCCAGGGATCAATGGTGGATCATTGCCGAACAGTCAGTTTCACTGGCAAAATGTGATGTGCTTTCATGGACGAATCTGTACCAAATCTCTAGGCATGTACTGTATATGCGCAGTACTGAATGCAATGATATTATCAGAAAATAATTGTTTAACATGCGAAAATTTTAAATCGACCGGGACAAATGACTGTCGGACCGGGACACTGGGACACAGACCTCAAAACCGGGACGTATGGCAACCCTAACGTAAAGGAAACCACGCCAAAATGTTGGCGTGGGTTCCTTTGCGATAAATAAGCATTCGGCTTGCAACTTGCTAGAACGCCACATTGTGCACAAGATTACGTCAGACGGGCACATAGGATGTGGTATACTGCAGCATTCATTCCAGGACTGACAAAATGCAGATTTCAATGCGGTCGCCCAGCAGTGTGGTAACAATGAATGACTTCACTATCACGAGTTCTAGCTTTCCTGCTACCGCTGCTCTGTTTGACATCACAAGGGCTAGTTATCAGCCCGGTAGCCTTGACGGTATGCTGATGCATCCCCACTACGCTATACCGCTCTCTGTGTGTTCAGACCTTTAGATTGACAGCTGACTGTAAAAATACCGTCCTACCGCTTCCTCATGTCTCATGGGACAAAAATGGACACCCGACCCCGCCGTAGGTAGGAAAGTGCGAGTGATGATATGCTCATCTATTTCATCAGTGACAAAGTTGAGTCACCAATGGCCAAAAGTTCTCTGCTCTGAAACGGTATTATGTAGTCATTGTAGTGGATTAACTCACACGGTGCCCGTTTGTCATGCAGGCGGACTGAGATCATTTCCCAGCTGCGGTAGTATGATTGCTCTATCAGCATTGGTCTTCTCTTCAGTAGTACCTTGAAGTTCCTAATCTTTTGTCCCCAATGAAGATTTCTTAAAGCAGCCTAACCATTGGCATCACTCTTGCCACCTAAGTGTTTGCGGAACCTTGTTGAACAAACCTAAATATCTGGAAAAAATTATTTGCCAGTAATCTGATGAAGTCGACTATCTGGTTGCCATACCAACCAATTCACTTTACTGGCTAAACCCTGTAAATTTGAGGTGGTGTTAAGGCAGCTCTTCAATCCATTGGAATTGAATGCCTTCTGACTATTTCGGTTGGTGATGATGATAGTTAAGAGCCCATTACCTAAACTACAGTAATACGATAAACGTTGTTATGGTTAGAGTTCAGTGTCTGAAAACCAAACTTATTGCCCAAATGGTAAGTCAGCATATTTATGGGACATTTAATTAAGTCCCTGTTTGCAATCTACAGGAATTTTCCTCTGCACCTCTGCTGATTTTGGACCGACCATATGAGATTATAGGCAGTATGGGATTAAAGCCGGACCAGACCGGATATTTATGCGGGGCCTATTTGGTTTTGTGCTTCTCTGCTATGGCTACCTGCTTGAGCTGCTAACAAGTAATGTTGGTGGTTACAGTGGACTCTGCTCAGTGGTTCCAGATTCGGTACTAGATCGAGAGAGAAGCCCCCAGTGCGGAAGTGTATGATGTCACTTGCACGTAAGAGTCCTTTCTACTTTTAAAGCGTAGATCAACAAGAAATGGGCCACAGCAAAGAGTTGGAGCATTAGGTTGGTAGCCGGGGTGAGCCTGCTACATAAAAATACTGTTCATTAGATCACCCATGTGTCCCAATAGGACTTAAATAAGTACTCGATCTTGCCGTAGGTGGGAGAAGTTGTTGGCTCTTAAATGATGATACTTTTTAAAATAACTAAGGGGTGCTGCAAGTTGTCTGTCCGGGGGTATTTCTGTAATCAACAGGCCAGTAGATCGACGACAACGAAGCATAGTGGTAGGAACCAGCTGTGGAAGAACGCTATCCAACATATCACCCTTGTGTCCATTCAGAGGGACACGTTGGGTACCCGACCCTGTCATAGGGGGGAAAAGGGTTAGGGGTTGCTATATATATAGAAGTAGGGCAAATCACACATTGGTGCTGGTTGTACAGTCCCTGGCCATATTAATGTGACCACCAGCTAATATACAGCTGCAGAGGCGTCGCTAGCGTTGGCATCACCCAGTGTAGTGACACCATGATGTCACCCCTCTCCCTTCAAAAAAGCTACTCTGTTCCATCTTCTGTTCTGGTGTCACCCCTTTTGTCATGGTGCGAGTGGTGTCACCTGGGGTGGCTGTCACCCCCTTAGTAACGCCACTGTCCAGCTGCAAACCACTGGGACCGCCATTGACCATGGACGGCCTGCAATGCCACCAGAAGGCCAGCAATGCCACCAGAAGGCCAGCAATGCCGGTGTCTTCTGGCAGGCGGGCCACCTGATTGGCATCAGTATCCGCCCTCTCATTGGACATAATGCTGACATGTTCAGGGACCCACATAAAGACCCCTGTCTTGCCCTACTTATGAATCATGAGAAGCTGAATCACTGAATCACTAAGTATTCAAAAGCATTGCAAAAATATTACAAATGCATTAAATGTCTAGTGGTCACATTAATATGGCCAGGGACTGTATGCAGGGCCGGTCCTATAGGTAAGACCGCCCGCGTGCAATTATGTCGAGGCCGCTCCCCTCATAATATTTTCACTTATTTTGTTTACCCTGTACAGGTCAGGGGCGGATCAAGGGGGAGCAATTCAGCACTTCTCCCATCTCAGTGCGTCATTCGGGCGCATATTTCAACTGATGCATGATTCAACTTTGCAACTGATAAAGTATTTTAGCTTTGCTATCCCCCTTTTCAGGGCCGGCCTTAGGGCTAGGCGACCACCTTGGGCTCCGCGCTGGTGAATTAAAAAAACTTGGTCCTGGGGCCCCGCTATCGCCTGCTGCTAGAGTTTCCAAATATTCGGCTTCATCAACTATTCGAATATCGAATAATACAATTCAAACTATTCGAATATATGTTCGAAATGGAATGCAAGTAGCTGAGATGCAAACTCTGTGGTCCATAAGTGGGGTGTCAAGAGCTGATAAAATTGGGAACGAGTATATGTAGAGTAGCTTGAAGTGGGGACAATGCGGAAAAAATGAAAGAGAGTAGATTGAGGTGGTATGGACATTTAATGAGAGGAGGGGAGGAGGAGCTTGTTAGGTCCATTACAGGAATGCAGGTGGTTGGAAGCACCCGGGGCAGGGGGAGACGTGGGAACAGCTTGCTCGTAACTATATGGTAGTGTGTGGGGCTAGAATCTGCAGACCCGACCCTGCTTCAGGCGGGATACAGGTATGATGATGATATTTATTATGCGTCACTTACCTGAAAAATTAGGATAACCCAATTTTAATATTCAATGAAATTTCAGGGATGATGTTTCAAGAAAGATATTAGCATTAAAACTGAACTCTGCCAAATGATGGAGTACACTTGTTTTGTTAGTAGTCAAAGGATCGTGCAATGGGTATATGGAAGTAAAAACTAAAATATTCCTTATTTGTTGAGAACTTCATTTATACAAGCAGTTAGCGGATAGCCCCTAACCCTAACATGCATGAATAAGTCAATAATATTTCTGGAAAATCTAGGTATATGAGCTATGCATCAAACCATCGACTGTACTCACTGCTGAATTCATCATATAATGTCAACATTTGCAAAATATTTAGTTACAAATGGCTCTACATTTTCCCCGAATATTATTCGAATAATTTCTAAAATATTCGAATATCGAATACTTCAAAACAGGCCGAATATATCCGGATATCGAATATTCGGATTGGAAACTCTACCTGCTGCCTTGGGCCCCTCTATCGCCTGCTGCCTTGGGCCCCGCAAACTCTAGGACCGGCCCTGCCTCTTTCTATACTGCCAGTGCAATCTGCAGTTAGCTAAATTGTAATTACTAGCTAGAATTATACTAAGGGATTCTGAATATTTAAAAATATTTTAGGCGCACTTTTTTGAAGTGTTCCCCCCCCCCGATCCGAAAATCGTTATTTTGTTTTTATTTTCTTGTTCGCCAGTGCATGGCAAGAATTACCTTTCTCTCCTGGAGCATCAAAGCATTAGAAGTTTGGTGTTTTTTTCTCACATTGGACCAATGAGTCCTGGTTGTATAGCAGAATATTGCACGAATAGGGATCTGGTGGAAAATAGGAGGGAATGAAGATCCAGAACTCACAGACCAGACCCTGCCATAAGCCGGATGATATGATGCCATGCGATCATGTAACAATCATAACAAAAATGCGATCTGCTGAAGCTCCAAGCTCTGTAACACTATTAAAATGTCATTAGCAACTGACACTGAAAGTTTACAAAGAAAGGGTTGTGTTTCAATATTCATTTGTTTTGAAAATGAACTGGTTGACTGTAATGAAGTCTCTGAGCATATGGACATTGTACTAATTATCATGCAAGACTGGTGAATGAAAAATCGCTTCTCAATTACCAGAAATGCAGTCAAGCGTGAAATTAACAGCTGCTGTTAGGTGAAACGTGTTCATTGGGAATATGGGATATGTAAATAGAAGTAGAATTACCTTTAGTCGTCTGCTGAATTTTTCATAGTTGAAAGAAAATAGGATATGAGAGAGAGAGAGGAACAATATTCATAATAAAATATTGATTAATCAGTCCATGAAAAACGCTATTTTTATTATTTTAATTGAAACTGTAATATCTTTCTTATGGTGGATCAATAATTTATTATTATAATAGGTAATAGTAGTAGTGTGCTCGGTAACTAGGGCAGTGGCTCTAGATCTGATACTGAATCGAGGTGGGTTGACTTCTTTCGGACGAGAGGGGGAGCGGCAAATTGCGTTGGACCCACCAGTTCTCGTCTGATCACTGAAGTTAAGCAGCGCAACCCCAGCTAGTACTGATATGGGTGGCCGCTTGGGAAAACTGGGCACTGCTAATACCCAAAAATCGTCGCATTAGTGTAGTGTCTGTGCAGTCTCTGCATAAGAACTATGCTGTGGACGGGGCTCTAATGACCTTTGTAGTTGAAGGGCCCTAAAACACCAACAACACAGGAAAACTCAACAATCTGGTAAGCTAAGCTAACCCTGAAGGAGTAAGAGAACTTGAAGCGAAGCAAATTAAAGCTATATGTTCGTGGTTAGGGACTGAGAAGGATTTGCATATTGTAATGGAATAATTACTCCATTATTCTACTGGAATAATGGAACATTTTTACAACGAACAATATGCCATCTTGTGGAGTAATGAAAATATTGGGATTTGTATGGAAGGATGAGAAATAATGACGACGTAGTGTGTAGAGGCGAGGTAGTAAAAAAGGTGCAGGGAATTACCTAGGATCAGTGTTCCAGAGCAGTGGAGAAATAGCTTCCGATGTGACCGGAGGGTCCCAATAAAGTTAAAGGGGAAATTCTACAGGGCAGTGGTTAGGCCGGCTATGCTGTATAGATCAGTGTTGGACAGTGCAAAAGACCCATGACAATAGAATGAGGGTAGCTGAAATACGAATACTGAGGTATGTTGGTAGGGTGTCGAGAGGAGGTAGAATTGCGAATACTGTAGGTGTACAGTATTAGGGTAATTTGGGGGTGGGAAGACATCGCGGAAAAGATGAGAGAAAAAAGATTGAGATGCTATGGGCATGTGATAGGAAGGGAGGAGGAGGAGCTGGTTAGGTCCATTACAGGGATGCATATTACCGGGTATTGTAATCACCCGGGGCAGAGGGAGACCTAAGCAGACGTGGGAGCAGGTTCTACAAAGGGGAATGTTAGGCAGGAGAGGAAGGTCAGAACCAGCAGACCCAACTTCTTCCACAGGCGGGATAAGAGTATGATAGTAACTTAGAGAAGGATTAGACAATGGTGATGATGTTACCGTGAGAAAAACGATCCAAACAATCTTCTGATCGATAATCATATTAGAGTTCACAACAATACATTTTAAGATTTATTATACATACACAGTATGGGTGTATTTTTGCATTTGGGTAGACAGCTCGTGTTGTTCGCATACGCTTTACTGTCAAGATACGGTACTTGGAGTTTAGATTGTCGAGGTCGATTGATTTTCACCATGTGTGACGTTTCACCCACATAATATGGTTCAAGATGTTTCCCCTGTTTGAGACGAATATTTTGAGGAGGATGCCCATTGTCTCAACAGATGTATTTCATCAGGGATCATATCACCAAATACCCTGAGTTATAGACTGCTCAGTTAACTTATATCTGAGGGATCTGACTGCAGGTTCGTTCCTGGCTGAAATTACACATGGATGAAGGACCTAGACCATCTAGAGTTAAGCGGTCTTCAAAATAAAAATTCGAAAAAAATTATGAAACACTCACACTACTTGACTAGTGTTTATTAATTAAAAAAAATATAAAGAAGCATTTAGTTATATTTGAAAATTAATCAGAAGCTTCATGCGTGGGCTGCCGATTCGTTCGCAGCAGCAAGATATGCTTTTCTAAAGGTGGGATGGGGTTCCCCCAAAAAACGTTATAGTTCTAAGGGTCCCGTGAGTCGAGAAAGTTTGAAGACCACTGAGCTAGACCATCGAACGTTCGCATACTCGATGTATAGTTTGGTTGAGACTTCCCACACCTGGACACAATACCATTTGACGATATTCCAATCATTGTGTGAACATTACGGAATGCTCGCAAGTGTTAGTGTTAAATGAAGACGCGGTTTGCTGTGAAAGGATTAAAAAGGTCCTTTTAAAATGCCAACTTATTTCTCTTGAATTTGGAGAAAGTCAACGACTGAGTAGTAATGGGCTGAGGTTCCATAGGAGAGAATTCCAAGTTATCTTCAAAATTTTAAAAGTTTGCTTAATTGCTGATTGCTTTGGTCACTAATCTCGACATAGTGCTATGTAAAATGTGTGGAAGGTATTGTGGGCAAGATTTTATACTAAGTGGCGATCTCTGGCCTATTGTAGTACTAATGAAATTTATGGTCAGTAGAGATTTCGACCTTCAGGTCGATTGTATCTAAAAGCATCTGGAAAGAAAAAAAAATTGACTTTGTAGATATATAAGGGCAAGCAATTCTTGACCATGAAGTGCCACTTGAGAATTTCACGTTAGCACCTTCCTATTTGGAAATGGTCAGTCGGGACATAGAACAAAACGAAACGATCTGTCGGATGCAACAAATGACGTGCGAATCTCTTGAGAACCACGTTTGCTTTCCATTTCTCACTTGGTTACTCTACCAAAATAATTATTCTGCAGAGAATGTTGAATCTCTTAAGGATTGACTTGTACTCATTTTTTATTTGCAGAAAGATTGGACCTTCATCCCATTTTGTTCCTCCCTTGACTTTGGAAACAACGGAAGAAACTGACCAACGTTAAGATTTGAACGCCCATGTTACTTGGAATGAGAATATTTTTTCACCTGCGATGCAGATCATTCCGCGATATCCTCATTTTCATCGTATCATTTTCCGTTCTGTCCTTGTATTTAACTTACCACTTGAGCACATTATCATTACCAAGGCATATACCTCAAGGTAAGCAAATTCTTTTTGATTTATATGGCAGTGGGTCCTCAGGAGAGACAATAGATTGAGGTGGTATGGTCATGTAATGAGAGGAAAGAAAGAGGAGCTGGTTATGTCCATTACAAGGATGCAGGTTATTGGAAGCACCCGGAGCAGGGGAAGACCAAAACAGACTTGTGAACAGGTTGTACATAAGGATATGTTAGTGTGTGGGTTGGATGAGGACTTGATGGGAGATAGGCGGGATGGAGAGCAGAACCCACAGACTCGATCCTTCCCTATGATGATGATGAGCAGTGAGTCCTCAGTATGGGAATTTAACTGGTTCCACAAGGTACTTTGGCTATGAGACCTTTCCGGGACTGAAAGAGTACTCTGACAAACTTTTTGGGGGCATTTTGATAAATTCACTTTTAGTGTGATGTAAAGGTCATGTAAAACAAGTGCCTGAAGCACAGTGACTGCAAGGAGCAACATTGAGAAATGCAGAATAAAAATTCTAGCAACGTCCCTGGGCAGCAAAAACTCCAGCTATGTCACACTTCCATATAAAATTGCGGTAACTGTAGAAATTTGTTTCCTGGATATTGAACTGAATTTATGCTGCCTCCAAGACCAGGCTATGGATGGTCAGGGTTTAATTCAGCAGCTGAAGGAGAGGAAAAGCAGGTTGAGGTATGTTCTGCAGAAACTCTCAATAATGTGACTTCATAGCCACTTTGTATAATACAATTGTAAATTTTTTTGAGAGTAATCCACATTCATATACTGAGGACCCACTGCATTTAGAAGACTTTTTGTTGTTCCTAGCAAGTGATTTACATTGTGAATTATTTCTAGTTTGCTTAATTATCGAATTTTGCCATGTATGGGATTTTTATATATCGTCTTACAACTTTTCAGATTCCATTGTCCACATATGGGACAGTCAATTAGGTGATAACCCCAATGTATTTAATCATGTAGCCAAGGATACTTATGGAAGAAGTCTTCGCGAAAAATCTCCATCTGATGTGACTGATAGCATACAGGGTCAGAAACAACAACAGCAATTAATAGATGTTTTAACTAAGGTAACTACACCGTTTAATAAGCAAATACTGTTAATATTCTTTTACAGAAATTTTTGGTGAAATGCTTTCAGACTTAAGGTTAGGGGTGCTATGTAGATCTTTCGCATGCACTCAGATATATTCTAATTGAATACACTGCAAGCTGCCCTGTTAGGCCAAATTGGCAGTGGAGTAAATAACTCTCATTCCTAAGTTTAAAATCTTTGAAAACCCCAAAGAACCTAAAGCATGGCATCTACTCCTCCATGCTGCCTACGCAACCCAAGTTAGTACCGACATGGGCGGTTGATTGAGAACATTGAGTGCTGCTAATTTCCACTCTCCTACATTCCCCACTCCTACCTGCCTCTCACCCGCGAGCAGCCTTCATAAGGTCGTTATGGCTGCTTGGCCTACTCCCCAACCCATTGGCGCAACATACTAACATAAATATTGCAGGTCGGTCCGTGTCTTATTCCGAAACTGAAATAACACCAGGACTCTTCAGGGTATGGACCCTGGCCATATATACGGTAACTATAAGTTCACCTTTTTAAGATATCAGCATAAGCAAGGATGACTTCTTTGTAGGTTCAGTGATGATCTAGGTCAGGTGGTTTTTTCGTATTAAAGGGAAATCCTTATAAAGTATGCAATTTTAATGGGATGGGAGGTCTCTCATGGTGTTTCGATGTCACCGTTACAAAAAACACCTTTTGTAGTTGAATAATAAATGCACCAGGCACCAAAATTCCCTAGATGTTGTTCTGCTCTCCTCCATTGTGATAAGTAGTAGCTTTAAAAGCTGATAGGCAATCGTTAAATAATCCAGTAACTGTCGAGTCTCTGATGTCTCCTGTGAGTTGGTGTCTTGTCTTCACCTCCCAATCCATCTGTGATATTAGTAAAATAAACACATTTTTATTTGCTTACTTTATTCTATTAAGTAGTTTTCATCAACCCTATATATAATTTTACTTTAATGCTCACTAGTAATTAAAATTGATCAGCGTTTTATCAAATGAATTGTTATATAAACTGTCTGCTAGAAGCTTCCAGGAAGCCCCAAGCTTAAATATAACTTATAACTGTTGTAGCACTATGACTTTAGTTAACTTGTTACTGTACCTCAACAGTTGTATGGCCATCAGGGAGGAGATTTTTGTTGTTGTTGTCGGTAAAAATGTGACAAGTAACAATTGCACAGACATATTTGGTAAAACTGAAGATTCTGGTAGGGTGGAACCATTTGAAATAGACTTAAGTTGATATAACAACTTGAAGTTGTAGTAAAGCCTCTCGATTTTGCGCCCATAAGCTTTATGTAATTACTACCCCTCTAAACGGTGCACCTCTATAATGGCTACATCCCTCTATTGGTACTCCTAATATGTCACCATTTTCAGAAAATCTCCTCTGTAATGGGTACATCCCGCCTCGGTGACGCAGTGGGTAGCGTGCTTGGTAACTGCGGCAGTGGGTCTAGGTTCGATAGGGAGCGGCAAATTGCTTTGGACACACCAGTTCTCGTCCTATCACTGAAGTTAAGCAACGCAATCCCAGCTAGTACTGACATGGGTGGCAGCTTGGGAAAGCTGGGTACTGCTAATATCCAAAAATCGTCGCATTAGTGTAGTGTCTGTGCAGTATATGCATTAGAACTATACAGTGGACGGGTCTCTAATGACCTCGTAGTCGACTGGACCTTAAACCCCAACAAACAAACAAACTTGGGAAAACTGGGTACCGCTAGTATCCGAAATTCACATAGGAGAATCACAAAAGCAACACGCAGACTCCGCTTAACCATCGATTTTCGGGTCTCAAACCGAAACCCCGCGCTCACAGAGCCCTCCCAACATTAACTTTCTGAGAAACTTTGACAACAGAATTATTTCGATTTTTCTGACATCCGGATATTTCCAAAGGTCCCACAAAACCGCCGTCTGATCACTGAAGTTAAGCAACGCAACCCCATATAGTACTGGCATGGGTGACTGCTTCGAAACACTGGGTACTGCTAACACCCAAATTGTGGAGCGGCTTATGGCATTGGACACACCAGTTCTCATTTGATCACTGAAGTTAAGCAACGCAATCCCTGCTAGTACTGACATGGGTGGCCGCTTGGGAAAACTGGGTACTGCTAATATCCAAAAATCGTCGCATTAGTGTAGTGTCTGTGCAGTCTCTGCATCAGAACTACACAGTGGACGGGGCTCTAATGACCTTGTAGTTGAAGGGCCCTAAAACACCAACAAACTACTACATCGAGGTTCGATACTGGACCGAGGTGGGTTGGTTCCTTTCGGGCGAGAGAGAGAGGATCCGAATGTGCCTCCTTTCGGATTAGAAGTAAAATAAAACCGAGGTCCCTCGTGATGTACGATAGCATTTGCACGTAAAAGAACCCTCTCTACTATGCAACGGGTAGATGAGGAAAAAGCTTCCAGGTGTAGGAACTTGCCCCCTGGCGTCGGGGGAGTGCCCCAACGAACAGTAGACCGACAATAAATAAGCATGGGGGTTGCAGCTTTGGTCTGCAACTGGCTGCGGAAAAAAACACGGTACATTTTTAATAATTTAAAAATTTGGCGGCACACTCACAACGACGCATTTCGGGGCATAAAAACGCCAAAGAAAATGTATAAGGTGAAACCTAACCCTATGCAAAAACAAATACTGGACTGAGGTGGGTTGGCTTTTTTCGGGCGTGAGACAAGCCCAGAGTGCGCCTTCTTTCGGATGAGAAGTAAAACCGAGGTCCTGTGTGGTTACGATGGCATCTGCACGTGAAAGAGCCCTCTCTATTATGGAACGGGAGAGGAAGAAAAATTTCCAGGTGTAGGAGCTCGCCCTTGACTTCGGTGGAATGTCCCAACGAACAGTAGAAAGGCGATAAATAGCATAGGGATTACAGCTTTGGTCGGCAACCGGCTGTGGGAAAACACTGTCCAATACATCGCCCTTGTGTCCACTCAGTGACAAGATGGGTACCCGACCCCGCCATAAGCAGGAAGAGGGTTAGAAGTTACTTGTAACCTAGCCCTATGCACACATCAAGCGGATGACTAGTAGACTAAACTACTCCATAGTTTTGTTAGCCAGTAGTGAGAACTGAAATGTTCATGCCCATTGGTTCATCCAGTCCCTCCTAGGAAGGCAGAACCGATTGAAATACTTGTATGGCGTCACATATGTTTGGGTATTCGCAGTGACGGCACATTTCATGAATCTCGCGGCACAGTGGTTGAAAATCGTTGGTCTAGAGCAGTGTCTAGAGCAGTGATTCTCAACCACTGTGCCGCGGCACTTTAGTGTGCCGTGAGATTCACGAGAGTGTGCCGCGAGGTCGGGTACCCACCTTGTCCCTCTGACTGGACACAAGGGCGATATATTGGGCAGTGTTTTCCCACAGCCGGTTGCCAATGAAAGCTGCAATTCCTATGCTATTTATCGTCTTTCTACTGTTCGTTGGGACATTCCACCGAAGACGGGGGGGGGCGAGCTCCTGCACCTGGAAATTTTGGTCCTCTACCTGTTCCATATAGAGAGGGTTCTTCCATATGCAAATGCCATCGTACTCCACACGGGACCTCGGTTTTACTTCTCACCCGAAAGAAGGTTCACTCAGGGCTTCTCTCTCGCCCGAAAAAAAAAAGCCAACCCACCTCGGTGCAGTATTGAACCAAAAACTACTGACACAGTTACCGAGCGCCACCGAGGCAAGTTTTTGCATAGGGTTAGGTTACAACTTATGTATTTTCTTTGGCGTTTGTGTGCCCCGAAATGTGTCGTTGTTAGTGTGCCGCCAAATTTTGAAATTAGTAAAAGTGTACCGTGGCGAAAAAAAGGTTGAGAATCACTGGTCTAGAGGGACAAGATGGGTACCCGACCCTGCCATTGGCAAGAAATAAGAAGGTAACGTGATTTTAGACCAACGACCCTTGGTTCGTTTGTTTTTGAAAATTAAATTTTATACGATGCATTTTTTTCTAGTTTAAAAAAAGCACAATATAAAACAATATATGTACTGTATCTATTTTAGTTAAACTATTATTAAAGGGATTTACCCCTCTTATGGGTAAATCCCTCTCATGGGTACACTTTGGAAGGGGCCCACAGATACCAGTTAGAGAGGTTTCACTTTAGATTCCTTCATTGAATAAAGGTGGATTAAATTAATTATAACGTAGGCATTTCAACGTTATAAACGTGTATACGCTTGACTGTAGGATGTTCATCAAAAGTTGCTCATTTTTTCTGCTCTAGTAATGCATGCAAACAAGGGCCTGTATAATGGTTATTTTGTAGCATATACCTGGGGGCGAAATAACCATTAAGCCCATTGCGGAGTCTCAATGCAGCTTAGAAGGTTTTTTTCTTTCAAAAATGAACCTAATGATTTTGTGCAGAGTTAAATTTAAAAGTCTCAATCAACTAGATGGAAAACTAGTAGTAGCATAGGTGGGACAAAAAGATGATCACATTCTTCTTTGTGCCCATCTACTAAATTGCTAATATCGGCTGTAACAGAAGGGCCGACTGGGGTTTTATGGGGTCTTAGCCAGAATTTATTTGTGAGTTCCCACAAAAATTTGCAAGCGTGATGTATCGTTTTTGTTGGAACAAGTTACCGGCAAGGACAGTAGGACAACAAAAAAGAGCTAATATAAATTGAATTAAACTATTTTCTATATTTCTGCAAAGCAAGCAACTTCTAACTCTTTTCCGGCCTGTGGTAGGGTCGGGTACCCATCTTGTCCCTCAGAATGGACACAAGGACAGTGGGACAATGGATAGTCTTTTTCCGCTGTCGGTTGCCGACCAAAGTTGCAACCCCTATGCTTATTTATCATCGGTTTGCTGTTCGTTGGGGCACTCCCTCGACGCCAAGGGCAGGGTTCCCCCACTTCGGAATTTTGCCTCATCTACCCGATGCATATTAGAGAGGGTTCTTTTACGTGCAAATGCCATCGTACACCACACGGGGATCTCGATTTTACTTGTCATCCGAAGGTAGGCACACTTAGGGTCTCTCTCTCTGCGTCTGTCTCTCTCTCTCTCTCTCTCTCTCTCTCTCT
>JAAFCE010009109.1:12997199-13076616 GCA_013389805.1 Trigoniulus corallinus
CTCTCTCTCTCTCTCTCGGTGTGTCTGTGTCTCTCTCTCTCTCTCTCGGTGTGTCTGTGTCTCTCTCTCTCGGTGTGTCTGTGTCTCTCTCTCGGTGTCTCTGTCTCTCTGTGTGTGTCTCTGTCTCTCTGGGTGTGTCTCTGTCTCTCTCTCTGTGTGTCTCTGTCTCTCTCTCTCTGTGTCTCTGTCTCTCTCTCTGTGTGTCTCTGTCTCTCTCTCTCTCTGTGTCTCTGTCTCTCTGTGTGTGTGTCTCTGTCTCTCTGTGTGTGTCTGTCTCTCTCTCTGTGTCTCTGTCTCTCTCTCTGTATCTCTGTCTCTCTCTGTGTGTCTGTCTCTCTCTGTGTGTCTCATGCAACGCAAGCCCAGTTAGTACTGACATGGGTGGTCGCTCGGGAAAGCTGGGTACTGCTAATACCCAATAATCGTCGCATTAGTGTAGTGTCTGTGCAGTATATGCATTATAACTATACAGTGGATGGGTCTCTAATAACCTCGTTGTTGACGGGACCTTAAACTCCAACAAACAACAAAAAATCTGTGTGTCTCTGTCTCTCTCTGTGTGTCTCTGTCTATCTCTCTCTCTCTCTCTGTCTCTCTCCCCCGGCCTTCCCGAAAGAAGCCAGTCCATCTCCATCCACTATCGAACCTGGAACCACTGTCGCAGTAAATCGAGCACGCTACCTTTTGTGCGACCGAAGGACGTTCATTTTCCGTATTTCTGACGTATCAAAAATTCTGTTATCAAATTTTCATAGAAATTTGAAAGTTCAAAGCCAGTCTATGCGGGGTGCCTCGGTTTGACAGCTGAAAAACAAAGTCTGAGCCCTTTTTAGGTCGACGTTAAATAAGTATAGAGGTTGAATGAGGTCTACTGCCGGCTGAGAAAAATGCCGTCCAGCACATCACCCACGTGTTAGTGGGACAAAAATGGGCAAACGAGTTGACCCTGTCATAGGCGGGAAACCTGTCATAATATTGTGACTCTTCATGTGGACAGCGTCATAGTTCTTTTAAAATTTTGCATTTCTCAATTTCCTTGTTAATTTCCTTCAGGATTTTCAGTTCTCTTGTGATGTTTCTCAAGATAGTTTTTTGCTTTAAAACTCATTTCAAAGTCGTATTTTTGATATTATTCTTATATTCAATGTAAGATGGAGTTTTCTTAACAAAAGTCAGTCCGGAAAGGAACCTTTTTCGTTTTTTGTGCCTTTCTTGACTTCATGAAGTCGCAATGTCCGCAGTCTGTCTTATTATTTGCTCAGTGTCACTTTCACTTGTTCAAAAAGGATTTTACTGGCTTATGTCTACAGTATGCGTGCGTGTTAGGAAATAAAGGCGTCAATAGAAGACTTGATGGACAAACCCAAACTGTATTTTGCCCATCGCAGTCAATTTAATACGTCATTGGATCAGTAAGGTCTCTAGAAGTTGTCTTCTTTCAAGAATTTGGACGAGAAGGGAGGGAAAGGGTTGGTATAAGTATAGCAGAAAAAAACCTGAGATAAACTTGAAGAATTGTGATTGCTAAGGATCAAAAGAGTTGTGTAAATTGACATGGGAAATGAAAGTTGTGTTGTCGAGAATGAAAAAGTCTAAAGAGAGTTGGACACTGGTTAATGGATAATAGCTTGAGGAGTTGATGATTTAGTTCTCTTTTAAAAAAAAACTCATTGGTCATCATGGTTTGTTTGTCCACCTCTGCCGTCACCTCCTCCATCCCACTTCCATATCTGCAGATTGTATCACTTGAGTTCAATCCCGTATTGACATAAGAGTTGTCCTGTTTCAATGATTTGAGAGCCAATCATTATATGGAGTTTTTTTCCTATTTTTTATCTTGATTGAAAATAATGATAAAAATCTCAAGCGAACTATAGGCGATTTGGAGTCGGTTCTGAAGTACTGTTGTAGAACTGACATAGTAAAATATTTGGTGTTATAACTGATCGTTGGTTGCTGATTTCATCTAGTGGGAGTTGAGTCAGGTGCTGAAATAATACATAGGTGGGGACTTGATGGTTTTTTTTTACTTTACCTGAGTCACTTTGGTGCTGTGATGATAGAGATTAAATTTCCATCATTGTGAGAGCCGTTTCTAGATTTTCAATGTTTATGTCTTTCTCTGCCTCTCCTCCCCCATTTCACTCTATTAAACTGAAGACTACCTTTTTTCCACATATGAAGTTCAGAATGAAAAGGGAAGAAATCGATTACAGCACCGAGAGAGAAGGAGAGAGGAAAGAAAGCAAATACCACCAACAAATCTAAACCTTTTTTTCAATTGTGTCCTTTTTTTCCCTCCAAGTTTCTAAATGTGTAATGCACGCACCCTTTTGTGAAATTGTAATCTTTACGGTTGCTTTTTCACAATGGAGGAGGTATTTTCATTTTCTCACATCTTAAAGTGGGAATGATACAAAGTGGAAATAGTTTTTTAGTGTTTATTTCATGATAAATTTCATTTCATCATGAGGAAAAGAATAAAAAGTCCACAGAGAAAGAGGCCACAAGGAAGCGACGAATGTCATTTTCACAAACTTCAACCTTAATACATAGTTGTGTATATTTAACAAACATTGAATATTGAAAGTGATCAAGCTTAATTTGATGGCTGTTTTAATCCCGGAGCAATGGCTATTTCACGAATAAATTGAAATACTCTATACTAGAAATAATGTTATTATTTAAATATAGTGCAATGTAAATTGAAATAAGCTCACCGTAATTGAAATTGCTGTATCTTTGATGAGGAGATCGCCTAACGTCAGTAGCACAGTATGATGATTAGATCAAGTAACTGTTGGCATGTCATCTTTTTTCCGCCAGTTCTACTCCTCGTTTTAGTTTTAAATTTCATCGTAAACATAGGCTGCACATTTTCAAATCATACTTCGAAATGCCTACAATGAAATCAATTTCCTAATATCCTCTTCCAATGAAAGGTTGGTTTGGTTTAGATCCATATCTACTACTGCTGCTTAACTTTTTTTCTTGTCTATGGCTGGGTCGACTTATCATTTTTGCCCCAGTAGGACACAGGGGCAATCCGGTAAACATATTTGTATACAGCCGGCTACCTACATAATGCTGCAACCCCCATGATTATATAATGCCAGTCTCTTTTTCTCCGTTCGGGCACTTTTCCTACAACTGGAAATTTAGCCGAACTGCACGTATAGCCTATTTTACTCTTTCTAGTAAGGGTTCTTTTACCAACGAACAGTAGACCGAGGATAAATAAGCATAAGGGTTCCAGCTTTGATCGGCAGCCGGCTGCGGAAAATACCGTGTGTCCATTCAGAGGGACAAGATGAGTCCGCGACCTCTGATGAGTGTCTCTCTCTTTGTCTCCCGAGTAGGCCCCGATCCAGTTTTTTCGGTGCCCTGGTCAAAAATTAGTTTTGCCCATCTCCCAAATCTGCCACTCCCGGGTAATGTAAGTTTGCCCCTTAGGTCTGGGCCTGGCACCTGAAAAAACAGTCAATTATTGTTTGATTTTAAATGGTCTGCAGCAATTTATCCATGTCATCAAAGGGTCGCCCAACTATCTTAAGTAGCTGCTGATTGTTGACAACGTGCACACGTTCATGGCTAATTTTTTTCTTCACACCAATTTTTGCCCTCCCCCCTTAAATCTGGGCCTGCGCCCGAATGAGGCCGATTCAGTATCAAAGCTGAAATAACTGGCGCAGTAGTGTAGTCCAGCATGCTATCTCTACACCACATGTGTAAACAGACCAGACGGAATAAGGGCGTAGTAGTCCTCTGGGTGGTTAGTGTAGGAATGCAGCAATTGTTGTTGTTGTTTGTTGGAGTTTAAGGTCCCGTCAACTACGAGGTCATTAGAGACCCGTCCACTGTATAGTTCTAATGCATATGCTGCACAGACACTACACTAATGCGACGATTATTGGGTATTAGCAGTACCCAGCTTTCCCGAGCGACCACCCATGTCAGTACTAACTGGGCTTGCGTTGCTTAACTTCAGTGATCAGACTAGAACTGGTGTGACCAACGCAACTCGCCGCTCCCATGCAGCAATTGCTCCCCCTCAGTGCCTGAATGGGGCGCATATTTCAATTGATGCATGATTCAAATTTGCAACTAATGAGGCATTTTTGTATTGCTATCCCAATTTCTAGACTGCCAGTCCAACAGTTGCACTGCAATCTGCAGTTCGCTAAAAATGGGACATTGTCTAATTGGCAGTAGAGGACCTATTTCAATTGCTAGCTAGAATTATACAAGGGATTCTGAATATTTAAAAATATTTGGAGCGCCCGTATTTTGAAGTGCTCCCCCTTGATTAGCCCCTGGATCCGCTGTTGTTGTTGGTTGGTGTTTTAGGGCCCTTCAACTACAAAGGTCATTAGAGCCCCGTCCACAGCATAGTTCTGATGCATACGAGGTGTGTTAGAAAAGTAATAAGACTGATTTTTTATTTAGCAAAGTGTTTGTTTTTTTCAAACATCAATATTATCTCCTTCAAAGTAGTTCCCTTTGGCAGCTATACACTGGTTGAGTCGTTGTTCCCACTCTTGGGAGCCGAGATGGGAGCCTTCAACTGGTAGGACTTTTAAATGGTCGGTCACAGTCATTTGAATGTTCTCCAGAGTTTCAAAAAACCTCCATGGTGCCAAAACAGGATTGACAGTGACCAAGAATTCTGTGATCACAGGTGATGAATCCTGGGTATTTGAGTGCAATCCTTAAACAAAGTTGCAAAGAGAAACGTGGCACACTCCACTCTTTTCCTCAACCAAAAAAATGTCGAATGAGCAAATCAAGGATGAAAAAAGTGCTGATTTGCTTTTTGACAGTAGAGATATCGTGCATAAAGAATTTGTTCCTACAGGGCAAACTGTCAATCAAGTGTTTTACCAAGGTGTCCTTGAAAGCCTCAGGAAAAGAGTGATTTCTGTGAGACCAGACATTGCAGACAAGTGAATGCTTCATCATGACAATGCCACATGTCACATGGCCATTTCCATCAGGGAATTTTTGACCTCAAAATGCATTCCTGTTGTTCCTCAACCCCCTATTAACCTGATTTGAGTCCTTGTGACTTTTTTGTTTTCCCAAAAATAAAACATGTCTTAAAAGGATGTCATTTTGGAACCCTGGAGAACATTCAAAAGACTGTGACCGACCAGTTAAATGCCCTACCAGTTGAAGGCTTCCATCACTGCTCCTAAGACTGGGAACAATGAGCCCACTGGTGTATAGCTGCCAAAGGGAACTACTTTGATGTTTGAAAAAAACAAAAACTTTGCTAAATAAAAAATCAGTCTTATTACTATTCTAACACACCTCGTATACTGCACAGACACTACACTAATGTGACGATTTTTGCGTATTAGCAGTACCCAGTTTTCCCAAGCGGCCACCCATGTCAGTACTAGCTGGGGTTGCGCTGCTTAAGTGATTAGACGAGAACTGGTGTGTCCAACGCAATACGCCGCTCCCCCTGGATCCGCCTCTGAGAGTAAAAGCACTAAACTGAGATTAAGGTATAATGATGAGTGATGATGATTTAAAGCTATCCTCTCCCTTAATAAACAGAATGTAAATAAATCATTTCTTCTAAAGAGTACACCGAATATGAAAGATTTAGACGTGTCCTTCATAGACATATTCGTGACCTGTACATGCGAATACGTTGGTACGACTTCCAGAAGCCATTGTTGAAGAAGATGGTAAAATAGTGTTAGGGCTTTGGGTAGCAGCTTGATATCGTAAACGTATTTGTTTTCAAAGGAACAGAATGAGACTAGAGAAAGGAAAACGAAAAAGATTCACAGTTGGTGATTTGGTGATGGATAAGGCTTTGATTTGACATTGTTTTTCGTTTTGCATCCCCATTTCAATCGATACAATGGCAGTACCAGTGTAGTTTTATGACTAGTCATGGTATATATTCTTGGTTTGGCATTAATGCGTTTTTTCTACACTTTCCTTAGAGTTTGGGAATGATTCTCCTCTCAAATGTTTGTGAACCAACCATCTGTTAGCCACTGAGATACTGGAGTTGAGATCTTGAGTAGTGTTTCCTAAACTTTTATGATCGCGGTCCACTTGTTAACCCCAAGCCTCACATAGTCCTTCTCTGATGTCCTCAACGGACCTCCCTAGTTGACGATTAAACTTGAAATCGACTGAATTTCTGTTACATTTAGCTTCCCTCTCTGAAACAACCATAAGCCGTAACTAGGCCGAGCTCTTAATTTTCCAAAACTGGTTGCAACTGGTGCAGCCAAGTTGCGTTGGACACACCAGTTCCCGTGAGCTCACTGAAGTTAAGCACCGCAAGCCCAAGACAATACCAACATGGGTGGTACATAAAGAACGTTGGGTGCTGCAAATTAGCCCTCTCCTTCATCCTTTCACCTATCTCATCTCTCGTGGGCAGCCTCCTAAGGGTTCATCCTGTTATGGCTGCCTGGCTTACTCCCCAACCCTTGAAACTAATCCATGGTAAGTAGAGTCTTCATGCTGAAAATGCTCACGAACACGGGGACTGTATACTATACAACATACAGTATGTGGTTTGAGTAGCACAGATGCCCACTACTGTTGTATTTGCCTGTTGTCAACAACATTGTTGATGTGTTTGTTAGTATGATGGCTTCATTGTATTGTCTTCTGTTTTGGCTTTGTTGATTTGATAGGGCCTGTGTCTGTCAGCTTCTAGTAATAAGTTTTGATGTGTTTATTAGTATTAGTTACGTCTTCTGTTGTTTTCTTTATCGGGTTGTGCCTCTCAAGGATCAAACCATGAAGATTGGAGTCTGCTAAAGGTCGTTACATAGCAGAATTGTGTATTTTTATGCATATGTCAATAAATTATTGGCGTAATTTAGTTGGGGGAAGATTGTTGCATCAACTAGGACTAGTCACGCAATAACTTTCCTTTTGTAAATTGAAGTGACATTTTGTGGTGATCATCTAGTTGTCAAATAAACGGAGTTGATATTGTATGCAGTACACGTGTCAGTGTTAGTGGGCAGTGGTTGCTTTGCGCCCTAACTTACTGTTAGAGTTTTAGTTGTATAATAAAACTCTGTGCTAGTCATGGTTAGACAAGGCATATCATATTGATGCATCCATAATTTTATTACGAGGATGTCGTTTATGATAGACAAGAATAAGGAGAAATATCCATCTGAAAAGTTTTCATGCATGCTGGGTTACAAATTTCTATTTTTCAACTTGGAAGTTCATAGTTTGAATGATCTTCTCTTTGATATAGTATTATGGGTATAGATGTATTTTTCATTCTTGTCCATGAATAACATTCTCTTTGTAAAAGCAAAATTGATTGCACACCTGGTGAATTATTCAGTATTGTTGGTAAAGGAAAGGAATCTCTGTACTTTTCCATTTTTGTAGACAGAAAAATCTATAGTCGTGCATCACTAGAGGAAGACTGTAATCTATTTCTCCCTAGGTAGTTCGGTTACAAAGTAACGTCGTATATATATAATATTTTTTTTCCTGATGCAAAATCTCTGTCCTTACCCAACCCTTAAATTAAATTATTCAAGAACGGCATATATACCTTACTGTTTGAAGGTTTAATTTTTGGCACACATGTTTTTTTTTACTTTCTATTCTCTTTTTTGATAGATTGAAAGTCAACATCTACTCACTTTAAAAAACATTAGTAAAGTAGCATTAATTCATGGCCAGCAGCATATTATCAATCGAGATTTACCACTGTATCAAGACTTACTCTTGCGGCATCAGTTCATCGTCAAGGTGCCTTCTTCATTTCCTAATGGTCACTTCATGAATAGGAATGGAAGCTATCAAATAAAAGGAAATGGTAAGAAATAATTTTAAATTTTTGCCCTATTCTATATATATATATATATATATTTGCTCGCTTTGATGGGAAAATGCAGTAACGTTTATAATACCAGAGTCAGAACCATAATTTCTTTTGAACAACTATTTCCCTCCCCAAGTTCCTAAATGTTATTGTCACTGCTGGTTTACGTAGTTTAAAACATTGAAATAAGTAAGAAATTGATAGCCCCTTTAAGCATTATTTACTATTTAACCATAACGTGACTGTTTCATGCAGTGAAATCCGTCAGACACAAAACCTCGAGAGACTGCACTGCTTTTCTGCTTATGGCAGGTTATCAGTTAGTCTAAGTTGGTCTTGAATTATTAATTGACTACAACTTGCAGAAATACTTTTGTGGGTATTTTATAATAATAATGAATAAGAACGTCAACAGAATCAGTTTTAAAACGAAATTGGGGTGGGTATAAGGTGGGCTCCCCGTTTAAAAGTATACTATCGAAAGAGTTACAAAAAGTAACATTCACTTTGCACGTTGTTATTCTCTAAGATTTTCTGAAGAAAAAAACACAGCTTTTTCAAAAAATACGTACCTACTCAAATTGTTATAATAATGACTAAAAATTCTGTCATCAAAATAAAGTTGCAAATTTCCAGGGGTGGATCTAGGTTTTTGGGGTCTAGGACTTATTGAATCCAATAATGTTACATGGATTGAAATGTAACTTGGTATTCCTTGAAGCTCTGGAGAACTTGTCCCAAGTTTTATATGCATCTTTGCCTGTGGCTAGAAGTCCATCATGAAAGACACGTACCCCTGGTATCCCCTGAATGTTTGGTTCAATTGTCTTCTGCCAGGCTGCTGATGCAGATTCTGTTGCAAAGAGTACTCACTTTGGTCTGTAAAGGCCCTTGTGACTGTTGATTGTGCACATTTTTTGGGTTTCTTCATCTGTCATGATGAGTAGGTTGACATGTCAGGCATCTAATTTGGTGAAGCAGTCCCTACTAGATAGTGTTGTGAAGATGTCCTCTATATGAGGTAGTGGGCACTTGTAGATGTCAAGTCCCCACAGGTGCGTATTGTACCATCCTGTTTAGGGATGGGTACAATTGGTGTTGCCCACTCACTACAGTTGGCTCTCTCCATTATGTTTTCTTCTTCGAGTACCTGAAGGGCTTCTTCAGTTTTGGTGTGCATTGCATATGGTACTGGTCTTGCCTTCATGAATTTTGGGACTGCTCCTGGTTTTAGTGTGAATGTTGCCTTGTGATCTTTAATTGGGAGTTTCTGTGGTTGAAATGTAGTCCTCTAATAGGGTTGCCAGTTGGTGTTCACTTGATTGGTTAGAAGTTGAAATGGCTTTGATTTTTGATCATTGTAATCTCAGCCCCTGTAGCCATTTGGGTCAAAAGAGTGGTTGGTCACCTGCTGTCACTACATACAGTAGTAGATTTACCCGTCTTGCAAGATCTGCTTCAAGTAGTAGTGAAAGTGCTACTCCTGTGTGAGTCCCATTCATGATAGGTGTGATCCATACTCTTGGAGGCTACCTAGAATTTGATCTCATAAGAAGTTTAAGAAGTACTGCTCTGCTCTATGCTATAATCTTTAAGATCTAGATGGAGCTTCAGTACTTACTGTATTTGAAACATGGGATTATAATGGCAAGAAACTTTATTTGATAGCCATTGTCCAGGTAAATATCTTCTTTAAATAAGGATCTTCTTTTAAATTGGATTATGGATTGGAAACGGTAAGGTCACTTGACCTTTTCTTTTATTTGATAATATCTTCAGGTAGAGTTATCCGATACCACATGCATAAATCATCTTCAAGTTTGCGGATGAATAATGGATATTGTATATTTTACACTGCGTTTTCTAAGTTGACTGTAATAGGAATCGATTTCTACCCAAACGCCCTAAATTTTAAATTGGGACATACGTATATTAGATAAATAGCTTTAAACTGAAATTAAAACACGTGGATATAGAATATAGGTTAGTACTGTATTCTGATTACATCTATTGTTGCGGATTTCAGTCGCATAATTCTCCTTAAATGATGAGAAATATTGTTCTTAGCAATTCTGTTTAGTGCACCCTCCATGCATGTAATATTATCCAGTAATGGGTTTTTGTTGGCCGCTAGTGAGAATAAACCAAAAATGTTGTCACTTCTGTTGCCTATTAACAAACATAATGATGACGATGAGTATTCTGGGCGATCATTATGATGTTCATGTGTTGTTGTTAACGATCCTATAGAGATTACTAGTACTGCAGGCCAATTGTCGAAATTGCGGTTTAGCACATCAACATTTCTAGTTGGGAAGTGTCCGTAAGGGAACAAGGTTGTAATATTTTCGGTGACAAAATTAATCATGTAGTTTTATTAATAATAGTTTACTTAGTAATAGGTTAAATTAGATGCTTGAAATAAGTTCTTTCATATCACATTAATAATGGAAAATGTCACTCGAGATAATCATCACTTCAACTTTCCCAATAGGTCCTAATGTAGAATTGGTTATAAGAGGTAATTTCTAAAAATGCCGCTTCAGGTTGGCAACCAAAGACGTAAAACAGTTGTTTACATTTTTTTGTTCATGAATTTTGGATTTATTCAGCTTTTACGAAGTCCACCCTGTTTCGCATCATATGTTTACTTCTCTATCTTACTGGTTAGCCGGAAGTGAGGAGAGCGGCGAATTGCGTTGGACACAGCAGTTCTCGTCCGATCACTGAAGTTAGGCAACGCAATCCTAGTTCGTACTGACCATGGGTGGTCGCTTGGGAAAACGGGGTACTGCTAATACCCAAAAATCGTCGCATTAGTGTAGTGTCTGTGCAGTCTCTGCATAAGAACTACACTGTGGACGGGGCTCTAATGACCTTGTAGTTGAAGGGCCCTAAAACACAAACAAACAACGGAAGTGAGGGGCATCTAACCCTGCTTTGGACTTCTCGCATTTCTGCCACCGTTTACTTTACGACATAGCGTCAATGAGTACTTTTTAACTGGGACCTTATATTTTCTGACTGCCCACTTGTAATGAATGTATTATTTTTACTTTCTAATTACTTCATGATTTAGATTCGCCATACCCTCTTCCACCTTCCGGAAACAGGATGTTGCTATCAGATTGGTGGATTTTGTTATGTATGACAACTGTTGATGGAGACAGCGAGTCTTGTATCTCTAATGACTTATTACCACACCTTCAACCATACCAAAAGGTACTTAAAATGTAACATGATGTCACTGTATGTTATAGATTTCCAACCATACCCTGGTTTAATTTTCTGCCTGCACTTTCTTCTGATTTCAGATCAACCGAATTTTAGGTATTCGAAATCTTCTTTGGAGCACAGAAGGCCTATGTAACACCTTGAATGAAGCGAGACAAATCACATGTAAGACTACCACGCGAAAATAAGTTGGTTTTAACTCCTTCGGTCAGTAATAGATGGTAGACGGTCAAAAATTGTTGGTAGTTTGTGAGACTCCCTTAATGACTTAATGGATCCCATGGTAGTTGTTTCTGACATTCAAATTAGGCAACTTTCCTAGAAATTGAGGCTCATTTAGGAAGAAGAAAGCACACTTTTCCTCACACGCATTTTTATAATTTCTCGTCAAATTCATTGAGTTGGGAGTAAATTAGGACCCACGAACTACATTCAGTAAAATTAGTATTAAAATTCCTCACTTGAAAAGAACTATTATTGTTTTAGCAATTTAAGTTTCTAAAAATACTAAAACAATAAAAGTTATTCATCTCTCGAACGTGGTCTGCTAGGGACCTGACAAAGGTTCATGTGGCCCACTAGAGACCTTACGGATCTTCATATGGCTCTCATGTGGCTCGCACAACGAAAAGTTTGCCCACCCCTAGATGACTAATTGCTCACGCATTGCTCTTTGACGTTGGTTGGGATCACGGTTATTCGTCTGAAAATGTCTGTCGTTCATGTCTCTGAGTGGGTTAGTTTCAGAAATTGACCATTTCTTTCCTAAGGCCATAATAGGCCAACTCATAAATGAAATTTCCAAAAGTGAAGAAGCGTTAATTCCGTTACACATTTTTGCACAGGTTTGCGAATTTAATAGCTGTAACAGATGGACATTAAATGCAATTAGGTGTTAACCAGCCATTAATTTTATGATTCGTTACTTTTTATTTAATTTTTCTCCGCAAGATGACTTGTTTTGATATACATTAATATTATACTACGTCTTTTTCTTTTTTTATATATATATAGTATTAAGAAAAAGATACATCTCTCCAATATGCTTCCTTCTTCCTGAACAGTATGACCAGTTCGTAAGCGTTGCAGATGCTCTAGGAGAAGATGCTCGATGGATTGTCAAAAGAATAAATGCCAAAGGGCATGTGGAATTACTTCCGGTAGTTGACCAAAAGGTTCAAAATATGCTGAAGCGGTAAGCAAACGCTGTTTTATTGCATGTAACTGAAATGTTTTACTGTCTTTTTACTGTAATGGTGACACTTTGGGGGAGCGGCGAATTGCGTTGGACACACCAGTTCTCGTTTGATCACTGAAGTCAAGAAGCGCAACCCCAGCTAGTACTGACATGGGTGGCCGCTTGGGAAAACTGAGTACTGCTACTACCCAAAAATCGTTGCATTAGTGCAGGGCGTAACGAGGGCGTGGAGAAGAAGGCGGCCGCCACGATCGCAACTGGGTTTGGGGCGCAAAATGCTTAAGTGTTTTGTTATTATTGGGTTACGAGCAAGCGAAAGTTAGACACTTGCCACAGGCGCTTCATACCCCAGTTACGGCACTGCATTAGTGTAGTGTCTGTGCAGTCTCTGCATAAGAACTACTCTGTGGACGGGGCTCTAATGACCTTGTAGTTGAAGGGCCCTAAAACACCAACAAACAAACAAAGTGACACGTTAGGTTGGGCAATTCCGAGTTCAAAACCCAGTTGTGCAAACATATATCGTTTGTTTGTTTTACTATTTGGATCTATATAAAACTGATGCCAGTTATGCCCCAAGTAAAATGGCAAGAAATAAGAATTAAAAGACTTGAATTACACTCTTATGTAGTCCTTGTTTCTTTGCTTGCATCTTTTGTCATTTCTAGAGATTGACAAGGTGAACTTCACTCTTTCTTACAATTGATGGCATTGATTATGGTAGATGTGTTTATGGCACTTAAAAGGAGCCGGGGTTTAAAGGGAGGACGAGTGTTAGCTGACCGATGTAGTTATAAGAATGGGCTTGAAAGCACTTCGTTACAAAACTTAGTCCGCGTTATGTTTAATCGTTTTATTATATTGAATTGCAGTTATTTATTCTATTGGATTACAGGCATGATCAGGCATATCCTATAATACTACAGCAGTTTTTTCCTAATCCATTTTTAATTTATGGATCACCGGTTAGTCTACGGGTATATGTTTTACTTACCTCCATTTTACCTCTTAAAGCCCACCTGTTTCACGAGGGCTTGGTCAACTTTAGACGTGATCATCAAGCAGGATTTCGAAAGGTAAACAGAAATATTTAATATTAACAATTATGCAATTTATTACATTTTTTTCGGAACTGTTGTGAAAAATTTCTGCAAACTTTAAGGTTTATTCAGTAAACCTTGTGCTTTTTGGTGTACTTGAATTCTTTGTTTGAATTCTTCTTATGAACCAGTAATGCAGGAATGGTCCTTAATGACGCCATGTGCACCATCAAATAGATAAGCTAAAGCCATGTACCTATTAGTTAGTACCTATGTAGCTTGATCAAATCAGTAGTCAAAAAAACTAGCCAGCCATGGAATCAGGGATTACCTATTGTCCAATTTGCTCTGAGCAGCTCAGTTAGTATCTCTGCGTCTAGAATTCAAAATACTCAGGTTCGATTCTGGCCCATGATGACTGAAATTAGACGAATGTCTACCTTACCTGAATTGCAAACATCTCTTCAAGAACGGATTGGCCATATAAAGATGTGGAAAAGACTACGTTGGTTGCCAACATTTTTTTTCGATAAGTTGTACATCTTCCACGTTGTCAGTGCCCCCTGCATGTTCCCGTTCTACACCATAGTGTAGTGTGTCGTGTGCGCGCACACGAACGTTTTACACCTGGCGCACAAAGGAAAAAATGTGCGCACAAAAAGTGTTTAAGGTTACACGACTAAAAGAGGGTCAACAAAGCCAAGACGCTGTTTAGGTCCGCACATACTTTGCAAAGATTGCAAGTTTCTACGCAAACTCACTGCAAAAAATGAGAGGGAACATTGGTCCAGGGTTCTGTCTTGTTCATTTTTTCCTTCTCCTTCACTCAATTTCTGCTTCGCAATCCTAAATTCATAAATATAACTGCTGTCATATTTCTGCACATCACACCTACATCTAGCTGCCTGCCATTTTAGGTATTATCTTGGGTACCACTACCTTAATAATGAGTTGCATCACAAGTTTTAAATAATCAATACCTGTTGCTTACATACCATTTATATGATTCCAAAGATCTATTGTTTAAACAAATACGGTGAAATAATTAGTTTCTTCCAAATATAAATAAGATTTAGTAATGAGGTACGTAAAAATATTGCGTGTATTTATTTTAATACTATATGATTGCAAGGTGCAAGGGAGATTATGGATGATGTCTCAATTCTGGCATCACATTGCTAGAAATTATGGTGAACAGATGGTGCAAACAACTATCAACAACATGCAACACACAATTGTTGAAACTTTATTATTTATGGAGATGAAATTAGCTGCCCGGTTAGCACCCTCGTCTTCCATTAATTCCAAAATTAAATATAGGTATGTATTGTGGATTAGTTGGATCTAAACGTGACACCTTAAGAAAATACTCGAACTCGTAACAAATTATTTATTGTCTTTTCTTTTGCTTATTATTTAGGTGTCAGCATTGCTTCCAATTGTTAGAGTTTGAAATGATTTTTAATTCTTCGCTGCATCCCGTCATTTTAGAGGTCTGTTAATTAATTATTATTTCATGACATTTCATCCTAATTAATATTTACTTAGTTGCATTAATGTTAATTGACAACTTGCACGAATTTGCATTGTTGATGAAATTATATGCATCAAATGTGGTCTGTGAGAGTATGTCACTTTAGTTTGTTAATGGATTCTCGCCCAAAACATATTGACCTGAAGTTGTTGGACAGCGTAAAGAACCTGGTTTTGGAGTAAGTCTTAAAAGTAGGACTGCATCAGTGGTCAGAGATGGTTAAGTATTGAAATTAGGCTTTCACAACCTCAAACGTGCAATGGACATGGTTGATTACCGATGTGCGTTTTAGAATTTTATTAAACATCAGAATAAACATCATTAAGTAGCGGAGCACCTTTTCGATGCAAGAGACACTCTCTTTTGGGGCTTCCAGTTGTCATGGGCTTCCGAAAACTAGCAGCTTCGTACCCGTGACTGCCTAAGTCAAAAAATATATTTATTTTTAAGGAATTTTAAGGAAACGAATGATTGACAGTTATATTGGTACGCAGAATAAAGGGACCTCAGAACTACGTTTCGCTTGGCACCTTATAACCAAGCATCTACTGTATACCAATTTCTCTTTTTTAGTATTTCTTAGAAAGCGGGCTGGGGACTAAGCCAAGCAGCCATAACAGGCCGAACCCTTAGGAGGCTACTCGCGTTTCGTGTTTAGGGAACAAATTTTTAGATTTTATTTTAAAAAGGAAACTTTTGAAACGTAATTAGATGAAAATGAAATGTGTTGGAATCACATCATGCAAAAGAAAAATGAGTTTAAAACCAAAATTGGGGCACTAAGTCCTATATTGGTTATGCAAACGGACGTTGAATTGATTAAATGCTAAGCTATCTAAAAGGGCATAAGTGTCCCTGGCTGGGTATAAGGGGAGAAAGGATCATTCATATAAATTGAAGGAACTAAAGGTACAGACAGACTCATACTACTGGTATTTCTTGCCAAGGACCATTCGACATTGGAATACCCTTGGGGAAAATAGAGTGGAGGGCTTACTGAACGGGAAGGCCACCTTTGCAAGTTTTGTATGGGGAAGCAACAACTGTAGCTTAGGGTCTTAGAAGTTTTCTGGGTTCTTAAGTGGCAATGAGAGTTAGTCTCTCCACTGCCAAATTAGCCATAGAGGCTGCTTGCAGTGAACTGGAATTAGAATTAGGGCAGTAATATTTCAGTGAAGAACTAATACTGCATATGTAGTTATATCTTAACTAACATTAAATGAATATTTACCAACTGCTGAACACCTGTTTGTATTTTGACAGGTAGATGGTCATCCCACAATGCAAGAAGTGAATAAAGATGATGGATGGACAGGTGACAAAGTCAAGAGAAATTTATTAAGTAGTCTCATTGAAATGCTATTTGGTACCGACTCTGTTGCTGATGAGGTTGCCAAAGCTTTAGAAGGGCACCGTAGTAAAATAGGCATAATGGTGAGTGTGAAAAACTATTTTAATTATAATACTGTTAAATCTTCTTTTAGTTAAAGGGGCCCCGAACATTCAATATCCTAATTTTCATACAGCAGAGGATCTTTGGTTGATGAATTGTAGCCTAACCTTATACGAGAATTTCGGGTCCAAAATTACTGTTATTGGTAACACTTAACATTAACAATACTTGAACAACACCAGGTTTCGTTTGGGACCCTCGAACCTGGTCTATTTATCCCATACGTAAATCCAGTACTGCTACTACCACCACTGAGGAAATGCACTTGAGTTACCTGCATGCCAAGTACAAATTCATTTCATCTTCCCACCAGCTAGGGAACTATTAATTATGACCAACGTAACCCAGATAGTATTGGCATGTGGTGACGCTTGGGAGCACTAGTTTGTTTGTTTGTTGGAATTTAAGGTCCCGTCAACTAAGAGGTCATTAGAGACCCGTCCACTGTATAGGTCTAATGCATATACTGCACAGACACTACACTAATGCGACGATTATTGGGCATTAGCAGTACCCAGCTTTCCCGAGCGACCACCCATGTCAGTACTAACTGGGCGTGCGTTGCTTAACTTCAGTGATCAGACGAGAACTAGTGTGTCC
Organism: Trigoniulus corallinus; assembly: GCA_013389805.1. Taxonomy (NCBI): domain Eukaryota; kingdom Metazoa; phylum Arthropoda; class Diplopoda; order Spirobolida; family Trigoniulidae; genus Trigoniulus; species Trigoniulus corallinus. The sequence goes on from JAAFCE010009109.1 coordinate 13,014,090, forward strand.
AACGCAACTCGCCCCTCCCTGGGAGCACTAGGTACTGCTAATACCGAAATCGTCTTAACAGCGTTATGTGTGCAGACTCTGCATTACAACTACTCAGTGGACAGGGCTCTAATGACCAGCACCGATCATAGGGCAAGGCGATCGAGGCAACCGCCTTGGGTCCCGCGCTCGTGTATTGAAAAAAAAAATTGTTTCATCATCATCATATCCTTATCCCGCCTGCGGCATTGTCGGGGCTGCGGGTCCACTGAACATGCTCTGACTGGGGGCACCCCAGCCGGGCGTTTGGAACCCTCAGGAAATATTGGCTTAATTGTCTGTGGGTGGATGCCGGCCTACCCCGCTGTTTCAACACTGCATTATACAATCAAAATAGAAATTTTTGGCAGGTAAATTAACCAGAATGCAAAAGGAGTCAGGCTCATGCCCATTGAAAGTGTTTAAAGACATTAAATTATTGCAGTGGTAAGCAATCAACTTCATAAACCTTGGCACTGGGACCCTGCTACCGCCTACTGTCGTGGGCTCCACTATCGCCTGCTGCCTTGGGCTCCGCTTTCGCCTGCTGCCTTGGGCCCCGCTTTCGCCTGCTGCCTTGGGTTCCGCTTTCTCCTGCTGCCTTGGGTCCCGCTTTCTCCTGCTGCCTTGAACCCCGCAAACCCTAGGGCCGGCCCTGCTAATGACCGTTATTGTTGAAGGGCCCTAAAGCATCAACAAAACAAAATTAATTATGACATTCGTAGACGACAAATTGCCGAATTTTGTAGGCTGTATTGTAAGAGCAAAGTTGTAGTATAAGAAGATATAATTATGAATAAATGACTGACGGGTATTGATCTCTAAAATCGATTTCAGTTAAATTGTATTTCTTTTTCAGGGTATTGATTGTTTGCTATCTCATAATTTGTGTATGACCAACGAAGATTTGAAATATCTCTTGGATGCAAGAAGAGAAGCTAAATCAAGAAATGGATTTAAGCAGGTGAACATTTTGAATTATGGAGAAACAAATTACGGAACATCGTTGTGATGAAATACTCTTATTTTATAGATTTATCCAGCTTTGGGAATGGAGACTTATAATGATTTGATAACCGAATTGGATAATCTCCTACTTTCTCAACAGCCCCCATCCATTATTCTGGATAGTACTTTATCCAGGTTTGCATCATTTTTTGTCTGTTCACATTCAATAATACATAGGTCATTCCGAGTATTTCCAATATATGATTCCGTGCTGTGCAGTAATATCGAAAGTGTAGTTACCATTCAAGAGGTTTTCCTTTTATCAGGTTGTCCAGTAGACACACAACTGCTGAACTTCATCCATTGCTAACCTATTTAGAGAGCCATTATTCACATGAAGATGGGCAAAATAGTTTATCTTCAGATGCATGGTAAGATGTTTTAAGAAAATTGAAACGCTACACAACGGAATTTAAGATTCTTTCTTGTAGTAAATTACTTGAGGGAGACCTGATAACCCGATACGCCATTAAGAAGTACTTAATGGCGTATCTAACTGTTTTAAGGAGACTAGCTAGTTGCTAGTCTGCCAGTAGTGCGCTTTCTGTCGGATGGGAGGCCCTAACCCTGTGTGGTGTGTAGTATGTCACCTGCACGTAAAAGAGTCATTTGTGCAATGGATGTGCAGTTTACCTCTTGGCGTCAGTGGAGGAAAAGTGCACGTAGAAAAAACATGTAGGCTGTGCTGAAGAATTGCAATGGCATCTTGTGGCATCTTGCAGGACTCGCTGGCTATATCACATCGCGTTGATCGCCATTCTAAAATGTGCAGCCAAGTTGCGTTGGACACACCAGTTCCCTTGAGATCACTGAAGTTAAACAGTGCAAGCCCACATCAATACCAACATGGGTGGTTGGTAAAGAACGTTGGGTGCTGCAAATTAACAATCTTCTTTGTCCTTTCACCTACCTCCTCATCTCCGCGGGCAGCCTCATAAGGGTTCGTCCTGTTATGGCTACCTGGCTTACTCCTCAACCCTTGAAACTAATCCAGCAATCCAATCCATGCTAATTCCTGTCCCACCCGCCTCGGTGGCGTAGTGGTTAGCACGCTTGGCAACTGCATCAGTAGTTCTAGGTTCGATACTGGACCGAGGTGGGTTGGTTTCTTTCGGGCGAGAGAGAGGCCGCGAATGCGCCTTCTTTCGAATGAGAAGTAAAACCGAGGTCCCGTGTTGGTGTACGATGTCACTCGCACGTAAAAGAACCCTCTCTACAACCAACGGGTAGATGAGGCAAAATTTACAGGTGTAGGAGCCCGCCCCCCCCTGGCGTCGGTGGAATTCCCCAAAAATGAACAGTAGACCGACGACAAATAAGCATAGGGGTTGCAGCTTTGGTCGGCAATCGGCTGCGGATAAACTATGACCAATATATCGCCCTTGGGTCCATTCAGAGGGACAAGATGGGTACCCGACCCTGCCATAGGCGGGAAAAGGGTTAGGAGTTGCTTTTTGCCATGCTAATTCCTGTCGTATCATTGTTTATCTTTTCAGGCTTGATTTAAACAGTCAAACGTCCAGTTTTTTTAATGATATTGTATATCAAAGAAATCGTCCAAATCCAAATGGCTCATCATCAGGTAAATCACCATACTTGCACCTTTATCAGGAATGGCCTAATAATCTCCCCTCGGTACTCATCCAGTTTCGGTTTCTTTTTATCTTCTTCCTCCACTCAGTTTCCACCTGGTGTGTAGTAGACTGAGTGCAATTCTCCAACTATGATGGCGTGTATGTCGCAGTGCCTAGGACCTACGAAAACCAAATAAACAAAAACGATTTTAGGAATTCGGAAGATAGATAAAGTTTTAATAAGTGGTTGTTTTCATTCGTAAAAATTAGAAATAGGAATTTTTAAAGATTAATGAGTATGAATGTGTTTAATGAGTTTATAGGGCCTACGAAAGTGTATCTTGATCCTACGGAAGATTAATGCGCCCTGACTTCAAAGACAATAACTTTTAGTGTCTATTATAAAAAGCATATATAATTTATTGCTGTCTTGGTCTCAAGAGTTGCATCCATAATTAGGAGCAGTTGTATTACTTAGGACACACCAGTTCTTGTCTGATCACTGAAGTTAAGCAACGCAACCCCACATAGTAAAGGCATGCGTGACCGCTTGGGAACACTGGGTACTGCTAATACCAAAAAAAATCGTCGTAACAGTGTAGTATCTGTGCAGACTCTGCATTAGAATTACGTAGTGAACGGGGTTCTAATGACCGTGTGGTTGAAGGGTCCTAGACACCAACGAAATAAAATCCATAACTATTTTAGTTTAGCAGTTTAAAAATGTTTGCCCCTTTCGGTATAATCGTGTATTTTATATCATTCTGAATTTAGTTGACTAGTAAACACTAATACTGTTTTTTTAATTTAGATTTTGATGGTAGACCAAGATGCAGTGAAGGTAAGAAATTATTTGTTATAGTTTTGAATCTAATTAATACTCCTATTACTCCAGTATCCATCTCTTAGTAAAGGTTTTGATATTTTTTTCTGTAGATCCAACGACTTTGCCTTACGTGAGAAGCATTCATACCGAACCAGCCCTCAATATAAGCCCTCCATTCACTCCGGCTGTGATGGATTATTTTGTTAATGTTTCTTACGATCAGCTTATGGTTAAAGTTTGGGCTTTTGCCTTAAATTGTCAAAGTGAAGCTCGTCTGGATGACAAATTCGGCACTTCTCAGTAAGTTACCATCCACAGTAATATTAGTCTCCTAATCTCGGGTTATAGCAGGACCAGTGCCGGATTTAGATATTGAGAGGCCCTAGGCTATTTCAATTTTGAGGCCCTTTTCTTAAGTTTTGAAACGCACTAAATGTGTTAGCCTAGTGGTAAATCCGGCACTGGGCAGGACGTAGCAAAAAACTCAGGATCCTACGTAGTCAAGTGCTGGTTGCGTACACGACTCTGTGGTACCTGGAAGGTAGGAAGCTGTCAGGCGTGCACCCCCTACCCCGTACTCCATATCTTGTAGAGTTTTCACCGTTTGGCGCACAGTTCACGACTGTATTTAGTCTTTAGCTCAGTACTGCTTTAGCTAATTACTGTTGCCAATCTAACGTTGTGAAAGGGCAACAGCATCCACACTACTGAGAAGGGATGGAAGTAGGATCACCCATGGTAGAGCACTACTGGGCAAGTTACATACCGTGAAGCCCCAAATTTAGATGAGAGCTTGGGGTCAATCCTGGGATGATTTCGGGTTGAAAGTAAACTACATTTACACCTTCACATCTTTGGTCAGTTGAGAAATGAAGCCATGGTTCTTCTACTCTACTTAATCAACCTTTCCTGCATGCAGTAGAATATACCGGCAGATCAGCAGATCCCTGTTAATGGAGCTTGACCCTCCCTAGCATCAGTATTACATATAACAGGGGATAGAGGGTTTATGGTAAAGGGCCTCAAGAAAATCAGAATTCGCCCATTGAAGCTTAGCATGTGCTTTTACATGACCAGAGAATTAGCTACTCTTAGCAGTTTTTTTCGCACCTGGGTCTTTAGATTGCACCCAATAGTCCTGTGGTGATATGGTGCTTTAAAACTGAATGCACTGAAATTGTATCTATTTTTATGTAGGCCTGCTAACTACACCTTAGGATTAGGTGATAATCGCATCTCATTTATGATAGTTGACTTAAGGCATACGGAACCATGGGTTATCAATACATATACGTTAACAATTCATCGTCATGGAATTTCTGACAACGAGCCGGCTTTTCGACCAGACAGTTCACACTCAGTTTGCAGCATTACGCAGGTAAAAACGCCTAATCAATATATTTACTGTTTTCTGGAAATCTTCAACGGTAGCACGTTGTTTACACATTGTTTTGTTATCTCTAATTATAATTGAATGCATTGCAAGTAGCCCTGATAGGCCAAATTGGCAGTGGAGAGAATAACTCTCATTCCTAAGTTCTAACTCATTGCAAACCCCAAGGAACCTGAAGCATAGCATCTATTCTCCCATCCATTCCCTACCAGCTTTAGTGGCACATTATTTGAGAGAGTTCCTTTCCTTATCCTCTCCAAGAGCATACCATTGCCGAATGATCCTTGGGAAAAAGAGACTAGTATTATGAATCTGTCTGTGCCCTGATCTCCTTCAATTTAAATAGATGAACCTTTCTCCTCCTATACTCTGAAAGGGATAAGCTGCCAACTGGGGAGGACCTTCGTACCCTATTTTCAACAGTCTGTTAAAAAGATTAACGCTGTCAGATACCCGCCTCTGGTTCTGACATAGTGAGTCCCACCCCAATTCTCTGATCATGTCTGACACACTCAGTCTACGAGAGAAGCGATGTAGCACTTTTCAATTTCCCAAGATGAGTCCTGCCAAAGTCCTGCTTTCATTATTCTGTTCAAGTTGAAAGAGGTGCTTATAATTTGCTAAAAGATGGGGTCCCACTTTGGGAGTTTCGAATAATAATAGTAATTTTAAGAAATTTTTGCCGATTTCGAGTTTTATGAACAAGGCCGACTTGCGGGATCCGGCAGACTGTCGTCCTTAGCAGGCCGCCAGTGTGACGGCCAGAGAGTGACGACCTTGGAATACCGCCCTTAGGATGTTGATCTCAGAGTGCAGGCCTTTGGGCGACGGTCTTTGAGTCCAGACCTTAGCGCAGCATTTTTCACGCATTTGTTGACCTATTTTGTGAGTCGTTTTGAAGTTTCTTGCGGCCCACAGTAGTTTTTTTTTTCGGGCAGTCGGTCTCTTGGTTTGGTCGATATTTTGGGGTTATACAAAAATGTGAAACGATTTTAATTTTGTAAAGTCTGTCAGCGGCGCGGGATCTTGTGCGCTCACCCATCTCCGGCCGGTCCCGTTCATGAAGATGTCAGGAGCTCTGCAAAGTGAAATAACGCGCGATGGCGCCATCCTATTTTGGCGGGAAAACATTTGTTGCTGCAAGTGTTGACTTAGGAATTAAAATTCGAGAGACATTTGATAACGTTATAGGCCTATGATATTGTTGATTGCCACCTGCCTTTATCAGGGCCGGCGCGGGGCGGGTTCAGGGAACCCGGCCCCGCGCGCGAGCCTTATGAAAATGGTATTTCCTACAAACGTTATAGTAGCTCACCTCCTAGCTTCGATAATTTAGGACCTACTGTCACCGGTAGGCATTTTTAGTATAATCAGGTCCTAAAATTGAATTAATTAGTCGAGGAGAAATGACTCGAAAGCCTCCTACGACTGTTTAAAATTTTTCCGCTCATTTTCTAGTGACCTCACTTGCAACTAGATGGAGGTAAACGTCAAGGAAATCGAAGTGAATCTTTCCATTACAGACTTGAGCTGAAGCCCTTTCATTCAATTCATTATCATGCTGTATTATTATACGGTCCGTTGAATTTTTGAAGTTGAATTCTCGTTGGACCCAGGGCCGGCGCGAGGCGGGTTCACCGCGTTCGCCGAACTCAGCCCCGCGCACGGGCCTTTATATTATGTTTTTTGCTGCAAAAGGCCCTGCAAAATATTATTTACCCTGGCCCCGCGTTTACTAAGGCCCCGCTCGCGGGCCTCTGTATTACAAAATGTTTTTTCCTACAAAAGGCTCCGCAAAATATTTTTGAACCCGGCCTCGCAAGAGCTCGCGCCGACTCTGGTTGGACTTCATCCCTTAACTTCTACTAGTTTAACTGGCATAACTGTAATAGGACAATAGATTTCAAGGAATTGTCGGTGTGGTTCAGCATACACTCATTGCTACTCTGGCACGTAGAAACGCAGGCTGCTTTGGAACATTAGCCGTCTCCGCCTCTTCTTAGACAGGAGGCCCTGGTGTCCTCTAGTTCCCCATTTTCTTCCTGTTGTTGTTGTTGTTTGTTGGTTTTACGGCCCTTCAACTACAAAGGTCATTAGAGCCCCGTCCACAGCATAGTTCTGATGCAGACACTGCACAGACACTACAATAATGCGACGATTTTTGTGTATTAGCAGTATCCAGTTTTCCCAAGCAGCCACCCACGTCAGTACTAGCTGGGGTTGCGGTGCTTAACTTCAGGGATCAGACGAGAACTGGTGTGTCCAATGCAATTCGCCGCTCCCGATTTTCTTCCTTTCACCATCATTTGAGGCCTTTTTCGTTCAAACACCTTCACACGTTTGCGTTATCCGCATTAAGGTGACTAGATATTCTGAATTCAAAGTTACTGTATGTCCCACAAGAAGCAGTATGCCAAAATTCGACAATTTAAGATGTGAAAGGGGTTACCTCTAGGGCCTCCTGTGAGTCTGCATAAGCAACTCCTAACCCTTTTCCCGCCTATGGCAGGGTCGGGTACCCATTTGTCCCTCTGAATGGACACAGGGTGATATATTGGTCATAGTTTTTTCTGCAGCCGGTTGCCGGCCAAAGCTGCCCCCCTACGGTTATTTATCGTCGGTCTAGTGTTCGTTGGGGAATGCTACCGACGCCAGGGGGCGAGCTCCTACACCTGGAAATTTTGCCTCATCTACCCGTTGCGTAGTAGAGAGGGTTCTTTTACGTGCAAGTGCCATCGTACACCCACACAGGACCTCGGTTTTACTTCTCATCCGAAAGAAGGCACACTCGCGGCTTCTCTCTCGCCCGAAAGAAGCCGACCCACCACGGTCCAGTATCGAACCTAGAACTACTGGCGTAGTTGCCGAGCGTGCTAACCACTACGCCACCGCGGCGGGTCTCCTGTGAGTCTGAATGCTATCCAGAAATCCAACTAGGGAAGAGGGTTTTTCAAACAATACTTGTAAATTATGTTGCGCGAGCTAATTTCCAGGTGTCGCTGAGTAACTGACGCAGGAATAACAGTTTTCTTCTCAAAAAATGACTTTTCTGAAAGAGATGATACTATCCAATTTAACGACGGTATAAACAGAGCCGTGTTAACAGCAATATGGTCCCCTGGGCAAGCCAGTATATCCAACACTCACAGGAATAAAATGTAACTTAAACATACACGGATTAGTTTTTTGTTTTTGTTGTTGTTTTAGGCCCTTCAACTACCAGATTATTAGAGCCCCGTCCACTGACAGAGACTGCACAGACACTACACTAATGCGACGATTTTTTGGGTATTAGCGGGACCCAGTTTTCCCAAGCGGCCACCCATATTAGTACTATTTGGGGTTGCGTCGCTTAACTCCAGTGATGAGACGAGAACTGGTGTGTCCAGTGCAATAAGCCTCTCCAACCGGATTAGCATGGGACTCCTATGCTGGTGGGGGTCCCCGGGCAAGTGCATGGATTAAGACGGCACTGGGTATGTATAAAAGCTTAAATTCCGAAGCTCAGGTATGTGTTTGAATTGCCATTAGGTAAATCGGTCTTTAAGGTGGGTTAAAAAGACATAAAAACATTTGCTCGCAGCAATGTTTTCTAACGTTTAGTTGAGCATAAAGACTGGAACGATGTCGTAGGTAAAGAAATTATAATTAAGTATGAAGATTAAGACTGATTTTTTGTTGTTGTTGACGTGAAAAAAGCCCATTTGTAAAGTGTCAGTATTAAAAGTAAGAAGAATTAAAATGACAGACTTTTAACAGTTAACTTGGCATAACAATTTTGAAAATGAATGATGGACATTTTGCACTAATGGTTTCTTTGCAACTTTGTCTATCATTTTCAGCTTTTAAGAATAGGCTAAAATGAGGATGGACCTCTGTAACCCTCCCTTTATATTTGAAATATGTTTCTGTTGCTCGCGAACAGCCTGGATGTCGACTCGGTACTTGGTACTCAATTATTATTGTGGTCCGTGGTGTACGATGTCATTTGAACTTAAAAGAACCTTCTCTACCATGCAGCGGGTAAACGAAGCAATAAATTCCCAGGTGTAGGAGCTCGCCCCCCCTCTCGGCGTTGGTGAAATACTCCAACGAACAGTCGACAGCCGGCTGCCGAAAAATGCTATCCAAGATATCGCCGGTGTGTCCATTCAAAGGGACAAAAGAGGTACCCGACCCTTCCATTGCGGGAAAAGGGTTAGGAGTTGCTCTAGCTTTCAACGACAAGGGGGGATCTCCTTCACCTGGAAATTTTGACGAACTGTTTATATTTTACTGCATGTAATAAGGGTTGTTTTATATGCCGATGTCATTGAACGTACCACACGGGGCAACAACTTTACTTCCTATCAGACAGAAAATGCCCTGGAGACCTCACTCTTACCTGGAAGAAACCAAACCATCTTGACCCAGTATCAAACGTGAAAGCAATATCGCAGCCACCAAGGCTAGTTGCCAAAACTTCTAGAATGGACAAAGCTGCAGAATTATTCATTTAAACGTCTTTCGTTGAAAATTTTCTTCAGGATGGAATTTGGGCCTATTATGTCATTGTATATGGTATAAGGGACTTAAAAGGGGCTTTGATTTTAGATTGGCTGCCATCCATGTAATAACGTTGTCCAACATTTCACCCATGAATTTCCAGGTCCGTCTTCTTTTGTCGAATGCCTTTCTATCCTGTACATTTTCATTTCTCCTCCTTCCACTCTTCTGCCCTGCTTCGAATTCCCACCGGTCCATGAGCAATCGAATCGGCCCATTGTCAGCATAAATTCCTAGGTAAACAAGAAATGGTTGGTTTTTATTGCACTTTTCTGTTGGGTATATTACACATGGAAGTGTCTGAAAATGTGGTATTTACATTTTGCCTTGACCGTGAGATGACGATATTGAAAATGGCCCAAATTTTCATCATCTGCTCCCTCATTCACCGTATTTTAATAAAACTGTTGAACATAAAACCGGACAAAGAACCATGCTAGGAGACCATTTTCTTCCCTCGCACTCCCCATGCTGTTGTTGATATCCTCGTCTATTTGTCATCTCTGAATGACATGTGGCATTAGGATAACCGTGTGTTTTATTTATTCAATCATGTGAATCAATCTCGCAATCCTCACAATTTTGGTGTCCCATTAACCAGAAATGATGTTGATGACGCTGGACAGTCGTATAAAGACAGTGGGGTGACAACCCAATGATCTCAAGGTGTAGTTGACCGAAAAACAGGAGGATTTGGATTTAGAGAGGCACTGAGGTACAATTGTCAAAAATGCAATAGTTGGAATTATGACAAGCATACTAGTAAATGATTTTATTTAATTATATGGGAAAAGAATTTTGACCAGCCTCGGTGCCCCAGCAGGTATTGTGCTCAACCCACTGCGTCAGTGGTTCCAGAATCGATACTGGATCGAGGTGGATTGGTTTCTTTCGAGCGAGAAAGAAACCCCGAATGCACCTTCCTGCGGATGAGAAGTGAAACCGATTTTTGTTTGTTGGTGTTTTAGGGCTCTTCAACTACAAAGGTCATTAAAGCCCCGTCCACACCATAGTTCTTATGCAGAGACTGCACAGACACTACACTAATGCGACGATTTTTGGGTATTAGCAGTACCCAGTTTTCCCAAGCAGCCACCCATGTCAGTACTAGCTGGGGTTTGCGCTTCTTAACTTCAGTGATCAACTGGTGTGTCCAACGCAATTCGCCGCTCCCTAAGTGAAACCGAGGTCCCGTGTGGTGTACGATGCCATTTGCACGTCAAAGAACCTTCCCTCCTATGTAACGTGTAGCAAAAAGCAACTTCTAACCCTTTTCTCGGCTATGGCAGGGTCGGATACCCATCATGTCCCTCTGAATGGACGCAAGAATGATATGTCGGATTATGTTTTTCCAAAGCTGCAACCCCTAAGCTTATTTATCGTCGGTCTACTGTTTGTGTTTATGAACCATTTCACAAAGGTGTAGGAGAGGGTTACAGAATGTCGCCTTCTGGATAGAACTAGTGTCCGTGAAAATCAGTTCGGGTTCATGCCTTACAGGTCTAGGCCTTCAATGGAACCAATCGTCATTCTGAGGCAGATGGTAGAAGTTTGGCGGCCTTTGGTTGATCGGTACAAGGTCCCTACAGAAGAAAAGCAAAGAGAGATACTATACCTATGTTATTTTCATTGATTTGGAGAAGGCTTATGATAGTGTTTCACGACAATCAGTATGGGAGGTATTAAGGAAAATATAAGTGGAAGAAGGGTATATAAGTGGAAGAAGGGTATATAAGTGGAAGAAGGGTATATAAGTGGAAGAAGGACCAACTGGGGAAGTACTGGAGTCTTTCAAGTGAAGATAGGAATGCACCGAGGTTCATTAGTAAGTCCATACCTTTTCATTCTGATTATGGGCCAGCTGCTGACTGGAGTAGGGGAATGGGCACCCTAGTGCATGATATTCGCAACCGATGTTGAAAATCTTAGTGAATCCAAAGAAGAAGCAAAGTAGGGCCTAAATACTGTGAAAACAATAATAAATGGGGGGCGGAAGGTGAACATGAATAAGATAGAGAACATGCAGTAGCTTTCCAATGAGAAAGACAAGGAAATAAGGGTGACGTACTGTGGGTCTGATTTCTTCTGGAACTTGTTTCCTAACATGCCCCTTACAATTCCGATCTTCTACATATCCCAACCTTGAGCTGGTGCGTGTCCTGCTGCACGTTACTAAGGTAATTTTCAGTCTAATGAAGCCTTATGGTCAGGTATAGTGAAAGTTATGAACTCCTTGTAACATTTTAGTGAAATTGTTAACCCCGAGGATTTAAATTCGACCTCTATTATCTGAAAGTAATTCATGGGTCCTAAGTCAAGAAGTGCTGTAGGAAGGCATAATTGGCACGCGATTTTTAATGACCTCCTGTTGTTCGTTTTAATTTATAACGACTGACCTCTCGATGTCATTAATTCTGTACAAATATGAATAGATTTCAGATTCTTTTTTGGTACATTGTAAATCTGTTTTTTTTTGGTGGTCTGTTTAACTGGTAAGACTAAAGAGTTAAATGAGAAGCTTTGTTGTAGTCTGCTTGATTTGACAGTGTTAAAAATGCGTGCAATATTTATATGATCGTACTCTCCAATTAGTAACATAAATAGTCTCTATTTAATTTATGATATTTCACCTGTACCATAATTTGAATAATTAGCCCAGTAAATAGACTGTGTTTTGTTGCTCCTTCGTCTTCTTAACCTCCAAGTGAGGGAGGGTTTCTTTAGTCTTGTTTTCTTATTAATTAACTCTCCTTTGAGGTGTTAGACAGTTTTATTCAAATGAAAATGAAGTTAATTATGCATAGTCGACGTTTATTGTGCCTATTTAATCTATGTATGTAGTAATTGTATTTGTATGATTAATTACACGTGGCCATCACTCTTTTTCTTCTTCTCGTTGTACGGATGACATGTGATGTTGTTGCCTTTTGTTGTTTGAAGTCATTTTTCACCATGAGGATTTATCTTCTGCAAAGGCAACTCTTTAGCTTTTTTTTATCCTTTAAATAATGAATTTCGGCAAAGTCAAAAACTACTAACCTTAAAATAGCATCCATTCACATATTTCATTGCGAATCTTCTTTTCATTGTTGCTGTTGCTCTCTCCCCCTTCCATTTACTTTCCAAGTAAAATTATATTTCGCCGTTTTGCTTTTGTTAACGGTTGTGTTTTAATCGGTGGAAAGAGGTATCTGAGGGAGGTTTTAGATTTTTCGATTGTAATCCTGCCACCCTCCAACATCCAGAATCATAAGACTACACTCACAACCTTCGAGCGCTAAGTGCCGTCCCACACTAATCAACCTACTGTTAGAAATAACTAACCTTGATATATAGTTGCCCTATTGGTATATGGACCTCGTGAATTTTATGAGAATTTCTTCATCTTATTTTGCTAAGACTTCTTGTTCCTATAAGAAGAGGCCCTCCTCAGTGATGCAGAGGTACCGTGACAGGGCCGAGGTGGTGTTGCTTCTAGTGGCAGGACCGAGGCTTTCTAAAGAAAGAAAGGCTCCCAGTGCCCATTGAGAGCGGCTTATTGCGTTGGACACACCAGTTCTCGTCTGATCACTGAAGTTAAGCAACGCAAGCCCAGTTAGTACTGACATGGGTGGTCGCTCGGGAAAGCTGGGTACTGCTAATACCCAATAATCGTCGCATTAGTGTAGTGTCTGTGTAGTCTATGCATTAGACCTATGCAGTGGACGGGTCTCTAATGACCTTGTAGTTGATGGGACCTTAAACACCAACAAACAACAAACAAACTCGTCTGATCACTGAATTTAAGCAGCGCAACTCCATCTAGTACTGACATGGGTGGCCGCTTGGGAAAATTGGGTATCCCTAATAACCAAAAATCGTCGTATTATTGTAGTGTCTTTGCAGTGTGCATTAGAGAGGCTTTAATGGCCTTGTATATGAAGGGCCCTAAAACACCATGGTACGATCGAACCAGTGCCCATTCCGCCGGTGTGACGTATTTCGGCACTTAAAAGAACCCTTGGTACTTGGAGTAAACATTTCGGAACAGTTCGAAAAAATCTGTCCGGGTGCCCCAACGACGACATATAAATATAGGTTTTGTTGCGTAGGGTTGGCAGCGGGATGCAGTGTTGCCAGATTGGGCTACTTTTTAAGTGTCCTTGCTACAAAAATTTCAAATTGGGCGACACGCTACTTTTAATTGTTTGCGTGCTATTTTTATATTTACATATAAAGGTGTAAAGCAATCATCATTGTCATACCCCGTATCCCTCTGTGGTAGGGTCGGGTCTGTGCATTCTTGCCTTTCACTCCCGCCAATCTCCCACCAGGTCCCCGTTCACCCGACACACTACCATATCCTTATGAACAAGCTGCTCTCACGTCTGCTTTGGTCTCTCCCTGCCCCGGGTGCTTCCAACCACCCGCATTCCTGTAATGGACCTAAGGAGCTCCGTGTCCATACCACCTCAACCTACTCTCCCTCATTTTTTCTGCGATGTCCCCCACCCTGGCTACCTCTAGTAAACCCATTCCCAATTTTATCAGCTCGACACTTCACTCATGTACCACAGCATTCACATCTTAGCTACTTGCATTTAGTTTTTGTGGCTCTTTCTCCCTGCTCAACACTTTGATCCAGTTCAACTTGATTGGGACCCTCCTGTCACACAGGACTTTACTTGTCTGTCTCCACTTCAATCATCTCCCATCGATTCAGTGGGGAACTTCTGAATCTGTCACCCCATTGCTGTGGATCACTGATCCTAAGCACTTCACCTTTTGAACCTTTGTCACCAGTTCCTCCCAGAAACCAGACCCAACCATATAAAATTAACCTAACCTAGAACAAACAAAAGTAAAATTTGATCAGGAAAAGTGCATAGTAGCAAAGTGAATCATTTTTAATTTGGGCTAAAATACTTCATTGAAATCCGCTACTTTTGGTGCACATCATTGCTACTTTTTAGTCTTCAGATCTGGCGACACTGGCGGGATGCTCAAAAATACCATCCGACGAGCGCGCTCATGTGTCCCAGTGGGACGAAAATGGTCCTCTGACTCTGCCCTAGGCGGGAAAAGGGGTTAGTGATGCTGGTGTGCGATTTGTTGGCATAGTAGGGGAAAAGCTCGGTGCAATTTAGGAGCCAGTCCAACCTTGGTGGTCGTGGTTAACTTTTAGGAGCCATTGTTTGGCTTTGGATGGTTTACCCTAAATGAAACAGCTAGAAGCTATTCTTCTCCTGATTTTCTTTCTTGTCGCCAATTATTTCGGCTAATTCGCTCACTCCTGTATGTCCTTCTTGCGTGACACTAGCGCTAAATGTGGAGATACATACACAGACCAGTGAAAGGGGATTTGAATATTTCTGGTTGTCTAAAACCCCCAGTATCACGTTTCCCTTTGGCAATGTGATTTGTTTCGGCCGAGTCACTCGCTCATTGACTACCATAGTACTGTCATTATGATATGAAAGAGTTTGGCCTCACAAAAACAGGGAATAGGCAAATTATGACAAATTATAGGACGTAGATTTATATACAAATATGAGAAAGAAGGGGGCAGAAATGGTTATTGACGTGGAAAATGTATTAAAAAGGGAGTAGAGTGGAAGAGGACTGGAAGTCAGGCACTTGGAAAAAAAGCTAAACCTTAGGTTCAATGGAGTTTACTCGGCTATGGATGGCATGGAAGAAGGGGAGTGAGTATATTATGGATTTAAGGATAGATGGAGGGAGATATGGAGTATCAGTCATCCACAAGGATCCTCGCGAAAATCGACTGCAACCGATTTGGCGATAAGTCAGAAAAGTGTACATGGAACACCATTCATTGTGGAAATAATCCCGTTTTTTATTCAAGTTGAAAGGGCATCAATGAATGGATGATGGTTTCATTTGTGAATCCATCAATTTTTTTTTCTTTTTTTTTTCTGCTCGACGGTTGCGGAAACGATCCCCTGAGAGCTTTAGAAGCATTTCAAGTAGCATTTCCAAGATGTTGGATGATGCTTTTTCTGATGGCATATTGTCCTAGAGCTTAACAGATGTAGGGAGTAGAGTAGAGGTAAGGGAGTGGAGACGATGGAACTGAACTGAAAGCGGAATTTGAAATTTCGAAATTGCTAATGCCATTGTCTTATCTACTGGATGTATTAGTCTAGATATTGTTTCCGCATAAAAACACTCATTCTTATAATCGTTACAGGAATAATAGTTCTGGGGTTTGTGTTGGGGAAGTGGTGAAGGGTGAGCCCGGATGGTCTTTTACAGCAGTTGTTTATTCTCCAAAAAGTAAAGCGGATTTAATGTATTGACTACCATGTTAAAGCTGAATTGATGGAGATGATTGGAATAATGACTAGCAAATTTTGACATGCCTCTTTGATTTTACCAGGATGTTGGTGGTCCTCATTATAATTGGCCATCCTTTCCCTCTTATCATGTTGCAATCCTTCCCCCAAAATTATGTAAATTTATTCCGAGACTGCAGTTTAGAACTTTGAAGATTGTGATTTGGTATTGTTTTTTACTGGATTAGTTTATTCATGCCGAATTTTGCTCAAACTCTTTCAGACCATCATTATATCTTGTTTGGATGTGGAACCTGTAATTTAGTGACTCCAGAGATGTAGAAAGGACCTAAACGACATTAGAGCAGCGATAGAAAAGTGGGGCTTGAAGGTGAACATGAAGAAGACAGAGTATATAGCTTTCAATTGGGAGTGACAAGGATGCAGGAGTTCGTACCTAGGATCAGTGTTCCAGAGCAATGGAAAAATAGATTCGGATGTAACCCTTTGATCAATGTAGGGTGGATGAAGTGGAGACAGGCAGGTGGAGTCCTGTGTGATAGGGGGTCCCTATAAAGTTAAAAGGAATTTTTGCGGGCAGTGGTTAGACCAGCTGTGCTATATGGATCATCTGTAGAGTTTACTTACAGACACTACAGGACGTGGTGCACGTTTCTGAAGCTTCCTAAAAGCCACTGTGTGTCAAAAGGGCTACTCTTCCCTTGCGATGGAAGTTAAACTTGCATTTTTCGTCTCATCAAGAAACCTACCATTGTGCCTGTACATTTGGTGAGCTTACGGTTCATAGGATCGATTCCAGCTAAAATGGAATGACAGCCATCATCTAGTTTTCAAATGTAGGACAGTGGCGGGGATCATCCATTAGGCGCGAGAAGCGCGCGTTGGGTTGTTGTTTGTTGGTGTTTAAGGTCCCGTCAACTACAAGGTCATTAGAGACCCGTCCACTGCATAGTTCTAATGCATAGACTGCACAGACACTACACTAATGTGACGATTATTGGGTATTAGCAGCACCCAGCTTTCCCAAGCGACCACCCATGTCAGTACTAACTGGCTTGCGTTGCTTAACTTCAGTGATCAGACAAGAACTTGTGTGTCCAACGCAACTCGCCGCTCCCCCGCGGGTTGGGACCTTCGAAAGTTACCACCTTCACATCATGTTACTGCAGAATGCTAAAATAGAGAGGACTACTGCCTCAGTGTTGGCAGCATGCCGTTGTATCCAGATGGGACAAAAATGGTCACCTGACCTGGCATAGAGGGAACTATTAGCGTTATCTGACATACTTAGTATTTGGAACAATGAAGCCTAAAAACTATGTTGCACTTCGAATTCTCAAATATGGGTTTTGTGTGGGGCCGTTAAAACTATGTTGGCCTTGGGGTCACCAACCTAGGGACCTTTCAAGTGCTTCATCAGTCCTTGGTGGAGGAATTGGCCTAGCCGTCAAAGCTATAAATGGTAGTGATTTGTTGTTGTTTTAGGGTCCTTCAACTACAATGGTCATTAGAGCCCGTCCACTGCATAGTTCTAATGCAGAGTCCGCACGGACACTAAGCTGTTTTATACACACACACACACAATGGGTTAGGGAGGAAGCCAAGCAGCCGTAACAGGTTGAACCCTTAGGAGACTGCTTGTGGGAGATAAGGAGAAAGGTGTGGAGGATGCAGGGAATGGGAATGTTGCAGCACCCAACGTTCTTTAATGACGATTTTTGAGTATTAGCAGTACCTAGTGTTCCTAAGCGACCACCTATTTTAGTCCTAACTGGGGTTACATTTCCTAACTTCAGTGATCAGACGAGAGCTAGTGTGTCCAACGCAATACAGCCGCTCCCTATAAATGGTAGTGCTTGACCAATGACTCCAGGTGTGACCTGGCCTGAGGTCGGTAACATTCCGTCGTTGTTTTTGTTGTTTGTTGGTGTTTTAGGGCCCTTCAACTACAAAGGTCATTTGAGCCCAGTCCACAGCATAGTACTTATTCAGAGACTGCACAGACACTACACTAATGCGACGATTTTTGGGTATTAGCAGTACCCAGTTTTCACAAGCGGCCACCCATGTCAGTACTAGCTGGAGTTGCGCTGCTTAATTTCAGTGATCAGACGAGAACTGGTGTGTCCAACGCAATTCGTCGCTCCCTAACATTCCGTCGAGGATAGGAAGAAAATCCGTGGTCTCTCTACACGGCAATTCCCTTTTCCTACAAATTAACACCTACGTTTGGATCAGCAAACCTTTCAGGGTGTTGGAACTCGCATCCTGGCATCGACAAAGCAGACAGGCAGCTCAATGTTGAATAACCAATTAAACCCGAAACTGTCCAAGTAGGTGCTGTTCAACTGGTTGGTGTATTCATTCATGAGTTTTCAGTGACCCGTTCCAGCTGATGATGACAGTGATGGTGGTAGAAGATAAGAGGAGAGAGGGGAACGTTAGCGAGGAGTCATTTTAAAGAAATGCCACACACTAACAACCCTAAATTCTAAAAGGTGGCAGTGAGATAAGAAAGTGATCTCCCTTCTCTA
This sequence comes from Trigoniulus corallinus, assembly GCA_013389805.1. Taxonomy (NCBI): domain Eukaryota; kingdom Metazoa; phylum Arthropoda; class Diplopoda; order Spirobolida; family Trigoniulidae; genus Trigoniulus; species Trigoniulus corallinus. Next base: position 13,032,284 of record JAAFCE010009109.1, read on the forward strand.
CAATGGGGTTTGTTCATTAGTGCTACGGCTTTTTGAAGCACAATAAGCCCTTTGGAGATTTTAATTAATCCATTTCTTGAGATGTCATTCCTAATATTTATACTCATGATTTTTACTTGAATTCTGATGGATATTTGATAAGTACAATTTTATTGACTTTTGACGAGTCTTAAATGTCGAAAGTATACTTTAACAATTGTGTATTGCATCTTCTTATTGCCTTTTCCCTCTTTCGCTATCAACTGCGAAACCTTTTTTTCTCTTAATTAAAAAAAACACGTAGAACAGGTTCTAAAATCGCAAATAATTGGTTCAGTAACCTTTAATCAATTTTGATATCATTATTAACCATGTAATTTCAATCGTATTATGTTCAATTTGTCAATCTTCCTTTGTCTGTTTTCATCTTTTTCTTTGTTTTTCCATTTTTGTTGTTTACATCTTCTTCTTGTCTTGTGTTTCGTCTGCGCCGTTGTTGTTGAATTTAATTTCTTAACTAAATGAATAGTTTTATTGTTTATTTGGGCCTCAGTTGAAGAATACATTTCGGAAAAAGAAAAGGGGGAGGGTCTGAGTGTGTATGTGTGTCTTTTTTTGACAAAAAAACGAGTTTTTAATGATGATAAGGATATTTCAAGCTAAGATCTTAGTGTGTAATTTATATAGTATCTTGTAGGTCATAGTTGTCACGTATATGGGAATAAAACTATTTGGTGTCTTTTCCTCATAGGAATGTGACCTGAGAGTCTCACCAACAGAGCCTTGTGGCATGCAAGAGGAATCTGACTTAAGTTGGAATGAATTTTTAACCAAGTCTCAAGCGTTGCCTTTTTGTCAAGAAGGTGATGCCACCGGTAAGTTTAATTTATCTATTTTTTGATGATGAAGTGCCTGCCCAAAATTATAACCTGTTCCGGAGCCCTGCGCCATTGGCTACGCATTTAACCCTAGGTTATTCTTGACCATGGGAGTGGTTGTATTTGCGTTGGACACACCAGTTCTCGTCTGATCATTGAAGTTAAGAAACTCAATCCCAGCAAGTACTAACATGGGTGACGGCTTTTGAACACCAAGGTCGCATACTGAGGGGGGGAGCAATACGGCAATTGATCCCCCCTCAGTGCCTCAATGGGGCGCAACCGAAGAGGCATTTTGTTATTGCTATTCCCATTTCTATACTCCCAGTTGCAGTCCAATCTAAAGTTTACCACACCACTGAAGATAGGTCCATTGTTTAAGGGGCAAGAGAGGACCTATTCTAGATTTATACTAAAGGATTCTAAATACAGTATTTAAAAATATTTGGGGGCAACTTTTTTTGAAGTGCTAACCCTGATCCGCTGCTGGGGAACACTTCGCAGACTCTGCATCATAACTAGGCAGTGGACGGGGCTGTAATGACCGTTGTAGTTGAAGGGCCCTGAAACATCAGAAAAGCAAGCAAAATTCACCCAGAGTTCACATAGGTGGATTAAAGCTGCTGGATGTACAGTTTCATTAATTTTGAACCGGAAATGCAACATTTGATTTTATCAATTTGAAAACATTGTGTTGAGATATCCTTCAAGGTTGTCCGAGGTGTCTCAGAGTTGTGACATTAAGTGCCTGACAAGGTTATTCCACCTCTGAGTCATTTGAGGATCAACAGTTCTCTACTCCTTTCTTTTATTCTGCCGTTGCTGTAGCCCTTTTCAGTTTCTCTTTGGCTTTGAAATATGTATGGACCCGCCGCGGTGGTGTACTGGTTAGCACGCTCGGCAACTACGCCAGTAGTTCAAGGTTCGATAGTGGACCAAGGTGGGTCTGCTTCTTTCGGGCGAGAGGGAGGCCGCGAGTGTGCCTTCTTTCGGATGAGAAGTAAAACCGAGGTCCCGTGTGGGGTGTACGATGGCACTTACACATAAAAGGAACCCTCCCTACTATGCAAAATTTCCAGGTGTAGGAGCTCGCCCCCTGGCGTCGGTAGCATTCCCCAACGAACACTAGACCGACGATTAATAAACGTAGGGGTGCAGCTTTGGCCGGCAACCTTCTGCAGAAAAAACTATGACCAATATATAGCCCTATATCCATTCAGAGGGACAAGATGGGTACCCGACACTGCCATAGGCGGGAAAAGGGTTAGGAGTTGCTTTTTTAGGTTGGATCCTTATTGAGGCATAGGAAAACCCCAGTTTGCCTCTTCTGTCGGTTGGGTAATAAAGGTGTTTTACCGTGTAGTATGTGCGATAGCAGCTTGGGTAAATAGAACCTTTCCTAAATCGAGAAACGGCCTATGCAAAGATAGAATATTAGAGCAGGGGTCGGCAAACTTTTCTCCATCAGGGTCGCATACCAACATCTGTGAAGACTCCTAGCTCTTAATTTTGTTTCAGCTCAATGACTTTGGCGTTTATTTGAGCACATTTGAATTTTTGATGCGAAATCACCAAAAATGCGTCTACAGGTCTCACAAATAGACTTAGTGGGCCGCAGTCGTTTACCCGGTCAAGTGTCATTTGTTGTTATTTTAAATACTTTCAATTTTTTGTTAAAGTATTAGAACTGCAGGTGGAAAGATAATTCTTTCTATTAATTGATAAAGATAAGTTGAAATTGTCAACAATTTTTTGTGAGTTCCTTGATAGATAGTCACCGATGTCGAGTTATATAATTATATTCAAGAATTTGATACTTCCGGCTTTCAGTCCAACGCAAAAGTTGGTTCCTTGGTTGATTACAAGGAATTTACATGTTCAAAATCGGTGTTCACATCAAAAAAGAATTATGATACTCACCTGAAAATGGTGGCACTGCTGCACCTGTAGCTCCAACCCACTTTCTGGCATCTTCATTGTAGGATTTTGAGCAATTAAGCTCCATTTTCTTTTATTGTTAAATTTAATAAATAAATTCCAACTACGAAAGGTTAATAAACTAATTTTTTTTGAAGATTTTCACTAATAAATATTTTGCTGACGATGCAGACCACTGATACCTTTTCTCATCTCCGCGGTTGTGATGGGCCACATTGGTCTGTATTGGGGGCCACATTGGTAGGACATACATCGCCATGAGGCCCATACCCACACTGCTGCAATAGTGATTAGTGTTGACCTTTCGTTTTTTTACTACTTGAAGGTGTTTAATTAATAGACCCGCCTTGGTGACGCTCGATTTACCGTGCCAGTAGTCCCAGGTTCAATATTGGATCGAGGTGGGTAGACTTCTTTCGGGCGCGAGAGAAGCACCGAGTGCTCCCCAACTTCGAATGAGAAGCAAAACCCAGGTCCCGTGTAGTGTACAATGGTATTTCCACGTAAAAGAATCTCTCCCTTATGCAACGGGAAGATAAGGGAAAATCCCCAGGTGTAAGAACTCCCCTGTTGTTATAGGTAAATTACCTCCAGAAGAAGATAGGTTTATTATAACGGATTAAAGCAGGGGTGGGCAAACGGCGGCCCGCGGTTATATGGAATCATTTTTAGAGAAATATGGCACTTTATATTAAAAATATTAGCAAATGTTTCATTAAATGTTATTCCACAGAATGAATAAAATTTCGTATTTACGACCCGACGGACTTAGTATCAACGTTCATGCGGCCCTTTAAGAAACAGTTTGCCCACCTCTAGATTAAAGCGAACCACATTTAAAGTTGATGATATTATCTCTAAAGAATGGGATGTTTCAACTTTGCAGGGGTGCCAAATTCGTTTCAGTCATGGGCCACATGTCTGCTTTTCAAGGGAACGGCTGAGTTCTCGTCTGATCACTGTAGTAAAGCAACGCAACCCTTCCTATTACTAACATGGGTAGCCACTAGGAAAACTCGGTATTGCTAACACTCAATAGGGAGATTTAGTACTAGGTAAAACGTACGCACGCAACAGCGGCAGAACACAACGTGATCAACGCACGATAAGTGTTTAAAAATGAGTTTTTGCACAACGATGTCGCACCCACTTATGATTAAGCTGTGAGCGCCACCTAGTGATTTGCAAAAGGAAGCGTGAAAGGCATTGTTTCAAATGCTACGTTGAATCGTAGGGTCCTCCGTAGGTCGGGCAAATCGTACGTCTAATCGTACGTGCTCTGTATCTCAAGCTGGTGTTTGCGCCTGCGCGTTTCCATTTTCGTCTGCTAACCATGACGTACGTTTAAAAAAACGCATTGCTAAATCTCCCTAATAATTGTCGCATTGGTGTGGTGTCTGTGCAGTCTCTGCACTAGAACTATGCAGTGGACGGGGCTCTAATGACCTTGTAGTTAAAGAGCCCTAAAACAAAAAAAAACAAACAGTGGCATTCATATGCGTTGTACACCAAAGCATGTGAATGCCACTGTATGCGTCAGGTGTCACGTGCGTGTCCAAATATTATATATCAGGATTGGGTTTTCACTAAGGTCTTCCCCGGCCCAAGACACTAATAAAGTTATGTTTATATGTTTTATGGATGCAAGCAGCTCCTAACTCTGTTCCCGCTTATGGCAGGGTCGGGTACCCTTCCTTAGGCAGCCAGCCCCCATGTGTGGCGAGGACCCCTCTATCCGCCTCCTGGGGACACGCCACGTAGCAGTTCATGTCTGTCCTTAGCTTATACGTTTTATGGATGAAAATATACTGTAAAATACGATTAGGCATTGTGCACTATGCATAAAGTGCGTAATGGATAAAACAGCCTCTGGAAAGGGACCTGAGGTGATGGTAGGATGGATATATTCACTATTTCGCCATATTGAAATGTGTTCTCTCTTTTAAAGCGAGATGGCGTCTCTGTTTTATGTTTGTGTGCCCGTGTGGGGAATTTAGTTTAATAGAAAAAAAACAATCCTCTCCTAAGCGACTAAATGTTTCGGTTGTTATCTGAGGCATCAATCAGATTCCGTCAAGAAAGGTGACACACCACAGACCACTCATTGAAGGAAACTCCTGAGTAATGTTTTTCATTTTTCGTCAGTCAGAAAAGCAGGGTGTTAGACAGGTTAAGGTTTGAGATATTTGAGTAGTTTAATGTAAAGAAGCTATTTTTTTTTTTTTGAATTTGAACAATAAGGTGAGACATTCTTATTATTAAAAAAAAGTATTAAGGAATAAAAACCGTAACAGAAGATGAGATTAGATAGTTAATGTCAAACAAAAATGACAGGTGAGCTGGCTAAAATGATAATCAACCAAACAGTGATTACGGCGGATTTGAAGCTTTTCTATCTTGGTTTTTTTTTGCACCTGAAAAAAATATTGCTCCTAAGATGATGCTAATGTTGACTGTAAAATAATTTATAACGGTTCATGGCCCTCAAGTACTTTTTCTATTTACAAAAGATAATGAAATATTAATTTACAATAATTTATCACCATTTCTGATACTTGATATGTTGATGCTTTCACAAAGCAAGTCAGTTGTTGGGTGGAGAAAATTGTCGTAAATTTATCAGATGTTTCTACATAGTTGTATACAGGATATTTACATTGAGAATTAGTTCAGTTCAAACCCGTTTATTTTTTATTGTTTTATCACCAAGTCGAATCAGCAATCTCTTTATATTTTGATTAAATTTTAGATGTCTTGATGTAACCTACCTCCCTCCATTCCTTTATTTTTGAAATTGTATAAATGTTAAAATTAGACTCGGATGTGACCCATAGAATCAATGCAGTCAAGTGGCGTAGCCAGGATTTTCTGAGGGGGGATATGACTCGATAGGGTGTATACCTCTTCGTTATATTCGAGGCCCAGGGGGAGGGTTAACCCCCAAACCCCCCCTTGGCTACGCCACTGAATCAATGAGGGATAGTTGAAGTGGATCCTGTATGATAGGAAGGTCCCAATCAAGTTCAAAGGCAAGTTTTACAGTCATCAGAGTGTTGGGTAGTGAGGAAGAGCCTCATAAATAGAATTTAATTCTAGTTCACTGCAAGTAGCCTCTATGGCCAATTTGGCAGTGGAGAGACTAACTCTCATTGCTACATAAGAACCCAGAAAACTTCTAAGACCCTAAGCTATAGTTGTTGTGTACCCCTACAAAACTTGTAAAGGTAGCCTTCCCTTTCAGTAAGCCCTCCACTCTATTTTCCCCAAGGGTATTCCATTGTCGAATGGTCCTTGGCAAGAAAGACCAGTAGTATGAGTCTGTCTGTGGCCTTAGTTCCTTCAACTTATATGAATGATCCTTTCTCCCCTTATACCCAGGCAGGGACACACTTCCAGCCAGAGGTCCATTGCACACCCATCAGCAACAGTCTCTTTAAAAGACCAATGCTATGAGATAAACGCCTCTGGCTCAGAATGCAAGAAGCCGAGATGCGAATGCTACGGTACACGAGTGATGTACACGAGTTAGAAATGACTATATTAGAGGTAGCCTGGAGGTGGAGGACATCGCGGAAAAAAATGATGGAGAGTAGATTGAGGTGGTATGGATTGTTGTTGTTGTTGTTTGTTGGTGTTTTAGGGCCGTTCAACTACAAAGGTCATTAGAGCCCCGTCCACAGCATAGTTCTTTATGCAGAGACTGCACAGACACTACACTAATGCGACGATTTTTGGGTATTAGCAGTACCCAGTTTTCCCAAGCGGCCACGCATGATCAGACGAGAACTGGTGTGTCCAACGCAATTCGCCGCTCCCAGATGGTATGGACACGTCGTTGGGGAATCACCCGGGGAAGGGGAGACCGTGGGAGCATGTTGTCCGTAAGGGTATGGTAGTATGTGGGGTGGATAGTGGATGGAAGGCTAGAATGCGCAGACCGCACCTTGCCAAAATAAGTAAGGGTTGCAGCATTAAGTCAGTTGCAGGCTGCGGAAAATACCGTCCTAAAGTAATCTACCTTGCGGACTAGGCGGAAAAAGGATTAGGAACGAGTTTGATTTTCCTACTGTATTAAGAAATTGTTTGCAGCGGTGTTCTCGTCTGATCCCCCAAGTTAAGCAAGGCAACCCCAGCTAGTGCTAGCATGGGTTGCCACTGATTACGTAACAGTGGGGAGCGGCGAATTGCGTTGGACACACCAGTTCTCCTCTGATCACTGAAGTTAAGCAGCGCAACCCCAGTACTGACATGGGTGGCTGCTTGGGAAAACTGGGTACTGCTAATACCCAAAAATCGTCGCATTAGCGTAGTGCATAGTAGCCTCTGCATAAGAACTAGGCTGTGGACGGGGGTCTAATGACCTTTGTAGTTGAAGGGCCCTAAAACACCAACAAACAACAACAATACGTAACAGTGTTGGGAACGCTGGGTTCTACTAATACCCAAATCGTCGTAACAGCGTAGTGTGGGTGCAGATTCTGCATTAGAGCTACGAAGTGAACGGGGCTCTAATGGCCTTTATAGGCGAACAGCCGTATTGGCTGGAAGCGGCACTATTGGCACAACCTTGTAGAATCTCTTAGAGACTGCATTGGGCCTGAATTCTGTGTCAGAACTGCCATGCCACTCCTTTGTTACTTTTTCTTATAAGATAGCTAGAGGTTATACAGTAGATGCTCTTTCTTACCCTACTATAAGTGGAAAAGAGGGCAGATGGATAATGAAATGGTACGGAAGTGAAAATGGAGGTAAAATAAGTTGGAAGCAAAAACTGAAAAAGAAGTAGGCTTATATATACACACACACAGGGGCATGTCCACCTTTAGTGAATCAGTAATCATCCACTTCGTGTGTAGGTGTGTCTGAAAAATTCTCTACTCGCATTTTTAGTTTCAGAATAGCTGATTTATTACTATAATAAATATATTTTTCTTACCCGGATATTTATATATTTCTGACCGATTGCCTTTTAAGACAAAAAATGTACGGGCTGTCATCCCAAATAGGAAGTGCGAACAACGTCAAAATAGTCAGTTTTCTAATTACACATTCTGTGGTATTGGTAGGGGGCAACCACACATACTGCAATTACTATACCTGGTAATGAATCTTCTTTTCTCACCAATGTGTTGATCGGTGGAGGCTTCTTTTGATGTGTGGGTCACTATCATTTGGAAGATTGCTAAGTGCACTTTCAAAAGCTTCCTCCTCTTATCCCTTATTATTCTTATTTTATTCAATAGGGGAAACTTTAACATCTTTGATACTTCAAAGCAGTTTGACGCCCATTTCTACACTGAATTCTTTGTGGAAATATTTTTAGCGAAAAAGAAAAACATTACCAAAATTTAGTGAATAAAAAGAAATTGAGGCCATATTGTCAAATTACTTGATATTTTGACTGACAAACGCATTTTCCAGAAACAACAGCTAGTAAGCCCTGATTTCTGAATTGAATTTCTAAGTTTCTTTTCAGTTTTTTTGCATCCCTGATGAAACCAATTAACTTTCAAGTGATAAACCAGGTAGATGGTTTTCATTTGGAATTGAAATAATTCACCAAATGATGGGGCTCAGTAATGGCATCTCACACCTTTTGTATACCAGATATGAACTCTAACAGTAGCATGAGGATTTAAAACTGTTTTTTTTTTCGAATATTAGTAAAGCTTTTGACATCGTTATTTCCAAGGAAATAGGCAAGGGTGTGTTTGTTACTAAATTTTTTGTGCTTATTCATAAGCTTTTATTTAGTTCATAAACTTTTGTATTTATTCAAATCCTTGTGACAGACTATGGTTGCTGCAACAGTTTCCTTTGTATTCTCCATCCCAAAGGAGCCAAATTGGGACCCAGTCCTGTCACTGCTTAGGAATGATTTACAGTAGATGTACAGTATGTATGTTGTACTGTAATAGGTTTTAGGAAAATTCGTCCCCGATAGTTCGTCCCCGATAGTTCGTCCCCTACAATTCGTTCCCAAGAAAAACCGTCCCCATACAATTAGTCCCTAGGAAAATTGGTCCTCGACACTGACAACAATTGTTAATGCCGTATTGTGAATTTTAATTAACGAATAATGAATAAATTTAAAAATCGCAGAATTCACTCAATTTTTTCCATTGTTAATGCCATATTGTTTACAGACTGTCTGGGACAAACTGTTGGGGACGGATTTTCCTAGGGACGAAATATTTTGGGACGAATCTTCCGCATGCCACTCTAACAGGGCTTTTCCATATGGTAGTCAATAGTTGCAATAGACAGAGGGGGTCATTACACCAAACGTACAATTAAACATGGTCACTTGAAATAGTTGGGGAGCAGCCAATCGCGTTGGACGTCTGATCACGGAAGTTAAGCAACGCAACCCCAGCTGGTTCTGACATGGGTGGCCGCTTGGGAAAGCTGAGTACTGCTAATACCCAAAAATCGTCGCATTAGTGTAGTGTCTGTGCAGTCTCAGCATTAGAACTACGCAGTGGATGGGGCTCTAATGACGTTGTAGTTGTAGGACCCTAAAACACCAACGAACAAACGAATTGAAATACAACACACATAACTGGTCCCTCTTTGGACAAACAGCCCTAAGTTTCGGACCAGCCTCCTCTTAAGGATCTTAAGAAGCCTCCAGTACCTTTTTATTCATGCAACTTACATGTGCATTATTTGTGTACTTCTATCTATGCACGTATAAATTTGTCACTAGCTCGATGTACGCAATAGAGAGGGACTTCTCAGGACCTGTCTACTTCAGGATTGTCCAAATACTTTGAATCATTCTACCTGTACGAAAAACATTGCTTTCAACTCGAGAAGAGATAATGTGTAGATCGGCAAACTTTCGGGGACCTTAGTTTGATCCACTTAAGTCGTATTGAAGGTTCAACCCTGATGAAGGGAATTATTCGATGAGGTCTAGGCTCAGGAAAATAATATTCCAGGGATGTTTACTTAAATGTACGAGGAACTTAGCTTTGAACGAGTCTGTGAATGTTTTTCGTTTACTATATTGTATAAGCAACTTTACTCAATCTTTAAATATCGTTGAACTACAAATAGCTTTGTTTTCAGGAAATGAAATCAAAATTCTTTACAGTTGGACCTCACTGTAATTTGCATGTTCCCTACCCGATGGTTTAGTGTGGTATCATGTCGGCTTTTACAAGTCAGCATCTCTTGTCGGCAAGCTGAAGTTTTTGATAGTAGTTTATGACCATGTAATGAGTAACTCTGAAATTTCTGTAAAACGCTTATGAAAATGGTGACTCAGCTGAAATTGTTGTAATAGAAAAAGTCATTTCTCAGTTGTGGACATGAACTACATTCTGATGCGAATAATAACATTTTAAAATTGAACTTTTAACAACTGTATATTTAATGACAGTTGCAATGAAGTGTATTAAATTTATCAGTTGGTGAATCCAACAGTTATTATATCCGTCTTATTATACGCTCCATTTTCCTTTTGTCAATCAACTTGTAACGTTGCAGAGTCTCGAGCTCGAGGACAATTTTGAAATGATTTCTTATTGTTAATTATATTTATGGCTTATGGTCATATCGGTGGAGGTGGGTGCATAGTAAGCATAAGGTCTTTGGAGGACAACTAAGACAGGCGGCAAAAACTGGCAAAATTTCCTCTCAGGTTTTAAAAATAACCAAAAGCGTTTGGGGCAATGCAAACCCAAACCTAATCCATAGGCAGAAACGGGAAAATTCAGCAGGGAATTTTAAAAAAATTCATCATCATCATACCCTTATCCCGCCGGTGGCGGGATCGGGTCTGCAGGTTCTAGCCCTCCACTCCCGTCTGTCTCCCACCAAGTCCCTGTCCACCCCGCACACCGCCATGACCCCCCCTGACAACTTGTTCCCAAGTCAGCTTTGGTCTCCCCTGGAAAAAAGATCACTGAGGGGCCCATTCTCCTACACCTGTCAGCAGTACGTCCAAAACCAGGATGAAATGATATGGGCTAAGTGCTGAACCTTGGTGCACCCAACTTTCACTGGAAAGCCCCCTGTTTTTCCCCAAGGTGTCCTTACCCTGGCTATGGAGCCATCATACATATCCTGGATTATTCTAATAAACCCTTCATCTACCCCCCCCCCCTTTTCTGTAATACTTCCCAAACTACCTGTCGTTGAACACTATTAAAGGCGTTCTTCAGGTCGATAAAGATGGCATGGAGGTCCTTCTTTGCTGCCCTATACTTTTCTACCATCTGCCTGAGAATGAAGATTCCCTCCATCGTGGACCTACCTGGCATAAACCCAAACTGATTTCGACGGACACTAGTTCTACCCCGGAGGCGACATTCCATTACTCTCTCCCAGAGCTTCATGGAGTGGCTCATTAGCTTTATACCTCTTTAATTGCTACAGTCTTGGGCATCCCGTTTACCCTTGTAGAGCGGTACTATCCAACTCTCACGCCATGCAGATGGCATTCTATCTCCACTAGCTATATTATTTTAAAAAATTAAAATCTCTTATTTTACAATTTGCCCTCATCAGGCTTGAAATGTCCGTATTAGGTGAGGATTTTATTCCTAAAATGTGCCGTTTATATTCTAATTCTAATTCACTGCAAGCAGACTGTGGCCAATTTGGCAGTGGAGAGACTAACTCTCATTGCTACATAAGAACCCGGAAAACTTCTAAAACCCTAAGCTATAGTTGTTGTGTCTCCCTACAATACTTGCAAAGGTGGCCTTGCCTTTCAGTAAGCCCTCCACTCTATTTGCCCCAAGGGGAAACCATTGTCGAGTGGTCCTTGGCAAGAAAGACCAGTAGTATTAGTCTGTCTGTGCCCTTAGTTCCTTCAAATTTATATGAATGATCCTTTCTCCCCTTATACGCAGCCAGGGACACACTTCCAGCCAGAGGTCCATTGCACACCCATCAGCAACAGTCTCTTGAAAAGATCAATGCTGTGAGATAAACGCCTCTGGCTCAGTGTGTCCCACCCTAATTCCCTAATCATGTCAGACACACTTTCCTTGCGTGAAAACCTGTGGAGTACGATTCTTGCTGCCGTACTTTGGATTCTTTCAATTTCTCATGATAAGTTCTGCCTGAAGGGAGACCAAATGGGCTACAATACTCTAAAATTGGTCTCACCATTGAAATATAAGCTGTTCTTTAACCTCCTTTGTGCTATCCCCAAGAACCCTACTAATCAGACGCGGGAATTCCCTAGTCCTCCCAATCAATTTGCAAATGTGATCCTTCCAGTTACCTTTACTATTTAAAATAAGTTTTTATTTGCATTCCTCCAAATGACCCGTTCTACTTATGAAAAAAAGTTGATTTCTGTCTTAGGTCGTTGGGTTCTACCTTGCACATCTTGCATTCAAAGAGATGGATGCAGTTGGAAAAACGCCGTTTGGGCACCACATACTTGTCACCATGGTTATGTCGATCAAAGAAGTCTCGCACGGTGCTTAGCTGACAAAAAAGTAAGTTAACTTCCAAATAACAAAATTTCATTCATTTTTTTATCTACCAGTGCGGAATTATAGTTGATATAAACCTAAGGCCGAAAAGATAGAATGAAGCCCTAAATGCTGAATTTCTAATTACTTTTATGCGCCGTAGTACCTTAAGATGGTATGACAAATGGTAACTCAACTATGAATATGCAAATATAGGACTCCTGGACCCATACGGAAATTTGGTACTGATAACATGAGGCCTGGTTCCTTGACACGCGACACCAACGAGAATAGCGCTTGAGCAGATGGTATAATTATGACGTGTAAACCACAGGCGCCAAGGGGAGCGACTGTATTGCATTGACCAGTTCTCGTGTGATCACCGAAGTTAAGCAACGCAACCCCAGCCTAGTACTAACATGGTTGGCTGCGTGCTGTCTGTGCAGTCTTTGCATTAGAACTGCGCAGTGGACAGGGCTCTAATGACCTTGTAGTTTAAGGACCGTAAAACACCAGCGCAACTCCTAACCCCTTTCTCGTCTCTGGCAGGATGAGACACCCATCTTATTCCTCTGAATGGACGCAAGGGTGATATTTTGGACAGTGTTATTCCACAGCCGGTTGCCGACCAAAGCTGCAACCCCTATGTTTATTTATCGTGTGCTTACTGTTTGTTGGGGAATTTTACCGACGCCATGGGGGCGAGCTCCCTAAAACACCAACGAAAAAATCGGCCCCAGGTGCTTCCAATAACCTGTATCCTTGTGACGAACCTAAATAGGACACTTCTCATTACATGCTCTTATCATAGGGTTGCCATACGTCCCGGTTTTGAGGTCTGTGTCCCAGTGTCCCGGTCCGACAGTCATTTGTCCCGGTCGATTTAAAATTTTCGCATGTTAAACAATTATTTTCTGATAATATCATTGCATTCAGTACTGCGCAAATACAGTACATGCCTAGAGATTTGGCACAGATTCGTCCATGAAAGCACATCACATTTTGCCAGTGAAACTGACTGTTCGGGAATGATCCACCATTGATCCCTGGGGCGTATCCAGACGAGGGCAATGCAGCAATTGCTCTCCCCTCACTGCCTGAAAAGGGGCGCAACTGATGAAACAATTTTGCATTGCTATCCCCATTTCTATACTGCCAGTCCAACAGTTGCAGTCCAATCTGTAGTTGGCTAAACCACTGAAGATAGGTCATTGTCAATGGGCCAGGAGAGGACCTTATTGTAACTGCTAGCTAGATGTATACTCATGGATTATGAATATTTAAAAATATTTGGGGCGCACATTTTTTGAAGTTCTACCCCCACTCAGATCCGCCACTGATTGATCCTAACGTTTTTTTTTTGGGTCCTCTAAACTATTTTATATTTCAATGCGTTAGTGAAAGGATTATGGAATTTTTTACTAAAGCTATGAATGTTTATAATATGAATTCTTGCCATTTTGTTGAAAAAATATTTTTAAGGGGGGATGTCCCGGTCGGTGGTCCGACAATTATGGCAACCCTATCTTATCACCACTGTTCCCTCTAAGCTGTACGAGTGCAAAAAGGACAAAATGTGCACACATGTGAAATATACGACGAAAAAGTCCAACAAAAGTGTACCCTGGTGTTGCTGCTGTTTAGGTCCGACATACTTTGCGAAGAAGGCAAACCTTTGCACACCAAGTTTCTGCGCAAACTCACGCAAAATATTAGAGGGAACATTGCATACCATCTCAATCTATTCTCTCTAATCTTTCCGGAATGCCCCCCATTCCAAATTAGCCGCGAGCGGCTTATGGCGTTGGACACACTAGTTCTTGTCTGATCACTGAAGTTAAGCAACGCAACCCCAGCTACTACTAGCATGGGTAGCCGCTAGGGAAAACTGGATATTGCTAATACTCAATAATCGTCGCATTGGTGTAGTGTCTGTGCAGTCTCTGCACTAGAACTGTTCAATGGCCGGGCTCCGCTTTCCTGTCTCCTCTTCATCCACCCTACATTGATCCTATAGGTCGCGTCGGAATGTACTTCTTCATTTGTGAGGAACACTGACCCTAAATGAAGGTAAAATAAACATCTTATGAAAAGAGATACTTATGACCAACAGTTCATTAATTCTGCAAGAATTCCAAGAAATTTTATATAAAAAAAACTTCAATCGGAGTATGAAAAATCGTTGTCTTTAATTTACTCGTTGTGTTGACCTAAAAGTTCTCAGAATCGCTTCCTACATTTACGAAATTTTGACAATTTTCTGCAGTTAGAATAATTTGAGATCATTTATAAATGAATTGTGCTCATTAATTAAGGCCTCCAAATACCTTTCAAGCTAAGGAGTTTTTTTTGTCTTATGAGTTTTGCGTGACCGACTCACAACTTAGAAAAATTTGTGGTGTCATGAATTTTTGTGAATGTTACTGACACTGGAATTCAACTAAGGGTTACTTGCCTAATTGAGTTGCAGTAAATGGTTGAACAGCATTCCAATAATTGTTTATTAATCAAAAGTTAAAAAAGTAGTTGTTACCACATGGTATGGCTTGTGAAAATGTCTGATGGATAACTTTACTAAAATGTTCCCCCTTTTTGAATTCTGAGTGGTGCAAGGTCTGATGGATAACGTTTTACTGCAAATGTCTCATTTTTTTTTTCGGAATTTGAATGGTACCATAGTCTACCTATATTACATAAGGGGGCTGAAGTAAAATGTGTGCATCGTTGGTATCCGAAAAAGATATGTTTTCTTTGTTGTTTGTATTTCAGTGGCATCCTGAACAAGTATTTTGACTTAAGAGGTTAGCATTTCGGTAATTCGTCTACTTGTTTCCAGTACATAAATATAATTAACCACCAATGACTGCTGGCAACATGTTTGGCAAGAGTTTTCCAAACGGTTGCCAGTTTATTTTCTATTTTCACATGGATGGAAGAGGCAAAAAAAGTAGGCTCATAACTAGGGTTTGTGAAAAGTTAAATTTTTTTTTATTGTTTTATTAGACAACTCCAAATTTTTTTAAAAAAAAAATAGGATAGGTTTAGAAAAAGTTGCAGCGGTGAATGAGTGAGTCTTTTGTTAGTTTAGTTCTGATCCTAATAACACTCATTTTTATCCCTTGTATAGTTGTCGTTGTTGTCGACATTTATAGATTGAGAAGTCTTCAGTGACATTTTAACTGATAAACTGTTTCTGTGCCAGTTTTTCAGAAAACGAAAATGAAAAAATTCTGAATGCATTTGCTACTTTCAGTCTTAAGTGTCACAGAAAAGGGATCTTGTGACAAACAACTAATTTCATATTTTTGCGACTAATGAAATATTTTCGTCACCGGTTGTCAGTAGGCTACTATAATTAATAACTACCGGCAACTATTCTTTAAACACCAAAATATAGTGCTTTATCTTCTACTTTTAATTTCAAACATTCAAATCCCGTTTTTTACCTTTGGCAGGCTTGGATACACATATTCCCCCGATAATTCTTTCTTTTTCTAGTGAAAAAGCAACTCCTAACCCTTTACTCGCCTATGGCAGGGTCGGGTACCCATTTTGTCCCTCTGAATGGACACAGGGCGATATATTGGTCATAGTTTTTTCTGCAGCCGGTTGCCAGCCAAAGCTGCACCCCTACGCTTATTTATCGTAGGTCTAGTGTTCGTTGGGACATTCTACCGACGCCAGGGGGCGAGCTCCTACACCTGGAAATTTTGCCTCATCTACCCGTTGCGTAGTAGAGAGGGTTCTTTTACGTGCAAGTGCCATCGTCAACCCACACGGGACCTCGGTTTTACTTCTCATCCGAAAGAAAGCACACTTGCAGCCTCTCTCTCTCTCGCCCGAAAGAAGGCGACCCACCTCGGTCCAGTATCGAACCTAGAATTACTGACGCAGTTGCCGAGTGCGCCACCGCGGCGGGTTTCTTTCTTTTTCTAGTGAGATATCTTGAATTTATGGATACCTGATCCTTGTTTGTTGGTTTTTAAGAGCCCCTCAACTGCAAGGTCATTAGAGCCCTGCCCACGGCGTAGTTCTAATGCACAGACTGCCCAGACACTACACTAATGCGTCGATTTTTGGGTATTTGCGGTACCCAGTTTTCCCAAGCTGTCACCCATGTTACTTCTAACTGGGGTTGCGTGGCTGAACTTCAGGGATCAGACGGGAACTGGTGTGTCCAACTCATTAAAGCCGCTCTGACTTTTATGGACCCTAGACGGAACGGGTTAATCGGGTCCTAAATGAGGAGCCTCAAATGCCTAAATTGTAATCTTAATAGAACAGAAGACTAAGATAGTATGATAAATAGTAAGCAACTCCTAACCCTTTTCCCGCCTATGGTAGGGTCGGGTACCCACAGTGGCGTCGCTAGGGTTGGCGTCACCCGGTGCGGTAACACCATGGTGTCACCCCCTTCTCCCTAAAAAAAGCCACTTCTTCTGCTTTGGTGTCACCCCATTTCCGATTGTGCGAGTGGTGTCACCCGGTGCGGCCCGCACCCCCCTAGTGACGTTACTGGGTACCCATCTTGTCCCTCTGAAGGGACACAAGGGCGATATATTGGTCATAGTTTTTTCTGCAGCCGGTTGCCGGCCAAAGCTGCACCCCTACGCTTATTTATCGTCGGTCTAGTGTTCGTTGGGGAATGCTACCGACGCCAGGGGGGCGAGCTCCTGCACCTGGAAATTTTTCCTCCTCTACCCGTTGCATAGTAGAGAGGGTTCTTTTACGTGCAAGTGCTAGTATGATGAATAGTAACTCCATTTAAACAACAAACCGAGGGCTCACTACTGGATAGTCCTAAGATTAGGGTTGGTCCAAAACCCGACTTTTATTAAAACAAATCGGTTTTCGGATTTGATAATTCTCTGTAACCCACCGGCTTTCAAAACCGACTAAAGTTCTTGTTCTAACTGGTGGACCGAAACTAGGGGCTTGGTTTGTTTTGTGGACATGATTGAGGATATTATCAGAAAAGTTCAGGGAAACTGGCCAGGAATTCCCATGCACCTCTTGTGGTGGCCACTAACCCTCTGACCGAATGTTGCTGGGCATTATAAAAGGAAATTCTAAATAAGAACAATGAAAGTTATGTGTATTTGATTTTAAATTGCTTTTAATATTAGATTTATTAAACCGTCAAAAGTTTACTTGAGCAATCCGTGCACTGGACTCCGCCTCCAGGAAGTCGTTGTCTTAAGGTATCCCTGCGTTTTGACTTTCAACGAAATCCAGGCTACAGGAGAACCAAACCTATTTTGCTGGAGAAACATTTGAAAACAGGTTATTGATTTCAAACATGTGAAATAAATTATTAGTCTTATATAAAAATACAATATGAAATTCGTACAGAAGAGAGAATTGGTACATAAATGATGGCAGGAAAGGAAAGCCCCATGTCAAATTTTAACCATTAAAAATGCGGAAGGGATGGGACATATTTCCTATGATACCTATTCATGAAAAATCTTTTTCCTGATTTATTTTCTGTCCAAAATGACAACCCGCACGACAACCACACCCCTGCTTTCTGATTGCTACCTGCTAGAGTTGGATATCCACACTGTCTCGACTTGTGAGCATCAAATGCGAATGTGGAACTGTGCAGGAACATTCTTTAAGGTTCCTGCAGCAGTGGAAACTGTGGCAAACGTCTTTTCAGCACTCATAAACATTTTGGATCTACGCATCCAGCTGGTGGAAATGGAGTAGAAATAGGTCAAAGCAAATATGGGAGCAGGTTGTTCGGGGAGGGACTTTGCAATGTGTGGGGTGGGTAGGGTCCTCGTGTGAAACGGGAGGAAATGGATATCTATATGTTTGTTTGTTGGAGTTTAAGGTCCCGTCAACTACAAGGTCATTAGAGACCCGTCCACTGTATAGTTCTAATGCATATACTGCACAGACACTACACTAATGCGACGACTATTGGGTATTAGCAGTACCCAGCTTTCCTGAGCGACCACCCTTGTCAGTACTAACTGGGCTTGCGTTGCTTAACTTCAGTGATCAGACAAGAACTGGTGTGTCCAACGCAACTCACCGCTCCCAATGGATACCTAGAAATCACAGATCCGATCTTGCGGGATAAGGCGCTAGAGTGCTGACAGTGCGTTACGGGTGGTGACCAAATATTCACAAAATAGCTGGCAAACATTGTTTCTGATCTTGTGACAACACCGGTGAGTCTTCTTCAAAGCTCAAGATTGCTTTTGTTCCCTTGACTTTGGGTCAGATTCCAGAACGTCATCTGGTTTTGAGCATTCGCTACGAGGCATCCGAACCATGGTGTTTATTCACCAAAATTCTGTTTTCGTAGATGCTAAAGATGAAGTCAAAGTTGGCAACTTGCGTGGTGAATTCCGTTAATCCTAGAGCGGTCGTATTGCTTTAAGCACACCTTGTTTGTTGGCGTTTTAGGGACCTTCAACTACAAGGTCATTAGTGCCCCGTCCACTGTGTAGTTCTGATGCACAAACTGCACAGACACTACACTAATGCGACGATTTTTTGATACTAGCGGTACCCAGTTTTCCCAAGCGGCCACCCATGTCAGTACTAGCTGGGTTTGCACTGCTTTACTTCAGTGGTCAGACGATAACTGGTGTGTCCACCGCAATTCGCCGTTCTTTTGGACACCAGTTCTCGTCTGATCACTGAAGATAAGCAACGCAACCCCAACTAGTACTGACATGGGCGACCGCTTGGGAAAACTGGGTATCACTAGTATCCAAAAATCGTCGCATTAGTGTAGTGTCTGCGCAATTTCTGCATTAGAACTACGCTGTGGACGGGGCTGTAGTGACCTTGCAGTTGATGGGCCCTAAAACACCAACGAAACAAACAAAACCACCACAAATTAGCTCTCCATGTCGGATCCAGTCAGGTTTAGCTCCCCAATTCCCACTTACTGTTCCTGAAATCTCTTAAATATGAATATGAAATCGCTTTTCGTCCTATGGTGTAGACCCCTTGAGATTTTCCTCTCCTGGGAAAGAACCTAAGAAACCCTGATCAGGATTGAACTAGTAATCATTTAACCTCTAAAATTCAAAGCACTACCGTAGTGAGAACAGTCCTAATTATGTTGTATATATTTGATTTCTTGTAGGTGATTTTTATTGGTGACTCAACAAATCGTGGCATTATGCATTATTTAATGGAGAGATTAAATGGGACGCTGACGGAGTGGGACAAGACGCATCATATGAAGGTTTACAACAATATCAATGGCGGAAGAACCACTGTCAGCTTTGCTTACTACCCGCAATTTTGGTTGCCTCCCAACGAAAGGCCAGTGTTTGAAAAGGCTCTATTCCATTTATTACAGAAGTAAGTGCCGTATCTTTGCCATTTTCTGTTTCGCTATAAAACGCGATCATTTCGGAGTTTTTATCGCTAGCCGGCAACTATTATTTACATGACGTGGTTGACTCATTGAAAACGATATTAAATGAGTGGGGATCACATTTGCGACTCCTGATAGTAATACGATTGTCGGTAGTGGGGGGAGAAAGAGAGAGACGTAGGCAATTTTCCTTATTTTCTGTCAGATAACGTATGAACGAACTACAGTACTTGCTTTCCTTTTCAGCGCTCTGTTATTGTTGTTCTTAAAGCTAGTAAAATACTTCTAATTCGACCTTGTCATGGAATAGGTGCAGCTGCTCTACCCAAGGAAATGGAACCATTATGGGGTTTTTTGGCTGATAGCATGACTTGTTCATTTTGGTTCGTTGATATTTCAGGGCTCTTCAACTACAAGGTCATTAGAGCCCCGTCCACTGCATATTTCTAATGCAGAGACTGCACAGGCATGCGACGTTTTTTTTTGGTATTAGCAGTACCCAGTTTTCCCCAAGCGACCACCCTTGTCAGTACTAGCTGGGGTTGCATTGCTTAACTTAGGTGATCAGACGAGAAATGGTGTGTCCAACCCAATAAGCCGCTCCCTACGACTTGTTCATCTTGACACCCTTAGATCACCCAGTGACGGTTTAGGACCGAGCACTAACACGGGCCGCGCAAAGTAAGGAAGACATTTAATTTTTGGGGCTACAGCCGATTACCCGCCTCAGGCGCTAACAATCTTAGGAGAGCCTCTAAGTAGACTGCATAAGTGGCCAGTTGGTCTACTTCGTCAGTGATTCCAGTTTCTATCATCATCGAAGAGATTTGGACTCTAGGGGGCGAAATAGAGACCCCCTAGTGCGCCTTTCGTCAGATGAGAAGTAAAACGTTGCCCTCGTGTGGTGGTGACGATGTCATCTACACTTAAAAGAACTCTTACTACATGGAGTGAAATAAATGTACGTGTGGTTCGGCCCTGGCATGGGCCGGGGTTTGCAGCCTTAAGATGGCAACTGTGTTCCAACGGAACTAAATGGGCGCCCGACCCTGTCATAGACAGGAAAAAGGTTATTAATAATGTGAATCCCTTCCCCAGCTTTTTACCAGGTTTGCTGTTCACACTAAAACAATCCAATGCCACAGCACTCATCATATGATTGACTTATTTTATCCTGTATGCCTGTGATTGACTCAGTGCCATCTTAACGCATGGACCTTCAGGGAACTTGCCCGTTGTTTGTTTATTGGTGTTTTAAGGCCCTTCAATCGCAAGGTCATTAGAGCCCCGTCCATTGCGTCGTTCTAATGCAGAGACTGCACAGACACTACACTAATGCGACGATTTTTGGGTATTAGCGGTACCCAGTTTTCCCAAACGGTCACTCATGTCAGTACTAGCTAGGGTTGCGCTGCTTTCACTTCAGTGATCAGACGAGAACTGGTGTGTCCAACGCAAATTGCCGCTTCTTCGCAATGGATGGACTACTTGCCTCATCTTATAATATACCAGTAGCACATTCATCTACTACTTCTCATCTTTTCTGTGATGTCTACCACCGTCCCAAACAAGCCCCAACTATTGGTCATGTGACCGTCGAAAGAAATGTCGGTCAACTGTTGTACTTTCTGATGCTATGTAGACTCACTTTCAGCTGTCATCTCATCGTTCATGTCCTTATTTCGGCGTAGGCAGTCATTGATATGAGTCAGTATTCATTCCTGAGCTGCGCAATGTGTTTTGACATTGATTTTCATCATCGCACTTGTCTCCCGCCTCCAACAAGATAGGGTTATGACATTGATATTGGCCTGTGAGTTTTCTAATCATTGTTACGGTGTCGTTGGCTTTGAATTGCACACATCGACTTGCGGTTTTTAGACATGTGAGAAACAGCTCTTGCCTTTAGGCTGCGGTCGAGCTGACACTGGCCAAACAGAGTTGCTAAATTTTAAAACAATAGGTCGAAAACATACTGACCCGCAGACTACCTGCAGTTAGGAGTGGGTGAAAACTCTTTATCAGTGACGGTTGATGACCCAATAAGTTATCCATTGACCAAGATTTCAAGTAATGACGATTCGGAATTCTTAGTGCTTGGAATCCTAGAATCCCATTGTAATGGGCGCTGCGGAAAGGTCATTAAAGTCCCGTCCATTGTATAGTTGTAGTGCAGAGACTGCACAGATACTACACTAATGAGGCGATTATTGGGTATTAGCAGTACCCAATTTTCCCAAGTCGCCACCCATGTTAGTACTACCTGGGGTTGCTTTGCTTAACTTCAGTGACCAAACGAGAACTGGTGTGTCCAACGCAATAAGCCACTCCCGAGACGTTCACGGTTTGAGTTTTTGACCCGCGGAAGATCCAGACTAGGAGGTCACTGTCCGGGACTCTTCTGGAAGTAATTTACCAACGTTAAAGGATTACTTCCCACACTTGAACATTTCACCAATCTACACGCCTATTTTACTCACTGTAATAATTGTTCTTTTAAGCTGGGACACCCATTTTGCCTGTCATCCGACGGAAGACGTACTTAGGGCTTTCTGTTCTTCACATTCAACTGAAGCTACTCACCTCGGTTAGAATCGAACCTGCAGTCGTGACTCAATAGTGAAGCTCTCTACCAATTGAGCCACAGAAGTGGGGAGGGTTTATTCCTGTTGTGCTCCATATTTAGCCCGTGGGAAAGGTCATTGTTGTCTAACAATGCCCTCCACAAGGAGTAACTGATGACTCTTAACTGATGAATTCACGATTTAATCTATTTCATTGGATTGCAATAATTTATCTCATAAATGGATTTATTACAACTATTATCCCTACTTTTTATGAAGGAGATATTTAGATGTTTGGAATGTCAAACAAGGGATTGCGAATCCATAAAGGATGTCATTGTATTACAAAGAAGATTTAACTGTTTCCCTATCGGTTTTCTAAAGGGCTCAGTCGTTCAGAAATGCCCGAGACGGGTAGGTCCTACATTACTTTCCATAATAATTGTCATCAATTTCAAACTACCAATTTCTAGTGCTAGCTGGTAATTGAAATTGTCCCCTTCCTTCAATGGTCCTAATGCGATTTAAGAGCAATTAAGTCTGCAGGATTGAAACAATTCAAACTCTGTATGTGTGTGGCCATTTTTAATATGAAATATTATTACTTTCATCTTGGCAGCCATTAAGGGCATCAAAGGTCCCCCCCTTTCTAAATTCCACATTTTGAATTCATCTCGTTTCTTCATTTCCGTCTCTCCCTCTTCCATCATCATCATCATAATCATCATTACTGTTATTATCCTCATCACCACAATGAAATTTGCCTTTTTCAGATATCCAATATAAACCAGGGAGGAAAAGTTTTATCCCCTTCTTGTTATGAATACGTGTATTATATTTTTGGCAGAAAAAAAATATCCACCAAAGAGTCCTTGTTGTTGAAAAGGGAGGGCTAATGGAGGTCTGAAAATATTGAGAACTAAAAGAGGGGGAAGATGATAAAAACAAAGCGCTCGATGAATAAAAGAGGTTTATCGTCATAGGTCAGGATGTGTTTATCATGAAGATAACATCTTTTGTGTAGGACTGCACTCATCACGGTCAGGCTCCTTTTTTTCCTTACTTCTTTAATCCACCACCCTGACAACCTCAAAAAAACCTGTCCTATTATTCAAAAATCTAAAATTCATCCGGTGTAATAGAAAGGTCCTTTTAAAATATACATAGCAGAAATTTGCTTCATGTCAGATTGATTTCATTCAGACAGCTGACTGACTGTCTTTTCATCTCATGATCCGTGTGGAGGCATAGGTCCTTCTCCCAATTCCGTTTTATCCATGCATCAGTGGGTCATTTCTTTTTATTCCTCCCCTGAAAACTGCCCTTTCTGATTGTAGTGTCGTTTTTGTAAATACTGTACCTATCGTCTGCAGTGCGGATGTAGAATGCTGCCATCAGCTCACACAGACCTACTTCACTTTTCCCCAGCTCGTTTTGTGTCAGATTTTTGACGGTTTGTTATTTAATATCATTATTTGCAAATGTCAATCATTATAAGATTGAAAATTTTATTCGCTTGAAATATTAAACAAAAAATTGCAGTCACAAATGTTGGTTGATAACGTCGAGATCGTCGATACTGAATCGAGATGGGTTTGGTTTCTTTTCTGGACGAAAGGGAGGCTTTCAGTGCCCCTTCCGTCAGATGGGAAGTAAAGCCGTGGCATCGTGGGGTGTACATGATATCACTACTGCACTTTAAAGAACCCTTACTACACGGAGTAAACTATACTTGTAATTCGTAAAGTTAACGTCACCTCTTAGGTAATTTAGCTTCACCATGTTGGGAGAGGAGAGACGAGGATGAGCTTCTACACCTGGTATTTTCATCGATTGTCTTCACGTCCAGGTGGCATTCTTCATCAAAATAAGTTACGGATTTACTCCTCCATGCCTCGCACCTGAGGTAACCACTCTTGTCGTTACTTCACATCGTCGGGAGCGGCAAATTGCGTTGGACACGCCAGTTCTCGTCTGATCACTGAAGTGAAGCAACGCAACCCCAGCTAGTACTGACGTGGGTGGCCGCTTGGAAAAAGTGGGTACCGTTAATACCCAAAAATCGTTGCATTAGTGTGGTGTCTGTGCAGTTTCTGCATTGGAGCTACTCAGTGGACGGGGCTCTAGTGACCATTGTAGTTGAAGGACCCTAATACACCAACAAAACAAACAAAATCCCCATTGGGCGACCCTAGCCATCTGGTGGACAGTGTTTTTACGCAGCCGGTTAGCAACTTAATGCTGCAACTTCTTATGCATGTCTTATCATCCGGCTGTTTTGATTCTTTGGGGCACGTTTCATCCACCTACCGTGTTTCCCCGAAAATAAGACCTACCCTAAAAGTAAGACCTACCAAGATTTTTTAAGATGTGTTTAATATAAGCCCTTCCCTGAAAATAAGTCCTACAGAGCCCTAAGGCAAAGAGCACATCCGTTTTTGTTTCCTGCATCTGATAGGGTGATTTCCTTAAAGGGAGTGGTGAGTATAGAACATAGATCTGTGCGGCGAGATTGAAGAAATGTGCCGCCACTGGGAATAGTCATTCGTAAGTGACGTCAGACAAGTCGTTTAATCAGTTCTGCCTTCCTAGGAGGGACTGGCTGAAGCAATGGGTATGAATATTACTGTTCTTACTACTCGCTAAAAAGCATAGGGCTAGGTTAAAGGTAGCATGGGAGGGTACCCATCTTGTCTCTCCAAGTGGAAACAAGGATGATATATTGCACAGTGTTTTCCCTCACCCGGTTGCCGACCAAAGCTGCAATCTACCCGTTCCATAATGGAGAGGGTTCTTTCCCGTGCAGATGTCATCGTACGTGACTCAGAACCTCGGTTTACTTCTCATCTGAAAGAAGGCGCACTCAGGACTTCTCTCTCGCCCGAAAAAGCCAACCCTAATGATAAGCCGACCCTTCGACTTTAAAAGATAACATTACAGAAAAGAATAAGACATTCCCCGAAAATAAGCCCTAGTGCTTATTTCAGCACCAAAATTGAAATAAGACAGTGGCTTATTATCGGGGAAAGACGGTACTCCAAGATGCGAGTTCTTACAGCTAGAAATTTTTCCGAACTAAAATTTACATTTTACTCCATTTAGTTAAGGGGTCTGGTGCGTGCTGATGATACTGAGGGCCTTTCTCTCGCTCTCACTGGCCTGGAAAAGTCCAAACCTCCTCTGTTTAAGATTGAATCTGGAACCACTGACACAGGTTCGATTTGCAACCCTTTTGGCAGTCCACCTTTCAGGTTCTGAATTTTGGCGCCGTCTATATTTTCTGTTTCTATTTCTGCACGATACATTAACGTGGGGAGTCTGTTCACCACCTTACCAAAAACCATTGGAGAAGCCACGTTGTTGAAATGCTCTTCTGCCATGTAATTCAACATTATTCTGACTGTGATGTGTATTTTGATAATGATGAGGATCAACGTCATCATACTGCCTATTCATTGTTTAGATTTATTAAGTTGATATTTCATAAAAGAGGAGAAGATGGAACAAGATGCATATTCATCTTCATAATCTATGGATTTAAGGAGGAGAAAGGGATTGCCGAGGCGTCCTGAGGACACCCTAATCCAGTAATGATGACGGTAAAAAATGAAGGTTTCTACTACATCACAGAGAGAATTTATTTCAAAATGCTCTTTATAGTTTCTATAAATATTCAATTTGGAGACACAGCGCTTGGAATTACGCAGAATTTGTGACTTGAATCTCTTTCTTTAACCCCTCCTCCTACTCCTCTTCCACTGAATGCCACTTATCTGTTTCTTGAACCTGCTGTTTCGCCATCAAGTCCAGTGGTAGATAAATGAGATGTTTATGGTAATCATGAAGAATATGATTGCTGAAGAGATGATATTAAAGAGAGTAAGTTCTTACTTTCCTCCATGCTTGGGTTCATAAATAGGATTTGAGATAGATATGGAAAAAGGGCTCATAAAAATGTTGGGATTGTGGCTACTGCTGAATTCGAAGGTGTCGTCCTATGTAGGGCATTAAAATAAAATGGGGAGAGAAAATGTGATATAAATGGATTGTGGTCAACATTTTTATTTCATGTGAACAGGAGGAGTAGGAGCGAAAGTGCCTGGGGTTAATGGATGTTGAGGTTCATTTACGTTTTGCATTTTTTTTTGATTCGGAAACTGTAATAGTAATAAAGAATGCTGTTATGTCCTGATAATGCTGGAGGAGGTAATATAATTTAACTGACTAATTCAAAAGATTACTCATGTCTTTCAAACGCATTTTAAAACCTCTAAATGTGTGCCAGCTCTCAGGATCCTATCTCCGTGGTGGTCTGTAAGAAATTAAGAATGAGCAGGTCGTCACATCTTGTCATTTTCATTTCTTGCAAAACTCTGCCGGGTCTGCGAGTCCACTGAACATGTTCTGACTAGGGGCCAGGACCCTGACTTATGGAACCCGAAGTGGGGGAATGCCGGCCTACCCCACGTGTTCCTACACCGCATTATACAACCAAAATAGAATTTTTGGCAGGTAAATTAATACTTTGTTGGTTATAATATTGCATGATGTCTGACCCATTGCACAATAACAGTAAGCAACAGGGTTATTCCAGACCGCATGCGAAGCAAAGCCCTGCAATTAAGTCACTAAAATTGGAATCAATTGCAGTAATTGAAATTCGATTACAAACTGATATTTTCATTGTTCGTGTGACGTAAAATATGTTGTCATGTCATTGCATTCGGCTAAGAGCTTAGTCGTGGGGTTCTCAAATCAGGTCTTTATCAGCTGTACATAAACGCTTGCGAATGCAAACAAACGTTTGCAAATTTTTGGTGGAGTCGTCTTGCACCTTCAAACATAACGCTGGCCGAAAACGTTTGTCCGTGCGTCGATCGTTGTGGGAACAACAAAACATGGTTGCTGTTATCTTGTCCTTGTCTCCTTGAGCATGTTTGGGTTTGCGAACATGTTTGGCGGAGATTTTTTTGGCAGTTATGATCATGTTTGATGAAGATTTCTAGGTTTTCGAGCATGTTTTGTGAATATTTTTTAAGAATTTGTGCAAGTTGGGTGGACCCTCCTCGATGGCCCAGTAGGTAACGTGCTCGATTTACTGAGCCAGTTGCTCCAGGTCGATACTGGATCGTGGTGGTTGACTTCTTTCGGGCGAAAGAGAAGCTCCGAGTGCGCGTTCCTTGGGATGAAAAGTAAAACCGAAGTCCCTCGTGGTGTACGATGGCAATTGTGCGTATACGAACCCTCTCTACTATGCAACTGGTAGATGATAACACTGCACCCCAGGGAGGGCATGGAGGGGGCAATAACACTGCAAAGACTTGTGCAGGACAAAGTTAAGAAGTGGGGTTTGGGGCAGTGACGACAGGGGATGAAGGGAAGAACGGCAAAGAAATCGTTGAGGGTGTATGGGAACAAGCCTAACATAGAGAGGGAGGAGCTGGGCAAGAGCTGGGTCACTGGAGACGAAACAGAGGATGGCATAGATCACAGGTGGAGAGGAGAGCTGTGGATTATGTGGGGACGAAGTGTAGGATGTTAGGCATGTGATACTGGCGTGTCCAGCGCTGGATCACTGCAGGAGGGGTTGGGGCACCCACACCCTGGAAGAGGTTCTGGGGTGGAGCGGCTGGAATGGGCGCGGAAGGCAAAGGTGTTGCTAGGGTTCTGGTGGAGATCTAGGCAAATTGGTCTAGCATGAAAAGACTCCCTAGCAAGGTTTCCATCACAAAGGATTATATATTCATATTCATGAGACCAAATTTCCAGGTGTAAGAACTCTTCCCACTGGCGTTGGTGGAGTGCCCCAACGAACAGTAGACCGACGATAAAGAAACAGGGGTTGCAGCTTTGGCCGGCAACCAGCTGCAAAGAAAACTATGACCAATATATCTCCCTTGTGTCCATTCAGAGGAACAAGATGGGTACCCGATCCTACCATAGGCGGGAAAAGGGTTAGGAGTTTCTGCTTTATTGTAGATTTGATCGGCAGCCGGCTGCGGAAAACACCGTCCAATATACCACCCGCGTGTCCATTCAGAGAGACCATAGGCGGGAAAATGGTTAGAAGTTGCTTTTTGTTGTGCATGTTGGGTGGAGGTAGCAGTTGCTGAAGGTCTGCTACTTGGCAGTACATAGTGCATTTATAAACCGAGGAGGAGTCTGACCGTTTGTCAGTTGAAGATTATGAAGACGCGCACTGCTTAAAAACCCAACACATTTTTAATTTGATTTGTATTTGGTGGATACTCAGCTTTAATATTTGTGGATTTCGGGCATGAGCAAGGTGTCCGTCGAGCGAAAGACTTGACTCTTCGTCCACTCTTTGTTCAGGCACACTGAGTTCTCTTTTCGTTATATACATGATGGTGCAGCTTCTGTTTTGCAGTGGTGGTTCTCATTGGCATTTTGAAGGGCTTTAGTCTGTTATGTCTGATAGCTTCACTTTTTATTAGCCAATATTTAGCAAGACATTGAGCAGACCCAGGGGGGAACAATGCAGCAATTGCTACCCCCTCAGTGCCTCAAATGGGGCGCATATTTCAACTGATGTAAGATTCAACTTTGCAACTGATAAAGAGCGGCTTATTACGTTGGACACATCAGTTGTCATCTGATCACTGAAGTTAAGCAACACAACCCCAGTTGGTACTGACATGGATTGCCGCTTGGGAAAACTGCTTACCACTAATACCCAAAAATCGTCGCAATAGTGTAGTGTCTGTGCAGTCTCAGCATTAGAACTTCACAGTGAACGGGGCTCTAATCACCTTGTAGTTGAAGGGCCCTGCAACACCAAAGAACCAACTGATGAGGCATTTTTTCATTAATTCCCATTTCCATTTTTTTGTTTGTTGTTGGTTGGAGTTTAAGGTCCCGTCAACTACAAGGTCATTAGAGACCCGTCCACTGTATAGTTCTAATGCATATACTTCACAGACACTACACTAATGCGACGATTATTGGGTATTAGCAGTACCCAGCTTTCCCGAGCGACCACCCATGTCAGTACTAACTGGGCTTGCGTTGCTTAACTTCAGTGATCAGACGAGAACTGGTGTGTCCAACGCAATTCGCCGCTCCCCCCATTTCCATACTGCCAGTCCAATCTGCAGTTGGCTAAACCACTAAAGATAGGACATTGTCTAAGGGACGGTAGAGGACCTGTTGTAATTGCTAGCTAGATTTATACTAAGGGATTCTGAATATTGAAAAATATTTGGGGCAGACTTCTTTTGAAGTTCTCTCCCCCTGATCCCCCTCTTGATCCGCCCCTGAGCAAACCGGAAATCACCACAACGTTTCTGTGCAGTTGGCCTTTGTCATAGTGAATATAATGAGCGGTTCACTTGTTGTTTGAAATTAGGAATTGTTGTCGACTAGTAAAATTGTTTCAAAAATGCTGATAACTGACTTTACCACCTGCATGTTATGAATTCGTGATAATTACCAGTTCTTGTAAGAATCGTCGTCGCTAAAAACTTAGTTTTAACGTCATTAATATTTAAATGAGGCGACAATTAGCCACAAGATGTTGACGTTAAACGCCAATACATTGTGGGTTAACACGTAATTGACGTCATATATAGTATGCTGTGAAGTTGTTTTTAAAATCTTTTTTTCTTAAATACCTGTCAGAAAACAGGTGTGTCTAAGAAATTATGTTTATGTTCTAATCAGAAAAAAATATATAATGACTTAATTCAAGCGTTTAATTCAAAGCCTTCGAGCAAAAATAATATAAATTGTTTCTATCTCTTGTCTGTTTAACAAAAAAAAAGGAATTTGAAATTCAACTTTGTATTCAACGCCTTACTTAAAAAATCTCACTCAAAATTCCTTATGTAACTATTATATCTTAAGACAAGGACAAATGCCACTTTCTTTTCCAACTTTGCCACCACATTGAAGTTTTTAGCGCTGTTTCCTACTGTGTAGGCCTATCTCTTCCCTTTGGGTCAAACAGGATGGCTGAAAGGGTTATTGGCACTGGATGGGCCACCACCAGTGCAGGTTTGTTTGTTTGTTGGTGTTTAAGGTCCCGTCAACAACGAGGTCATTAGAGACCCGTCCACTGTATAGTTCTAATGCATATACTGCACAGACACTACACCAATGCGACGATTATTGGGTATTAGCAGTACCCAGCTTTCCCGAGCGACCACCCATGTCAGTACTAACTGGGCTTGCGTTGCTTAACTTCAGTGATCAGACGAGAACTGGTGTGTCCAACGCAACTCGCCGCTCCCTTTGTAGTTAAAGGGCCATAAAACACCAACAAACAACAACAACAACTGAAGTTAAGCAAATCAACCCATGCTCAGGGCCGGCCATCCGCGGGTTGCAGAGGGTGCATTGCACCCGGGCCGCACGATTAAGGGGTCCCCATCATCAGGGCCCAGATCATTGCTAATATTAAAAGTTTAATACGTCATTGTAGGGGCAACGTCCCTCATTCGATCCTGCCAATGCAACATAACCGAAACGAAACCTAACAACCCTGCCATTGAACTACACCAGGGTTGTACAACCTTTCTGGTGTTGTGGGTCACTCGGCCTGCTCCATGAACTGATTGCCAGCCACAGGCTGTCCAAACCAAAACGGGTGAAGATAACATTAGGTGTTACATAGCAGGTATACTATAATTCATACTTAGAAATGATGCACCATGGGCCACATTGCAAGCCTCAATGGGCCACAGGTTGGACAACCAAGAATTAGAAGTTAAGAGTCAATAATTTAATAATGCTATTATTTTGGGGTTGTTAAAACCAAAATACCTTTAATAATCAGAAGTGTAATAAAAAAAACTATAATGACACAGGTCCAACTGAAAATGTTCCAAGGTGTGGACGTCCACATAAGCTTTCAGACCAACTCATAAATGCAATGGCGACATTTTAGGACACATGGCATCATCCAAAAATGTAATACCTTCCAAAATTAGGAAGGATCTTAGAATGGGTTAGGAGGGCATCTAAGAGGAGTCGTTTTACTCCGAATCCTTTTATTTTTACTTTTGGAAAAATATTTTGGGCCCCAAAAGGATTTATGCACCCGGGCCCCTTTATAGAGAAGGCCGGCCCTGCCCATGCTAGTACTGATGACAGCTTGGGAAAACTGGGTATCCCTAATACCCAAAAAAATCGTCACATTAGAGTAGTGTTTGTGCAGTCTCTGATTTAGAACTATGCAGTGGACGGGACTCCAATGACCTTGTAGTTGAAGGGCCCTAAAACGCCAACGAACGAACGAAAAGTAGCCTCTAACTAGCCGACCCCGAGACCATGTAGATCCCGGCCTTGAAAATTGATGTTAGGTTAGAAATTTGGGATCTCTTCTTGCAGAGGGGTCATTCTGTCCTCTCCGCCTCAAACCCATAAAACCCTTAGTTCCGCAATTTCCAATGAGTTTCCGGTGTGTCTTTATCTCATCTCCCATTTTATCCTTTAAGGCCTTAGTTTTTGTCACCCATTTTTTGTCTTTCTGCTCTTTCCGTTTCCGCCTTCCTCTTTCTGGTTTGAAAGTTCAGGTTATCGGTATGAGACCCTAACATAGGTATAGAAAACAACGAAAGTTGATGCCAGCCGAAATCTGATTCTCCACACCCTTTTTATACGTAGGCCTCTCAAGTCTTATGAAACCACCTGCTGTGTTTTAATTTTTTTTAGGAATTTCTCTTCCCCAAGGACATTGGTTTTTATATTGTTACAATTGTTTATAATATTTTAAAATGAAGTCATAAACGGTTGATTATATTTCAGATCGCGTCCACTCCGAAATGATTCTAGAACGATTTTGGTGGTCGGAGGTGTCCATTGGTTAGCCACCCAACACCTTCACATGCTCATAAGAGCACTAAAATGGTGAGTTTTAATTTGGATCTCGAAGATCTTTTGGGTGGTGAGTAGTCATGTGAGTGATTTAGGGTGCGACCGTAAGAATAATTTTAAATACCATTTTTGGGTGGGGCAATAAATGTCCTTTGCAAAGACGGGCACTAAGACATCAAGACCCACGCCGCATTGGGGTGCTGTCTGGACAAGTAGTGCCTTGCACATTGGCAATTGTCAGAAATCATTCAGAGGACGGTTGTAGATGACCAAACGGTGCAACCCATTAGGAGCTTGCTGTTTAATGCTACATATTCGCAAACGGCAGTACCTAACTTGCGTGTGGGCCAAACAGACCCAGGCCCTAGGGTCTCAAAGAGACATAGAATTATTAATATGTCCGTAGTTAAGATATCATTAGTGGTACCGTGTTAAGGGCCTCTGGTCTGTAAATGTTACGATTTCAGCACTTTTAGACCTCTTCATCCAGTCTAGGACCCATGCAGGAACACGATGCAGAATCTCCAAATGTGTAAAATGGGCTCAAACTTGATGTTCGTTCACATTAGCCACGTGAAGTCTGCAGTAGATTTCCTCTGTGTATTAATTTTGGGACAACTTTTTTAAATTAACTATGCTATGGATCAGGCGACAGGTGGCACCCAAAAGTCCAGTGATTCTGATAACGTTCCAAAGCTTGGTGGCAATGGGTTAAGTAACGAATTTCTGTAATTTGATTGTATATTTTCAGGGAGGGCTTGGAAGGTATCAGGCTCATCATGAAAACCTTGGGTTCTGGGTTTCATCTCCCAGTTGAAGGTGTTCACAGCTTACCTAAGGTAAGTTTTGGGGAAGTTGTTTATTGGTTTTTCGTTTGATAAATGTGGCAATTAGTTGAAGTTATAATTTGTCAAATGCAAACAGTTCACAAGGCTGGTATTCTCTGAGCTACGTCCATCCATCAGTTGACTAAATAAATATTTAAATTAGTTGATAAAATATGCTCTCTTTGGATATTTGTCATCTCGATTCGAACCTACGGATGATAGAATTTTGTTGGCAGAAATGAAATTTAGATTGAGCTTATTTCATTTTATTTGCATAAACATGTGGCCCCATCTGTATTTTGATTGCTTTTTAGACATCTTTCAAGTCTTGTATCATTTTGAAACAAAGACCCTCTTTGATTTGGATGTTCTGTCTGTTTTGAGAAGCTAAGACATTTATGAAGTCTGTGAGAAAGTGTTTCATATTTACTATTTCCTTGTCCAAATATATCATTGTGGTCCTGGATTTAGTTTTTCAACTTGAGTATAATGATTCATGTTGTCGTCTCTTTGCCATGATGACGTATTTTGTGTCAGTATGCTGGTTCTTCGAAATATCTGCTCAAAGAATATTACCAACCGTTGCTAAAGTTTATTTTCAACTTTTTTTTATGATCTCTATTTTATATTTAGCAGCTTTCCTAAAATGCAATCGTGGTGTTATGAAAGTTACTGTAGCATTCTTGTTGAAATGAGGCAGTTTTGTGCACAATATGTTGTCACTCAGCACCCTTCTGACCCATATCACGTTTCTTACTCCGAATAACTTTGTAGGTTGGTTTGTTGGGGTTTTAGGGCCCTTCAACTACAAGGTTATTAGAGCCCCGTCCACCGTGTACTTCTAATGCAGAGACTGCACAGACACTACACTAATGCAACGATTTTTGGGTATTAGCAGTACCCAGTTTTCCCAAGCGGCCACCCATGTCAATACTAGCGTTGCTTAACTTCAGTGATCAGACGAGAACTGGTGTGTCCAACGCACCAACGCACTCATCAGTTGCAAAGTTCAGTCGTGCATTAATTGAAATATGCACCCCATTGAGACACCGAGGTGGGAGCAATTGCTGCATTGCGCCCCCCCTGGATCCGCCTCTGTTAGCAGCACCCAGTGTTTCAAAGTGGTCACCCATGCTAGTACTATTTGGGGCTGCGTTTTTTGCCTTCAGTGATCAGACGAGAACTGGTGCAGTAGTCGAGTGTACTACCTCTTCACCACCGCAGCTTATTAAAGCCATTTTAAGAGGGTCAGCCACCAGTTCGGCCACCAGTTACTTATTCTAAAAACCGCTCTATCAGCCTTCTAGTGGACTTCCGGATGTCTGCTTCCTTCTACTCTCTAATTCCTCTCATTCTAGATGATGGGATATGTAGCACTCGTGAGGACGCAAACCTGTTCATTACATGGAAGTGGGTTAGAAGTAGTAGTAGTAGAAGGTGCTGAGAAGTAGGCACCAAATGTCGTTTCAAATTGGTTTTAGAGACTGCTGTAGATTTATCGATCATCATATTGTTGCTGTTTACTCTGAGGGTTTCCAGCTGACTCCTGGAATTCTCCAAGCTTTAGAAGGCACTTTACCAATTTTGTTTCTCGGTAGATACCAAACCGGTAGCCTACCTGGGTTTGCTGGATATGACTGGAATAGTTTCATAATCTCTAACCCGTTTTTTCGCCTATAACAGGGGTCAGGGCTGTGTGGAAGTATTCATAAACCCTAGACACTAATAAATGGTTTTCTCCCTATAATTGTTGCGGGTAAAGCCATAAAATAGTTTTATATTAAATTTTTAGTTTTCTCTTTTCAACTGATGTAAGAGCGGCCTATATTGCGTTGGACACACCAGTGCTCGCCTGATCACTGAAGTTAAACAACGCAACCCGATATAGTGCTGGCATGGGTGACCACTTGGGAACACTGAGTACTGCTAATACCCAAAAAGATCGTCGTAACAGCATAGTGTCTGTGCAGACTCTGCATTAGAATTACGTAGTGGACTGGGCTCTAGTGACCTTGAGTTGAAGGGCCCCAAAGCACCAATAGAACCAAATCCAACTGATGTAAGATTTTTATTTATCCTGTTTTCGTAAACCCTAACCACTCTGTCTAAATGCCTATTCGATAATCGGGCCTTCACTCGAATAAAGAGTGGAAGGAGCTTTTGATAGTGAGTTGGACCAATACCTTGCCTATTCATCAATTTAACATTAAGAAAGCTTCAATAATGTATCAAAAATTCCAGTAAAAAAGTAAAAAAAGGGACCTTGGACCTTCTTAATACTAGAAACCCAACACTGTGCACATTCTGCTCTTTTCAGCACGACTCTGCCACTAGGCAACTTTTGAGTTGACAGCACCGTTGAGGGCTCATAAAAGAACCTACTTAACACGGAAATAAATTGCCTAAATTACAGAATTCTCAGGTGTAGGTAGTCGTTGTTCTCTTGGCACCTTGAACCCGAGCTATATACTAACCTTTGGGGTCATCCGTAAGGAGGGAAGACTTATTAGGCTGTAACTCATAATGCTTTTTGACCTCCTGTTCTCGCACTCTTCGTAGATTGGTTTAAAAGACATTAAAATTCAATTTTAAATTTACAAGTTTCTTTGACCACATTTTAACCTTTTGCTTGCTGTTTATAAGAAGTTGCAACAGTTTAATTATTTATATAAGAAATGGGCGTTAATTCACAGAAGTTGTCTCATTTCGGAATTTCTATAACTGTTTCACCCATATATAAGTTAAAAATACCAAATATATTTAGTAAAAGGTGTTTCCATTTTGATGTAGGTTGATGAATTTTTTTGCTACAAGAAACGTTTTCCATTATTGAATCCTTTTCAGAGTAGAAGGAGGCCCTACTCGGTGCAATGAATGTCATGTTGCAGCTTTTCTCTACGTTTTCCTATTGAAAATCTGATTGAAAGTTAAGACACGTTCATATTTCACACCATGTATCGCTGGACTCCTGACATCGTTAACATAAATTAACTTTAAATGGTCACACATTCGAGCCCATTGATCCTACATAGCGCCCTCTTTTCCTCTTCCCCTCGCTTCTAATTAATTATCTTGTACTAGGGCGATTACTGATAACTTGAACCAGCTTGGCATTTTTGTGTATGATACAGGAATGGATGGGTGGAAACTTTTAGTGGTGATTGAAAGGGTTGCGACAGCAGGTCAGCCACCAGCCACCTCAGACATCTACTGACTATCCATGAGTCCTCGATGCTCCTTTCGAATTTTCTTTTGGTATTTTCGTCGGACTCGACATTGCCATAGGCAGGAAGTGGAGACAATAATTTTGTAACGCGAGGATGGCCAATGTTATCCTGTCTCCGCCTCGGTGGAGCAGAGGTGAAGTGCGGGTGCGATTCGAAATCGTGGGTGGTTTGGCTTCTTTCGGGTGAGAGAGATAACCTTCTGTCGGATGGGAAGTAAAGCCGTGACCCCATATGTGTACGATGTTGCCACTGCACGTAAAAGAACCCTTTTTCTTCATGGAGTAATATGTACGAGCTGTTCTGCATTTTTTCTGAGTGAAGGACCTCGCCCCTTGGCGTCAGGAAAGGAAAAGTGAGGGACAAACTGTATTGCGTTGTACACACCAGTTTTCGTCTGATCACTGAAGTTAAGCAACGCAACCCCATTTAGTACTGACATGGGTGGCTGCTTGGGAAACTGGGTACCACTAGTATCCAAAAATCATCGCATTAGTGTAGTGTCTGTGCAGCCTCTGCATCAGAACTACACAGTGGACGGGGCTCTAATGGCCTTGTAGTTGAAGAGCCCTAAAACACCAACAAAACAAACAAAAAAATCAGAACCACGTAGTGGACGGGGCTGTACGGGAGCGGCGAATTGCGCTGGACACACCAGTTCTCGTCTGATCACTGAAGTTAAGCAGCGCAACCCCAGTTAGTACTGACATGGGTGGCCGCTTGGGAAAACTGGGTACTGCTAATACCCAAAAATCGTCGCATTGGTGCAGTGTCTGTGCAGTCTCTGCATGAGAACTATGCTGTGGACGGGGCTCTAACGACCTTGTAGTTGAAGGGCCCTGAAACACCAACAACCAAACAAAAACTCCCTCTCTCACTCGTGATGTCTCTGAGGTCCTAAATTTCGAGTCTTTACTTCTTACTAATATTTTCCTTGGTTGGTACTAATTTTTCTTAATTTACCCTGCTTCGAGTGATTATCATCCTTATTGCACCTCTTTTACCCCTTTACGACATTCAGATTTCCTCTGAAATTAATATTTTCATGTCAAGATTGAAAATGCGTGACTAGGACAACAAATTTAATTTAATCATTTAATTTTATGAGGAGTTAATGCGCTGAATGACTGCTAGCTACCTCTCCAAATTCTGCGAATTGCATTTAAATGCTATCATAAATTTTTTTTATTTTGTTAATGACCCCCCCCCCTCCTCCTCATAACCATAACTAAGGAGGATTCCAGTTGTCAGTGGAATTAAAACTTGTTGTTTCTCTAATGTCTTGGCCCATTTAAACACCTCAGTTTGGATGTAGATCGTTTATCGCTTTTGCTCATTTTTATTCTGAAACAGTTTCATATTAGATATTTCTGAGCACAATATAATTTTATATACGTGTTAGCCCCAATAACTTGGTGATTTACTAGTCTAATTTCTGAGTACAGGTTTGAGCTTGACGTTGGGCAATGATTTCACCGAAGCAGTCTGAGCGGAAGTTTATTTAATTAGCCATATTTTACATTGAGAACGACAGACTAACGTTATTTAAGGCCTCATTGGCAGATATTGAGGAGAAGAAGAGCGGTGGTAGCACCATCAACAGCTGGGAATTGAACTCAATCTGCTTACCCACCAAGGGGATACCATATTATTCCTCCACATTGTATTATTACATTAAAAACGGCATTGGTCTCATGCAGAAAGGGTCCGATATTCGGGTTGTTCAAGAGATTTATTTTACTGCTTGCACAACACCTACTGTTGCTGAGAACCGAAGCATACAAATGCTTGAACTTGTGTTAAACCGCTGCAGTCCGCTTCTAAGTGATTGATTTGTTGGTGTTTTAGGGCCCTTCAACTATAATGGCCATTAGATCCCCGTCCACTGCACAGTTGTAATGCAGAGTCTGCACAGATACTACACTATTACGACGACTTTTGGGTATTAGCGGTACCCAGTGTTCCCAAGCAGCCACCCATGTTATTACTAACTAGGGTTGTGTTGCTTGACTTATGTGCCCAACGCACCGCAGCCGCTTCCAGCCCCTACTAAAATGTGATTCATCCAAAGACTGTCCCAAAATGTTTCAAGGCTTCCTTTCTGCCCAGATATTCGAAAGGCCAATTTTCATCGCGCTGGCAAAATGTTTGTGAATGCTAAGAAGTGTTGGAGACATCTCGACCTCTTGAATGAAACACGTTTGGAAACGTTTACCGATGTCGTAGTCGTTAATCATGAGAGCTTGGTGCACATGCAGGGTCTATCAAGTGAGCAAATTGTTTGGAAACGTTTGTGAATGCTAAGCAGCGTTCACAAACACGTTATATTCTTGAGGGAGATGTCTCGCAATCGGGAACGAAAGCCATATGAACATATTAGTGTTCCAATCGTTATTTGAACATCAAAGGATGTTTTCTGTTGCCTTGGGTTTTTGAGAGCATTTGGCGGACACACCATTTTGATAAACCGGCCCAAGTTACATCCGCAGAATGCACAACGGATCGATGATTGTTCGCGAACGTTTGTGAGTGGTGTCAGTAGAGATAAACAATGTTTAAAACGTGTGGGGAACTTTAACTAAGAACGTTAACAACCGTAAGGAATTAGCAGCTTACCTCTTTATTGCACATGATACAGGGTATTCACCATCGTTCGTTTGTTTGTTGGTGTTTTAGGGCTTTTCAGCTACGAGGTCATTAGAGCCCCGTCCACTGCATTGTTCTGACGGAGAGCCTGCATTGACGCTACACTAACGCGACAGTGTTTGGGTATTAGCAGTACCCAGTTTTCTCAAGCGGCCACCCATGTCAGTACCAGCTGGGGTTGCGTTGCTTAACTTCTGTGATCAGACGAGAACTGGTGTGTCCAACAAAATAAGCCGCTCACCATATTCGCCATTATTCCAAACTCTTTCCCTGCCTATGGCAGGATTGGGTACCCCGTTGAAACCAGGAAAACATGGACGACATGGACAATATTTTTAAACAGCCGACGGCTGACCTAACGTTGGATTCCCTTGCTTCATTAACATCGAGCTCTTTTCTTCTTTGAGGCGCATGCAGTGCTGGATTTAGATATTGAGAGGCTCTAGGCTATTTCAATTTTGAGGCCCTTTTCTTATGTTTTGAAGCCCGCTAAATGTTGAGGCCCTAGGCTTTAGCCTAACGGTAAATCCGGCACTGGGCCCATGACATTGTCAGGCAACTAATGTTGCTGGCTTTATACCACAGCAATGTAGTATCGCTTCCATTTAACAAAGTGTAATCTCATTGGGTGTGGAAATATCGCTAGTTCCCTGTCAATTATCGTTTCCAAGATTGATGTATTTATTTATTCTTTATAGAGTGAGCAACGGAAGTTACTTCTTCATAGTATGGGCCTGGCGGACTTTGCCAAACATTACAATTTCGAAGTAATCGATACATTCAATATTACCATTCCGAGGTATAAAGAATTTCTTCAAGGAAAATGTGCCTGTCACTTCCATAAGGTAAGAATATAATGCTACTGTATATTTTCATACTCCACTAACGACGGAATGAAAGCTGCCTCGTCTCACGGGCACCCCACTACAGTGGCTCAACTTTAAAGAGTTGGGCTCGTGATTCCGCAGTTTTGGACGAGGCGGGTGGCCTCTTCCACCCAAGAATGAAGTCCTCAGTACGCGGTGGTTCCATGTGATGTCACCTGCACTTATTATTTTTCTCGTGAGTCAGAGTTCAGAATCGGTCCTGACTTGAGTCGCACTGCACACATACAGTATATTTGACCGGGGAGAGCTGATAAAAGCCTTACGACCACTGAAAAGCTATAACTTTTAATACTGTAACAGACCAGAGGGCCTCCAGTGATGGCCCACTGGGGAAAATCGTGCACGGAGTCAGGCCGGTGTGCTGTTTTTGTTGACTAGATGCCAACTGCAGAAGTGTGCCGTGGTGGCACCTACACCTGGAAGGACCATTATTGCAGTGATATAACTATGGGTCATTGTTGATAGTGGCCTTGCGTTTGGTAAGAGAGAAAGGGGGTGCTTAATACCCCTTATGTGGTCCTTATTTGAGGTGGGGGACTCTACGATATGGTCGAATAGGTACTTGACTACAGGGTGTCTATGCCTTCCGTTTTTGTTGTGCAAACTGTTGACGAATGTTTGTAAAAATATTTTAAAGAATCAGTTTTGTTAAAGAGAGGAACCACTAGTTGATGAAGCATAGGGTAAGTCGTGCAATGTCGAGGCTGCCCTAGTGCGGGGAGAGGGGGGTAGGGCATTATCAACAACTTGAATTACCACAAGAGATTCTTCTTATGCGAGCATTTTGAGCGGGCGTAGGAACGTATTATGAAATATTGTCTGGACACGACTGATCAGTTATGTTTTATAGCTGACAGTGCCACTGTGCGTGAATGCATTTCAGATTAGTCGTGCCGTTGAAGTGGAGTTTATTACGGGGCGTTACAATTTTGGAATTAGGTGCTATTTGACCCTTTGCAGACCACCATGTGGAGCACGCAAGGGGTGATTTATTATCACGTATTCGAGAGTTGGTTGTCGGATTTTATTTCATAATCTGAATATTATGGTTATCAAGTTAGATATTTCGTAGAATTGGATTTGATCCACATGCGATCGTAATAGGTTCATTTTGTCATCATAAATTTCTGCTCGGGGGTTGTTGTCATTTTGAAATTCGTTAGTAGATTATTGGTGTGAAAAGGTGTAACATAGCAGCCCTCTCTAGGAGGCCTTCAACCGGGTCTTGTAGGACTTTATAAGACTTTCGTGACACAGATTGTGGGAAGAGATTGAAGTCTTAGGCCGCTCGCACACACAACCACTCGCAGCGACCACTAGTCGCTGTACACGGCCACTAGTGGATGCCACGGGCGGCAACAACGTGATCTCGTGCTTGCGGTAATAGGAAAATCGCCGCTACCGGCCACAAGTAGCGAGATATGGCCACTGCCGCAGCTTGTGGCTCAGTAGCACTGCTGCTGCAAACGCCGCCTCTGCACCGCGCCTGTTGAGTTTCAATTGGAAACAGTCTGCACGGCACTAGTGGCCGCTGAAAGTGGCTGCGAGCGAGCGGCCTTGGGCTATGTCCTAAGTGGCACGATTCAGCGTGAGCGGGCGTCTGATAGAATGCTCGTGCTGCCATTCTGCCTATAATTTTAGTGCCTTTTCCCGCCTTTTTCAGGGTCGAGTGCCCATCTTGTCCCTCTGAATGGACACAAGAGTGATGTATTGGATGGTGTTTTTCCGCCACAAACTGATTTGGTCGCTGCTCCCAAATCGAACGACCAGTTCACGCTACCTGGTAGCAGCCTGATGCTCCACGCGGCCACCTTGGACATCGCCATATAAATGTATTGGCTTGTTCGCTTTAGTGGTAGCATGTGCACGTCCACTCACGCTGGACGCTGCCACTTTGGACATAGCTTAAGTTGACTGCGGTTTTAGATATTCAAAACACGGCTCTTGATGGTGTGTTAATGGTGTGTGAATTTCATTATAAAGCTGTACGTGAACACTAGATGGGCAGGTTGATTGTTGTCAACAAGAAATTGCAAGAAAAAGCGGACTTGAAAGTTGTTAATGTCATGTTCAGAGGTGTTATTTGGTTCAACTTGAAACTTGCTTTTATAACACTGTCAGTGGATGGCGATGGTGACTTGAACATCTCGAGGCTATCACGGTGCTACCTTGTTCTTCAAGGGACACAAGCAGAACTAATTTATTTTATGACATTTAACACGTGAAATGTTAACATAGTTTCTGTTTAGAATACAAAGACTATGGTCACATTTGGGGGTTTGTTTTTTTTGTGGGTGTTTTAGGGCCCTTCAACTACACTGTTCATTAGGGCCCCGACTACTGCGTAGTTCTAATGCTGAGTCTGCACAGACACTAAGCTTTTACAACGATTTTGGGTATTATCAGTAGCCAGTGCTCTGAAGCGGTCTTCCATGCTAGTACTAGCTGGGGGTTGCGGTGCTTGACTTCAGTTGTTGTTGTTTGTTGGTGTTTTAGAGCCTTTCAACTACAAGGTCATCAGAGCCCCGTCCACTGCATAGTTCTTATGCAGACACTGCACAGACACTACACTAATGCGACGATTCTTTGGTATTAGCAGTACCCAGTTTTCTCAAGCGGCCACCCATGTCAGTACTAGCTGGGGTTGCGCTGCTTAACTTCAGTGAGCAGACAATAACTGGTGTGTCCAACCCCAGATACCAGAATTACTTCCGTCAATTCACATTGG
Source organism: Trigoniulus corallinus (assembly GCA_013389805.1). NCBI lineage: Eukaryota > Metazoa > Arthropoda > Diplopoda > Spirobolida > Trigoniulidae > Trigoniulus > Trigoniulus corallinus. The sequence goes on from JAAFCE010009109.1 coordinate 13,074,574, forward strand.
TATGAACAGAAAAAGAACACTTCTGACACGGAAAAACATAAAAGACAACTCTCTTAGGATAGAGGAACTTGTTTTTGCCTTGTTGTGATTATTCATTTTGGAACATTTTGTTAATAAAATTGACAAAGCTTACACAGGGTCTTCGAGTCAGTAATAGTCAGGTGCAAGGCGAGATGGGACGGAAATCAGCCTTGAGGAATATTGAAATTTGATTGCAAAACCCGTGACTTCATGAGGCAAGAATGGCTGACAACCTGTTTAGATTCTCATAGTTTCCTTTGTGGCAGTTGTGCTTCTCAAAGTGCAGTGGCAAAAATAGTCGACCTAGTAATCCGGCATCCGACATAGTCCAGACAATACGTCAGTCAGTAGTAGTTGTTTAGCACGTACACCTTGTGGGAGTACTCTGGTTTTGCCTTGGTCCTTGATGGCCTTGCATTGTAAGTTTCTGTTTTTACGACGTATCTAGAGTCGTGTAATAATGCACGTTGTTGGAATTTCCTATTTAGCAAGGTCATTTGTTACTACTGTTTAGCTCTGTATTGGGATTTGAAGGAACAGGGTTGACGTCGTCAGAAATGATCTCACGACTGACTCTCGAAACAACTTGTTCTCAGAACTTTTGTAGTTTGTTGACGTACACGTGGAAAAATCATTTTCTGTGTCAGTATAAACGTTATCTCTTCGTAATGGCTAATAGGAAATATGTCGTCACCACTTTAGTTAAAGGATTGAATTTTTTCGCTTTTTTATGCCAGGAATTTGTTTTGGGTGCAGGGCCTGACTAAATAATTTGAGCACCCCCGCAGTCTCTTTGGGTAAGGTGCCCCTAAGGCTAACCGTAAAAACCTGCCAACATTAATTATTGACAGCTCTGGCTGGAAACCTGAGTGGTAGTCCGAAACCACTTGCCATCTCTCCCATTATGTTTGGTGCTCCAGGGTGACTTCTTGGTCAGCCCACACCTCAGTCTTACAATGGATTTCATAGAATTTTAATTCCAAGAGGTGCCACGTTCGGTTTTGACGGCCGGGGTGAGGCATCTGTCAATTTTTGCGTCAAAAATCGTACCTCGTTGATTGTTTAGGTTGTAATTACTTTCATCTCATCAACTTTAACATGAAGGATATCCTCATCGATTGAATTCACTCACTTTACTTTTGGGCAAATGAGGCGGATCTAGCCCAATGACAGGACGACCTGTCAAATTAGTTTCCCCAGCAGGACCGGCCGGAGAGGGGTGTTAACGGTGCGAGCCCACAAGGCCTCGCGCCGCTGACTGACTTTGAAAAATGAAAATGGTTTCAGGAAACTGGAAAACGAATTTGAAAAATAAAGATTAACAAATGCTTAAAAATTGCCTGAACTCTAAGGCCGGCATTCCAAGTCCGGCAGTCTGTGGGTGGAACTCCAAGGCCGGCAGTATGTAGTTGGAACTCCGAGGATAGCACTCTTAAGACCGACTCTGTAATAACGGTACGTTCTCCAAGGCCGGCGCTCTAAAGCTGACACTGTAAGGCCGACACTCTAAAGTCGGCAATCTATGACGTGCACTCTAAGGCCGACAGTCAACTTTGCACTAGGCCCTGCTTTTCTTGGGGCCGGCTCTGTTCCCCGGATCTCCGTTATCTGTCTGTTCTCCTAGGGCAGACTTCTTACAAGACCAGATGCTACTGTATATTGCTACATGCGCTGTAGGACAAGATGAAGGCGTTCTAAAGGTGCATCTTATATTTTGACATGACCTCGGAGTTCAATTCATCCACTGGGGTGCTGGATTTCCCTGGTTTTTCTTCGCCTCCTTAATGGGCCATCCTTAATACTACAGTAAAACTTGTCTAAAACGGAACCTGATCGTTCCCAAATTTTTTTTCCGCTTTCACAGGTTTCCGTTTTACACAGGGCTGTGTTTTAATGAAACAAAGTACAAAAAATATGATCACCTTATATTAGGATGATGAAATTTAAAATAAAAGTCCATAAACTAAAAAATTACTCAGCCCCTGTGTGGGGGCAGAGTAATTTTTTAGTTTATGGACTTTT
>JAAFCE010009109.1:13076716-13145882 GCA_013389805.1 Trigoniulus corallinus
CCACAAGTCTTTTAAAGTACATTGTCGTTGCTTCACTATTGGGTAGCTCTGTGTGTATATGGCTGTAATGGTCCCTAGAACTTCGGTGCATGTACTGTCACACTCAAAATTAATGCCTACATTGTAGTGTTATGCATAAAATAATCCGTCTTAGGTTACTTATGCAAACGGTTCCCAAAACTTATTCCGTTTCCGCGTTAGGCAGTTTTCCGGTTTAGGGTAGTATTTTAAATGGGAAATCATTTCGTTCCGAAATTTATTTTCCGTTTGGCCAGGTTTCCGGTTTATACAAGGTCCGGTTTAGGCAGGTTTTACTGTATTACTACAATGTAAATGGTGTATGATTTTTATGCAACTAGCCCGGTATTCATCTCTAGCCTGTTGTTGCTTTTTTTATCAATGCCCCTTGGGCCATTTTTGTGGGTTTCCCTCCTGACCTACTTTTCTGTCCAGTTCGACACCGTTAAATGAGTGAGCAGCTGACTGACAGATCAAGACCTAGTAACCATCCTACCGTTGTTCTGTGAAATGTTAAGCGCTTTGGAAGCCCGAGTGGTTAACTATGTCAAAATGAACCCGAACAATATTCATTTAGAAAGGACGGGTAGAGAGATGGATCCTACTTTTGGCACAAGTAACTTTCTCTGGAAGTCCATTTAAAGAACATTTTTGAAAGCTTGTCTTTGATATACTGCGACGTTCCTCGAGAAAATTCCGACGTAGAATATCCGCCATCGACGACTTGTTCCCTAACGACAGTATTCCTCACAGGGTGTCTAGAAATCATGGATACCCACCCCTGCCATAGACTGAAAGTTGGGTGTTTTTTGTTGGTGTTTAAGGTCCCGTCAACTACAAGGTCATTAGAGACCCGTCCACTGTATAGTTCTAATGCATATGCTGCACAGACACTACACTAATGCGACGATTATTGGGTATTAGCAGTACCCAGCTTTCCTGAGGGACCACCCATGTCAGTACTAACTGCGCTTGCGTTGCTTAACTTCAGTGATCAGACGAGAACTGGTGTGTCCAACGCAACTCGCCGCTCTGAAAGTTGGTTAGTAATTGAAGAATGCACCAGATAAATCAGTTGTTCATTCGATGGTAGCCCTTTTCTTTTCACCCTTGGCAGAAAAATATTATATCAGGTGTGAGCAAACCTCTCGCTGTGAGGATCACATAAACATCCCTAAGCAGGGCCGGCCTTGGAGGTTGGTAGTATGGGCAGCCCTCCCAGAGCCTCCCGCTGAATATGGGCAGTTTTAAATTCTGTAGAATATAATTTGCAATGTGATACCGACAGAACTTCAACTCTTGCTACATTATGCTATGCCTTATCTGGGACGGTGGACGATTGGGCCTCCCAAATTGTACTTGCCTACGGTCTCCAACTTCATAGGGCTGGCGCTGTCCCTAACGGTAGACGCCTTGTTGGCCACACAGCATCTGTAGGGAGCGGCCGTATTGAGTTGAACGCAACAGCTCTCGTCTGATCACTGAAGTTAAGCAACACAACCCCAGCTAGTACTAGAATGGGTGGGATTTCTGCATTAGAACTATGTAGTGGGCGGGGCTCTAATGACCACTGTAGTTGATGGGCCCTAAAGCACCAACACCAACGAATATCCGTAGACTTTCTACCAGGTCACATCAATATCCGTTAGGCCTCTTGTGGACAACCTCTAGCTCCTAGTGCAGCCAAGTTGCGTTGGACACACCAGTTCCCGTGAGATCACTGAAGTTAAGCAGCGCAAGCCCACGTCAATACCAACATGGGTGGTTGGTAAAGAACGTTGGGTGCTGCAAATTTACCCTCTCCTTCGTCCTTTCACCTACCTCCTCATCTCCCGCGAGCAGCCTCCTAAGGGTTCGTCCTGTTATGGCTGCCTGGCTTACTCCCAAACCCACGAATCTAATCCAATCCTAATTTAGCTCAAATTCAGTGAATTTGCCGTTTATTTCAGCACAATTTCATGTTTGACGAGAAATCCTGAAAAATGAGTGTCTGTGGGCCGCACAAATCGACCTAACGGGCCGTAATTTGTCCATCCCTGATTTTTTATTGTTTGGATGAAGTGTTTGCGTAATATGTGAGGCGCAGATTTTGTGTTTGTTCTCCGTTCGGGGGTCAAGAGAAGATCATCGAGGGCATACATTAGGATTGATGGTGATTATTCTCCGCTTTTCCCTCATATTTCCGAGGAGGGCAATCTTACTCTCCGCAATTATGCCACCGGCTGAGGGTGGACCCACCCAATACCCCTCCATTATTGGAAAGGAAGTAATGCAAATCCCATCCTGAACATTCGGTTTGGGTATAATTAGGACGTGGCGATGTCTACGGTTTTTCCAAATATCAACATTTTTGCCAACTCGCACAAAGATAATTAATCACTTCGTCATTTAACGGTTATAAATGAAGTTTAAAGTGACCTAACTAGGACCTAAGGGGAATAACTTCTTATTGTTTTATCTCCTGTTTGCACTTGATAAATACACAACCCAATTAATGGTTTGATCTGTTCGTTAGTTTGTTCTATGATTGATTCATGGTTGGATCTGCTGCTTTTGTCTGATGCCGAGCCGTGAGGCATTATCGTTTATGTTGTGTGGGACCTACGACAACGCCCTTTTCCTTCAGAAGAGCTGTTTGAAGGACAGTTTGCACCATCTTGAGGTAAATACATCTTAAGCAAACATTCTCGGGCAACAGGAAGAAAACATTGTTTGTTTTTGTCTAGTCTGGCTTCAGTGTCTAACTATTCTTCATCACAATACAGCAATATCTCGATTTTCGATTTACAACAGTTTATGGCAGGGTCGGGTACTCATCTTGTCCCTCTGAATAGACACAAGGGTAATATACTGCAGTGCTCCGCAACCGGTGTGCCGTATATTTTAGCTTTTGATGTACTGCGGAAATCTAGGAAGACCTTTGGTGTGCGGCAGGTGAGGAAAGGTTGCGGAGCACTGATATACTGGACGGTGTTTTTCCCCAGCCGGCTGCCGATCAATTTGTTGTTGTTTGTGTTTTACGGCCCTTCAACTAAAAGGTCATTAGAACACCGACCACTGCGTACTTCTAATGCAGGAACTGCACAGACACTACACTAATGTGATGATTTTCGGGTATTAGCGGTGCCCAGTGTTCCCAAGCGGCCACCCATGTTAGTACTAGCTTGGGTTGCACAATTCGCCGCTCCCAAAGGATAGGGGTAGAACAAAACAAACTTGGGACTAGTTTAGAGATAGGCAGAAGTGGAGAGCTAGGACCAATGGCGGATCCAGGGGTGGGTCGGGGGGAGCACTTCAAAAAAGAGCCACCCAATTATTTTTAATAATCCCTTCGTATAGTCAGAATCCCTTCGTATAGATCTAGCTAGCAATTACAATAGGTCCACTACTACCCTCAGACAGTGTCCTATCTTCAGTGGTTTAGTCGACTGTGGATTGCACTGCAACTGTTGGACTGGCAGGATAGAAATGGGGATAGCAATATGAAAATACCGCATCAGATGCAAAGTTGAATCATGCATCAGTTGAAATATGCGCCCCATTGATGCACTGAGGGGGGAATTGCTGGATTGCCCCCCACTGGATCTGCCTGTGGCTAGAACCCGCTGACCCGATCCTGCCACAGGCGTGATAAGGATATAATGATGAAGCATGAGAGATTACTGTTGTGTGGGACACCAAATGCATGAAACAAGCGTCTTTGAATGTTCAACACAACGGGTTTTGGTTTGGTAACGACCAAAAAAGACTAGTTGCACAAAAGGTTGGCTGCCTGTGGTCCATAGATTATAGTAGGGCAATTGGTAAAGACCATCTATGGGCCGTCATGTATCAAGAAATATGACAGCTTCAGAAATTCCTGCATGTTGGCATTCCATGTTATTCTTCCGGGTATGGACATAAGGGTTAATTCAAAGTAATTCTCTCCAGTTACATACTGTAGTTCTTAGGTCCATTACATAAGGCGTTAGATAAAAAAAACTGATAAAAATGCTGGTGACTTTATAAAGCCATGGGCTAGTTTTACGACCCCTTGACATAAATACTGACTTAACTTAATAGAAGATAATCTTAAAGTCCACATTTATGCTATACCTTTCTAACAGTTAAAAAATACTAATTTCTTTAAAATTCTATGAATAGCCTCTGTAAGGAATAATATTTCTTAGATGCAAATTATGAAGCATACATTCAGATAATAAACATGCTTAAATGACTGACTAATGAACTGACGTTGAAATTCGGTACAACTTTTGGCGAAAAAATCCCAAAATGTGTAAAAAACAAATTGTATAATAAGTTTTGACCCACAAACCTTTTTACCTCATAAGGTTTTCAGCATAAATCTTGTGGTTTTTGTGTGTACCGTATTATATACACGCGAAAGAAACCTTTACAAGGAGCCGGAAATTTACTTAAAAATTACCAAAATGGCCAGGAGCCGAGGCCATGGTTCACAGGTTTGATTGCGGCTGAAGGGTCATTTCTGCGTATCCCAATTCTCCTTTACTCAAAAGAACCCTTTTTATGTCATCATCGTCATCATCACCAATCTTGTTCTGCCTAACCAGGGTCACAATGCCCATTTTTGCACCTTCGAGACGTACAGGCTATCTGTTGGGCGGGATTTTAACACAGCCGGCTGGTAACTTAATGCTGTAACCCCGATTTTAATTTGTTGCGGCCCTTTCCTCCACCTTCCGGTTTCTCACTCAGACATCTCTCTCTCGTCCGAAAGAAGGCAACCTTCTCAGTTTTAGATCAAGCCTGGAACCACTGACGCAGAAGTCCGCCACGCGATCTCTACCGTCACCCAGGCGGGGCTTTTGGTCATTTCTCTTGAACCCCTTAAAATAGTTCCGAACACGCGACCAATTCTCTTCATTTAGAGTAGGGGGTCGGCATACTACGACCGACCTGCCACTAATTTGTGAATGGTTTGCACATGTTAAAAAGAGGGAGCCAAGAGCTGGTTAGGTACATCATAGGGATGCATTTCGTAGGTGTAGAGTCCGTCCAACTCAGTCATCACAATAGAGTGTACGGTGGGACATGCGTTACTTTTTGGGAGGGGACAGAGATTTGGTGGAGGAACTAGAAGGAAGTGGAAAACAGTAGCGCCGCCTTAACAGCATTATGGGACCCTGGGCAAAGCAGTGTGCTGGGGCTCCAATGACAACCACTCACAAATAATGTATAAATGGTCACTTGACATCCACAGATTAGCATGGGTTGGTTTGTTGGTGTTTTAGGGCCCTTCAACGACAAGATCATTAGAGCCCCGACCAATGCGCAGTTCTAATGCAAAGAATGCACAGGCACTACAGCTGGGTATTTCCCCAAGCGGCCGCCCATGTCAGTAGTAACTGAGGTTATGTTGCTTAAGGTAAGTGATCAGACGAGAACAGGTGTGTCCAATGCAATAAGCCGCTCCCTGATTAGCTTGGGTCACCCGGGCAAGTACCCAGCGGGCCCATACGTTAAGACGGTACTGGAGGACAGGAACTCCTCCAAACTCCATTCTACTATATGCAAGATATAAAGGTGTAGTGATGATGTCTCGACCCGCGAAACTTAAAAATATCGTCTGATCAAAATAATTTTCCTGGACCTCCTTCCCCTTCTTTGAATGTCACAATTTCACTTGTTTACCTCCACTTCCTCTATCCCACTTTTAGCCTGTAGCAAATCAGACGTGTTTATGTCTGTTAGAAATCCCCAGTATTTCAGAAACTGTGTGCATTTTTGACTGATTCCAAATTAATTCAATGACCCACATCGGAAATTGCTTGTAAAAATGCAGATTTTGAAACATTTTGAAGAAAAAGAACAGCAACTTGCCCCAATATGAAATGCTCTAATTGTTTTTTCCAACATCTGAATTTGTCGACTGATAACATATTAAATTAGTTATTTGCGAAAAAATTTGATATAAATATTTTGGTAATGAGATCAATTTGCAAACTGGTCACTTAGATTATTTCGAAGAGTATGTACGTATGGTATGATGTGGTTACAGAATTTTGGACTAATTTAATATTAATGCAAATTTTGCGATAGTAAATTGAAAATATTCAACTGACTGTAAATGTTTATAAACAGGTGCGCGTTTTCTATCCTAAAAAAAGATTATACTCAGGTGGGTTTTTGTGTGCAGTTGTTAACATTTTCAACATGGATTTTTTGTAATGAATAATGACCTTAAAGTACTCATTTTAGTACAATTTCCTGAGGTTTTTTTATTATATTTTGTACTATCATCCCCCACCTCCTACCTTATTTCAAATGGTCATTTATGTTTCATTCCGGTGATTGAGGAGGTTTTCTTTTCAGTTTGCCCGTGTTCTTCATTCTTTAAGGTGACATTTTTATTATTCCTCACAAATCACTATCAGCTGGATACTCAACATTTTTTATAATTGAAATTTTTAACAATTATAACTTTAGTTTTACTACTTTAGTTTCAAAACAGGTGGCTACCTGCCTGTCCCCGAAAAAAACAACATGACTGTGAACTGGTCAATTATTCCATATTTTATGAGAGGTGTACCAGGCTGGAGAGTAGGGAATGGGTTACCCATTTTCACAATACCCAACTATTGACCAAAGAAGAGACAGGAAAATTAAATACTAACAATTTTAATTTACGTCCAACCAGCCTCTGGTAGCTGAAATGGCAGCCTACTGGACCCTTATACCGGAGACCGGCAGCCCGTCTGAGTAGCTCATTAGTAGAGTACTTTACTCTTCAGTTTGTGTTTTCATGTTCGATCCTGGCTGATAAGGATGGCTTCTTTGTAGCCAGAGGAAGCGGAAATGCATGAAGAAAATCCTAAATGTGCCACAGCTGTTATTTTGCGTTGGACACATCAGGTCTCGTCTGATCACTGAAGTTAAGCAACCCAAGCCCAGCTAGTACTGACATGGGTGGTCGCTCGGGAAAGCTGGGTACTGCTAATACCCAATAATCGTCGCATTAGTGTAGTGTCTGTGCAGTATATGCGTTAGAACTATACAGTGGACGGGTCTCTAATGACCTCGTAGTTGACGGGACCTTAAACTCCAACAAACAACAAAAAAAAATAGTACTGACATGGGTGGCCGCTTGGAAAAACTGGGTACTGCTGCTACCCAAAAACCGTCGCATTGGTGTAGTGTCTGTGCAGTCTCTGCATCAGAACTGAGTAATGACCTTGTAGCTTAAGGGCCCTAAAACACCAACGAACTGAAAATAACTCCTCTGATCGCAGAAGTTAAGCCACGCAACCCCAGTTAGTACTAGCGTGAGTGACCGCTTGGGAGCACTTGGTTCTGGTAATACCCAAAAATCGTCGTAACAGCGTAGTATCTGTGCAGTCTCTGCATTAGAACTATGCACCATCGAAAGCACCATCGAAACAAAAGAAACCTAAATATGCCTTCCGTGGTTTGAGAAATAAATCCGTGTAGATTCGTAAAGATTCCAGGTTTGGGAACCATCCGTAAATAACCTGCAGTAGAAGAGAGGCGGACGTTAAAGATCCAAACCGGCAATTTTTTGAACTACACGCAAGCCTCAAGTGAAACTTCCGCCAGACGGGAAGCAAAACCTGTGTGGTATACCTGTCAAAGGACCACTTTTATGCTGAATTATGTATACATAATATCTTCCAGGTGCAGCTATGCCACATCATGTGAACAAACATACACCATTTTCTGACATAAATAGTTGTTGCGAGCATATAATGGTTTGCAAGGCCGGCTTGAGGTTTTGCAAGGCCTTGGAAAAAGATATTAGTCACCACCATCATTATTAACCCTCTTCTCGCCTATGGCAGGACCTAGTGCCCATTTTTGTCCCGTAGGAGCATATGAGCCATCTGTTGAAAGGTAATTTTCCGCAGCCGTCTGCCTACCTAATGTTGCAACCTCTATGCTTATTTATCGTCAGCAGTTAGTCGCTCAGTGGCCCAGCAAAGTGGCAAGGCCAGTGATGGTGGTCAGGTTTTGAAGGTTGGAGGTCTAGAAGGAAAACTCGAGGAAGTTATATATAGAGCCCATTAGAAAGTTGACAGGACTGGCGTGGGTGATTACGGATGGAGGAAGACTAGTGACAGGGAAAATAGGTAGACTAGCAAGTTGAGAGAAGGAGGCAATTTATCAGGTGGTTGATTGTCCTCAGTTGCAACTACTACACAGCGCACTGATGATGAAATTCATAATTTAGTCGAGCTTGTCTGCTGAAAACCCATTGGCAAACTTCTGAAAGAGAGAGAGAGAGGCTTTTCGACATTATAATAAAAAAGTTAAAAATGTTCACGAAAGGAGCTGATGTTCTGCCATAAAAGTAATAATCATGTTTCATACTTTTGTCAGCTTAGAAACAAAATACACAGTTTCCTGCACACACCACATTCGCTACTTGGCCTTGCAGTTTTATCTACCTTCTGCAGCTCGTTGGTGCTCTTTTAATCTTTGTACACATTTATAATACATGAATAATGTCCGGATCTGGAGTTTGGCAAGTCATTTTAGACCATTAAAAGGTGGGTCACCAGACTATGAATAGCAATACCACTGCTCTTTCCAACAGCAAGATGAATTAATGGCCCTCCTGTGAGATTCACTGAACTCCTGCTACAACGTTGGTGGCACTGCAAGAGTACAGTCAACACTGTGATTGAAGACCGAACTCAAACTACAGTATTTTTTTCTGATATTTTACCCCCTTCTGCACTTAGTTCTCTGCAACCAGCTTTCACGTAGTGTGGGCTGTCACCTGCTCGTGGACAACGTTGAACACCAAAATGAAGTATGCTTAGCAAGCCTGATGCTTAGGTATTCAGAATTTGAAGATAAATTCAGAATCAAACGTCAACGTCAGGCTTTTCATCACTGAAGGTCATTTACCATTTCCAGAATGCGGACTGCTGAACTTAAACACCTGGAAATTATGCTGAACTACAAATAACCCTCCCATTTATAGGCATGGTCTCTTGGCGTCGGTCGTAGAACATCCCACTAGGATTGTCAGCAACTGTGATGGAAGTGCCCAAACTGTTCATAAAACAGAAGTTATGAATCCCCCCATAAGCCTCCGTTTTCAGGACTGATGACATCTCTCCATTATTGTTGAGGGAAACCGGATGTCGCGCAGACACCACACTAACTGTTCTATTGTTCTCTTGCGGTCAGTCTCATTCAGTTTATTTTCGAGCCCATTTCCCGTCTATAATAAGGTTAGGTATCCATAACCACTCTCTATCAAATTAGGAAATAGAAAACATAAACAGATGTAGGAACAGATTTACGTATATACCAAACAGGTTCCGGTCATTAGTCCATCACCCAGATATCCATCATCTGTCGTTTCTATAAAATAAATATCCCCTCCCCCAAAGTGCCTTAATTCGACCTAGAGCCACTTCCTGAGCGTTAAACTAATGTCCTATTCAAGAATTGCGTTTGACGAGCCGTGTGCACAGTTATTTCGACCGAGGCTCAGCACACCATTGAATGACAGAGCCTGTGCATAGGGCCCCAAAAAGACCTGGTGCTATTTAACTCTTAATTTTGGACTTTCGAATGTTTCAAAATTAGCATATCCATAGTTGGGTTATCATATATCTTACCAACTTAATGTCCTCTGCTGTTTAAAGACTACGATTTTGGCATTTGGACCCCATTGTATCCTTCCAGCGCGTGTAGTCCATGTAAACTTTAAGCCAGGTTTGATTCTAAGTGACATTTCAGCTCCACCGACGCCAGGGGGAGAGTTCCTTCACCTGGAAATTGCCCTGACTTACACGCTCCATTTAGAAAGGGTTGGGAGCGGCGAGTTGCGTTGGACACACCAGTTCTCGTCTCATCTCTGAAGTTAAGCAACGCAAGCCTAGTTAGTACTGCCATGGGTGGTCGCTCGGGAAAGCTGGGTACTGCTAATACCCAATAATCGTCGCATTAGTGTAGTGTCTGTGCAGTCTATGCATTAGAACTACGCAATGGACGGGTCTCTAATGACCTTGTAGTTGACGGGACCTTAAACAACAACAACAACCAACCATTAGAAAGGGTTCTTTTACATGCATGTAACATTGTTACACACAAAACGTCCCTACGGCTTTATCTCCCATCCGACTGAAGGCACACTAAGGCCCTCCTCTCTCCCTCAGTAAAGAAGCCAAACTACATTATCGATTGATTGATTTGTTGGTGTTTTAGGGCCCTTCAACTATAACTGTTATTAAAGCCCCGTCCACCCATAACTCCAATGCAGAATCTGCACAGAGATATGCTGGCCTGACGATTTTCGGATATTAGCGGTATCCAGTGTTCCCCAGCTACCACCTGTGTTAGTACTAACTGGGGTTCTGTTGCTTAACTTCAGTGATCAGACGAGAACTGGTGGGTCGAACTCGATACAGCCGCTCATCAGTTTCCATCCTGGATCCATTAGCGCAGTAGATCAGTCAAATGAAGTTGAATAACCCTCTAAAATTCTCCAAATAAAGAAGTGCAGGTTCTGCCATTATTACACCGAATTATGTTTCTTTTATAGAGGCTGCATAATTTATGAAATGCTATATTACATTTTAAACTACTATTAATTTCCTGCATTGCAGATTTTCTTTTACGAAAAAAGGCAGTGAATGAAACATAATTAAACATTGCAGGACTCTTTGCCACTAACGAATTGAGGATAATTTTTCAAGGAAGATTTTGTAGCTTTTAAGGCGTTTATCATGATGAAAATTGACTAAAAGAATGTTCTTATGTTAGGAGTTGGTCATTACACGGCACAATAATATGTTGCCGATTATTTCGTTTCTTCTTCATCTGGGACAAAGCTTTCAGAAGGCGATTCTGTTTGAATCGCAACCCTGTAATTAATTGAGAGGGGTTTGTTGCAAAAGTAACCGGACTTGCTAATGATTCTATGTGAACAGCTGTTGTCCACAAGGTGTGTGCTCTAAATATATTTGTTGGTTACTTCCAAAGTTGTATTTTCCCGCCTGTGGCGAATTCGGGTACACTTTTGTCCGCTTGTGCAGCTAAGTTGCGTTGGGCACACCAGTTCTCGTGAGATCACTGAAGTTAAGCAGCGCAAGCCCACGTCAATACCAACATTTCCCCTCTCCTACGTCCTCTACACCTACCTCCTCATCTCCTGCGAGCAGCCTCCTAAGGTTTTGGCCTGTTATGGCTGCTTGGCTTACTCCCCAACCCATTAAAGTATTCCAGTAATTCCAGTAGAAATAAGAAAGCGGACTGTTGAAGTGAGGAAATTTTTACGCAGCCGGCTGCCAACCTAATGCTGCAATCCCTTGCTCCTACTCGGGACTGGCTGGAGATTTTGCGGGGTCTCGGGAAATATCGATTAATACCACTACATCTGAGCCGGCCCTGTTCTCTCCTGGATATTCCCTCCATCTTAAAAGGGTTCTCTTACATGCAGATGATATCCTACCTACCATAGGGAGTCACAACTTTATTTTCCATCCTACAAAGGTGCACTTTGGGCTTCCCTCTTGCCCTAACGAAGCCATTTTTTTGGTCACAATCTATCCTGTAGCCATCGATTCGAGGCTCGCACTATAAGTATTGTAATACTGATATTTCTTAATGAAATTTTTGCTTGCGTGAGTTATCCCTGCTATAGACAGAGAAAGACGTGATTTTATGAGCAGCTCATAAAATCACGTGATATGGGCCCGTTGCGTTTTAACTCTGCTGACGACATGGGCTGCTCTTATCGTCAGCGGGGTTAAAACACAAAGGGCCAATTTAAAACCGTTTTTTTTACAAGAGATTTGGCAATTTAATGCCGCAAACTCTTCGGCTTTCAAATACCGTGATGGTTCCTCGTTACTAACGTAAAACAGGATCAATATTTTAGTCGCATATGTAGCCCTACTACCCTCGCGTTGTTGTGAGTCTAAACCCCTCCCCAAATTTTGTTTCGACACAATGGAAAGCAGCTGACATTTGATAGAGTTCTGTGAAGGCTGTGTCTTAAGCATCATACCAAAAAAATATTTAACGGAAATAATATCCGTAGAATTGCAGGCAAGTTTGGGGATGAAGTAGGAATGTGGGTATGTGACGCTCCTGCGATCACTTGATAAAAACGCCAGTAAAAAAAAGGAATTTTGAGGGTCATGCACCATGCCGGAACTATGCTCTACTGTTCCTTTCCATTACAATTACACGGATTAATTAGTAACATGTTCACTAAAACCTATTACCGAATTTGCCTTTTTTGTCGCCAATTTCATAATCCGAGCATCCATGACCCTGGAATTTCGAGGCAGACACTGAAAAGTGGAGGCTGGGGAGACAGGAAACTATATGTGATTGAAGGATCAAGTTGAACGAACTGTTGAATGATTGGATTAAAGGGTGGCTGTCTACTTATGCCACAGCCGCTATCCCGACATCGTTGTCCTCTACCAGAAGTGGACTCTGTCCAGCTGCTAACCGACAATATGCAGTTAGGTATCCTACTGAAGGACACTGAATGCTCTTCGTTCCTTCCCCGAGACGTTTTCTTTTCCCAACAGCACCCTGAACATCATCTTGCTGGAACATTGATCTTGCACAAAGCCAATCAGTGATGAATTTGGTGGCCCCAACTGGTTCAAACAAGCCCATGGTTCGAACTGCTTGCCCTAGCCGTTTCACAGCTGTACTCTAATTTATTTTCATTGTTGTTTACTTTTCCAGGTAGTGCCTTTAGAAGCTGAATCCTCAAAGCTGCCTGGGACTTTTGGACATTCTCCCTTCTCCTGGGTGTTGGAGCAAAATGGACTTCAATGGAAAGGTCTTTATCACGTTGAAGGACCTATTAATGCTGCCTACAGCGAAATCCTCATTAGTAGACTCTGTCACGAGTATCAGTCTCGAGGACCGCCATTATGAAATGCTGTTGTCCTCAACAAGAGAGCCAACATCTACCACTAATACATGTACATATGCAATAAGATTTGTTTAATGTGTGTGGTGTTATTATAAAATAAATGGCAATAGTAATGTCGTATTTGGCATTGAAATGAAACGAAGGCGTCTGATAAAGTAGCTTACAAGATAGTGTTGAAAGTAAATAATTTAGGTAAGAAATTGAAATTCTTTGCATGCCTTTTGAGTAACAGGAAAAAAAGTCACAAGTTACTTATAAGCCATTTAGCAATTAAGTACTGTTTATTGGGTTATTTACTTTTTAATTGTTTTTACTTTTTGTTTGATTTCATATTTGTTATGACTTTCATCAAGAATTACATTTTATGACGTTGTCTATTATGCGTGGTCATCTCACCTACCACACATCGCGAAGGGTCAATTAGTGTAGGTGAATTTAGTAAAACAAATCTAAGTAATACTAACTGTCCATATGTATGTGGCCACACCTGCATTTTTTAAATCAAATTGGTTTTAATCACATGTTTGAGCGAACACCTGCGAAATTTACATAGCAATTCAGAATGACGCATTTAGTAAAAATAATATAATAATTATTATTATTAATAAAAACTGGGAAATTTTGAGGACACAATTAGGTTATTTTTTAGTATTCTAGCACACCTGTATTTTAAAAAATTGAAAAGTTGTATCGACCTCGAATAGTTCAAATAATAGATTACGCTTACCTCCTGAGCTGAAAGTAAGCAGGTTCGCCCCTAGCAGAGTTAGACCGTTTTCACTTTGATTGAATGAACCCCTAAAGCAGTGGCGGTTTTAGGCACGTGCAAACTGTGCAAATGCACGGGGCCTCGCTTTTGAAAGTTTAAAGGGCCTCGCTTTTGCAAGTTTGAAGGGCCTCGCACTTTCAATTTGCACAGGGCCTCGCGTATGCTAGAACCGCTACTGTCCTAAAGTATCACTAGACAGGTGGTTCCAGTTGGTGTCACCTGCCAGTTCCCGAAGCCTGAACTTCGAAACTTAGGTCGAAAGTAAAACGACAGAAGGAGAAATGAAGGTAGAAATGCAGGACTTACTGTATGAAGCAGTGGATTTTCTGCTTTGCTTTTTCTATGTTCTGCTGTACCTTCTCTGAATCTTAGGATTTCTGGAACTTTGGGTCATTTGATCCTGCCAAAGGAAATATATGAACAATATAAGTCTAGTGATTACTGATAGTGAAACCGACGGATTCATTTGGTTCCAGAATGACCCTCTGAAATCTGAAAGCCTCTTTAAAGAATCATGAGTCATGAAGAATTCTGCAATCAACCCTCGATAACCCCATCGTTATAAAAACTAAAATCTTTACCTGTCATATCTTTTTTACTATGTTTTTAACTCTTCTGAAATATAGTTCACCATATTGTACCCTAGTAATTTACAAACTGTTGCTCCTTTTGTTTGTAAAGTTCATTCATGAAAGCCTTAGTCTGTTTCGTTTGGAAAGAAACTATTGCCACACATTCATACCTCATCCAGAATATTACAACAGGCTATGTTCCATATCACTGTCCGAGAGCCAGTGTTGCATTTGTCATACCTGAACATAACTTCCTAAATTACCATTAATATAATCTGCAAGGACTTTATAGTGGCTCAACAAAACAGTTGTCAGCTCAGGATAAGTCTACTACTTCTTGGCAACTGAAAACAGGACATTTTTTTCCAGACAACTAGAATTTTTTGCTGCGTATTACACTTGAAATTTTTTAACTTTTTACGGTATGAGCAAAATGTCCAGTTAAGGAGGGCAATTGTACATCGGTTAAATTTAAAGCATCTTTCGGTTGGTAGCAGTTCACTCATAGCATCTATATCATTTACTTTTTTAAATGCATTAGAACCAGTGCGTAAGTCACTGATTTTGGGAAGAAAACACTGCTGTGTGTGAATAGATAAATAACAAACCAGCTGGTTAGCAGACAGTCGCTCATGTGCACCTAGGCTTACATAAATGGCAGTAGGGTCTTTCATTGGCAACAATTAGATAGATAGTTACTCCTCAATTTATCATTCAAGTGCATCTGGCTGAAGCACTATAATAATATTTAGATATCATCAGGGTCGGTTTGGGCAGAAAATTAGGCCCAAGGTGCAAAACAAGCAGGAGGTGACTACGAGATTATTTCTAGAAATGTAAATCCCAAAAATAATGCTTTGATTTTAATATATTGTATTACTTTTTAATGATAACCTGTCGGCACTTGAAGGACAACACCCTCTTCGGAGAAGCCCGATATTTCAGTGGGCCAATCGAACCCTGGAAGCAATTTCACTATAGTCACCTTGATAAAATATATTTTGGAAACCCTCCACTGGACTGAAGAATTTATTTTCCGCGAATGCCAGCTGTGCAGTCTATGTACAGGACACCTCACTCCGCATTTTGTTGGAGGAACTATGGACTTTGCAGAGCACAAGTTAGGAAACCCCTTCTGTATAGTCTTACCCCTTTGTACTCTGTTGCCGACAATATGTCGACATGGTCAATTCCTTTGTAAAAATCAACGGAGTACAAAGAGTTAAAAACAGTGCCGGATTTAGATATTGAGAGGTCCTAGGCTATTTCAATTTTGAGACCCTTTTGAGGCCCTAGGCTTCAGCCTTATTAGCCTATTGGTAAATCCGGCACTGGTTAAAAGTTACCATCAGGTCATTTAAGAACTGTTGGATACTTTGTATATACCGGAAAACAGGATATGCCTGTAAGGACGTATTTGCTCATTGATGGGTCGCAGATATTGTACTGTAGTTTTTTTCTCTCTGAATTGTATTCTATGGGTAGAGGTCTTTAGACCACCTCTTGAAACCCAGAAGGAGGAAGTACGACTCGATACGAATTTTATTTGATTTTATCAAAGCCGTCCATCTCGTACGAAATCGGAATGCCTTTTCATATTTGTATTTGATGGGAATTAATTTGTCGTTAGTCATTTTCATTACTCCAAATATTAATTTCTTTCACACGCATGCAAACGGTCCCAATGGTCCCAGCAACAATATTTCATTCCTGCAAATAGTCACATTTCTCAAATCACTATTCCTCACCTCTAGAGTCATATTCAGACCAAAGCCCTGCTCTCAGAGGAACCCAAAATTCAAATTTTTAAGACAACTTGGTAATAAAATGTTTGATATTTTTGAGGACTCCCCACTAATAACTAATTTAAGAGGGCGCCAACAAAGCTTCCAGCCGGCTCTACCTAACGCACTACTAACAAACTAAAAAAGCGCAACTAATTTAATTCCAGTTATTTCGAAGCTTTTTTACTCTACAGTCAGAAACCTACTTTGCTAAATTGGAAGCTACTCTAGCTTCTAGAAATCTAAGTTTGTAGGTTTGCCAAGGGCCGCATTGGGCAGGGAATTAAGCCCGGTAGAAAACTACAGAGACAAAGAGCCATTACAAAGTTCAACTCTTGTTATATTATCTTGAATTAACGGCCTCTTGACCCTAAGGCGATAATGCCTGTCTTCTGAGTCAGTTAAGCTTCTCGGTTTGCTCTATGGGAGCATCCTGAGCATTCGAGCGATGTGCTACTTCCACCTGTGGCAGGGTCGGGTCTGTGGGTTCTAGCTCTCCACTTCCGCCTATCTTTCACCAGGTCCCATCCACCCCACACAATGATAGCGTTACACACAACTTGCTCCCAAGTTAACTTTGGTCTTCCCCTACCCAGCGTTCTACCAACCACCTGCATTCCCATAATTGAATGGTTCCTCTTCTCATTACATGTCCATGCCACCTCAATTTACTCTGCCTCATTTTTTTCCGCGAGAATGATGTACCACCTTAAACAGCAAACTACTGAGCATAAACCCTGGAAAAATTTAAACTTGTGGTCATTTCTGATGCGTTTGTTGTTTCAACACTATTAAAGATTTTCAGAAACTCTTTAATGTGAGGCTATTGGATCTGGAGTAAGGAGGTCATCTTGCTGCCTGCCAGTCCTGAAGCGACAAGACCTCAAAAATCACTCTAAAAATCGTATTAATTCCTTGTCGTCAGATTATACTAATTAAATATTTGTCAATATGAGTAACAGTCAAAGGCGTTTACAAAATCCAAGCGAACTCTTAGTATCTTTCGGAAGAATTCCTCACTTTTCGTTTTCACAAAATTAATTATATCTGAACCTTATCTATAATTGAATTTGTGTATGTTGTCAAAGGACCTTGTTCTTTTGTCAGTGAGTCCATTTTGGCTGACGAAATATTTGGCAACATTGTTCTCCACTCACTAAACAAATTAATAGGAGTGAGTTGAAGTTTTTCACTAAACAACTCAAAACCTTCATGAACAGAATGTTGTTTACAGCAGCGTTAGCAACAATCAAAACTGTTGGCAACAAGTTGTTGATATTTCTTTGGCTATAAAAAAAATCTGTTCTACTTCTTTGCAGCTTTCTTCAGAGTGGAACTTGAATCTTTCTTTAACCAGTTTATTTTTGGGGCTAATCCCTGTCCTCTTAAACTTCCCTGTTTTCGTTCTCAGTACTAATGATTTGATTAGATAGAGTGGTTAGAAAGAAATTCATCCTGATGAATTGAAGTAAAGGTATGTGTTGTCTGAAAGTTGTCTTGGAAATGAGATAATCTTCTATCAAAATGATATTAATTTTGACATTTAGAGGTATGCTTGGAAGAAATTTAAGAAAACAGACATAAGATGTATTGAATTAATCCAATGATAAAACGAAAAAAACGATTTTTGTTAACTTGTTCGATGCTTGCAGATGTTTGTATCTCAAGTTTTACTGATTACATTTATTGTATTCACGCTTTTGATCATCAAATTAGAGAATGGAGGTAGAGTTTGGTGTTAATGACGAGGAAATATTTTGGAAACAAATCAGATAGACATAACTAATATTAATATGATTTGACATCAATTTTATCTTCCCATTTCTAACTGATCTAATCGAAATTCAGTGCATAATCCTGTGGATAGGACAAGTTTACTCAATGCCCAAAGCTTAAAACCAACTGATCCATAATATTAAAATTTGAAGCGGATGTGGCTTTATATTAATAACATATATAAAACTGCAGTAGAGGACTTGTATATTTACCTAAACTCCAAATTTAGCAAACACAAACTGTTTTTAACTGTACAGAACATAAAATACGCAAGCGACCAATCTATAAATTGCAATTTCCGGATTGAAAAGCGGTCATTTGACCACGTAGTGTCTTAGAATTTCATCTTTACCACAGATGTTTTTTTACTAAACCCTTTGAAAAGCTCGTAAAATATATTTTAAGAGGTATAAAATTCGTTTGCAACAAATAGGATATAAAACAATTCACATAAAGTTTAAATATTCTTTAAAATTTAAAAGGCATCCTATGTGACAGTAATACTGGAAGAGGTAAAATGTACCAGCCAAATTACCCACGTAAAGGTATACTGAAAATAGGTTTTTATCCACCTAACTTACAGATAGTAAAACTACATGTTGTTTTGTTTCCAAGGAACAAAATTGTTCCCAACAGTGGTTCGGATCGTGTCAATCACTAAGTTGGGCAGTTTAGAGAGGGTAAACTGCACAGGTCGGGCCACAGAGGAGGAGTAGAGCTCTAAGTCTGCATACAAATAAATATAAACATTTGGGGAACGACTTGATTTCGTCTCTGAGTTTCAGAGACGAGGAGGAGATCCTGAGTTAGGTCCATTATAGGTACCAGACATGGTAGAGCAAAATAAAAATAGAAGCAAGATGGAGGGTGACCCAGAACTAGCAGACCCAAGTAAATTGTAGTCAGATTAAGGGTCCTATTAGGGCCATTTTCTTTCACGCCAATTGATGTAATAAGTAAATCTTATTACCTATGTAATCCAATTATCAAGGTACGGAGGGGAAAGGTCCAATTCCATCAACTGTTTTAGCAAGTCGCTGGGGCCTAATTCTCGATCCTATGTTAAGTAATAATTTTAAGCAGTAATAAGTCGAAATTGTTGGATTACACATTAAATGAATGCCTCGGATTCTGTTGAAATGCATTAATTAGTGTTTGCAAGCAAGGTAGATGCATTCTGGAAATCAAAGGCATTTGAAATATCATTATTCCACTTCAGTTAACCTTATTGAGCCAGGACAATACATTTTTGACCGCCTGAGTAAATTTCGGCACTACGCGACTAGATAGATAGATGGTTTAGGAGACAAAATGCACGGCTAAATTAGGGCAATTCCTAGGCCTTCTCAGAAGCTTGTTTTTTAAATTTAGCCTCCATCTATAATCTTAATTTTGAGCTCAAAATATTCGTCTACGATTGATTTATGATCAATCTACCTTAAGGTCCTCTACTGTACAAAAGTTGAGATTTTAGCATTCAGGACCCCTTCTACCATTGCGACCTAGAGCCCAAATGAAATGTTGACTAGGAGCTGGTGCTACTGCAACCTTCTGGAAAAGACCTTCTTTGAGATAACTCTTCCTGTTTGTGTTTTAGGGTCCTTTAACTGCAAAGGTCATTAGAGCCCCGTCCACTGCATAGTTCTAATGCAGAGTCTGCACAGGCACTATGCTGTTATGACGATTTTTGGGTATTTGAGGTACCCAGTGTCCCCAAGCAGCCACCGTGTTAGTACTGACTGGGGTTGCATTGCTTAACTTCAGAGATCAGACGAAAACTGGTGTGTCCAATGCAATAAGCCACTCCCAACTCTTACTGTGTACTTGTAGCAGTGACGGATCTTCACTTGGGGCCTCCGAAAGTTAACAATTTCATATCTGTAACTGCATACGGCTAAAAATAGAGATTTATTTTTGAGGAAATTGGTGATCAGTCATTATATTTTTGAGTAATAAGTTAATTTGATAGCATTACTTAGTATTTAAATCAAGGGCCTCAAAACTAGGTTCCGCTTACGACCTTCCAAGTGTTTGGATCTGACAATGCGTGTATTCCCAGCTCATAATGTCTGAAAACATACAAATTTAATTTGCGATTTGAACTCACTACATATCTGTTTGAGTCCTTATCGGC
Source organism: Trigoniulus corallinus (assembly GCA_013389805.1). Classification (NCBI taxonomy): domain Eukaryota; kingdom Metazoa; phylum Arthropoda; class Diplopoda; order Spirobolida; family Trigoniulidae; genus Trigoniulus; species Trigoniulus corallinus. Next base: position 13,096,665 of record JAAFCE010009109.1, read on the forward strand.
AACAGTGACTAGTTTTGAAGTTTTTGGTGTGATAGTATTGTTTCATAATTTAACAAGAAAAGGGATTTGTGTTGTGACTCTCTTTTTGTGACTTCTAGGAGCAGGAAAACTGTTGAGAGACTATTGGCGACATGTGCTAAAACAATTCACTAACAGTTCACAATTAGTCTTCACAAAGTTTTTACGTTCAGACTCATTTATTTCTTACCTGGTGAAATAATTACTATTATTAGAACTTAATTTTAGTTTTTTATAAGTGAAATTGTAAGCTACAGCTAATGAATGACTATTTGCAGCGTTGAAAACCACCACACGTCAAAGGTTTGCTGAAAGAATCGATCGCTTATTTTTACCCCAAAAAAGTTAAAATTCAAACAGGTAATTCTGAACCATCCATGATCTTAACGTGATACATCATTAAATATATTTTGTACAGCTTTTAACCAATATTACTCCTAAAACTACATGTAAATATTAATATGTTATAAGAGCATCGTTGTGTAATATGTCCCGTTTAAAAATATTACGCCATCGCCTGAAAAAGGAGAGAAAAATGTACTGAAAAGTCATTTTGTTTAAAAAAAAATTGAATTTTAGTTCAGTTATTGACCTCCTTTCACCAGATTGATGGCAATTGTTTATAATGTACTGAAAGATACGAGCTATTATAATTAGTTCATAAACTTTTGATACGAACAAATAAATATTTTCGTTTTATTGTCTTTGATTCTTGCCATTTTATATCCTTACATTTCTTCCTGTAGATTTCAAAAAAAACTATGTAGCAGTTTTAAAATAATACCACGAGATGCTACCTTAAGCACCTGAAACAGCAGCAGAAACAACTCATCAAGACCAATGTCAAGATAAAGGAATATCAGGTAACACTCATACCTTCTGTAAAAAAAATTTAATTGTATCACATTTCGAATTATTTTTCTTGAATTTAGGAGTGAATTTAGCGAATTAACCTTTTAAGATAGTCACCATAGAATTTCCTGAAATTTTCGGGCATGTCATGCCTTCTAGTTTATCTTGTATATCTAGTAGTTAATTTCATAGGAAGTACTAAGACTACACCTGTGTTTTGTAAGATTATCTTGTGACTTTTTTTCTTGAATCACCAGTGCAGGTTTTCAAAGCGTTAACTGTGTGCCACTTCCCTTGGTCTCATGTTATTTCCATAGAGATTGTATCAGAAAGGTAAATTAGTTTTTAAGACCATTTTCTCTATGGAAGGTGTAAAATAAATGCAAGAAAAAAGTGCCTCATGCAGATTCTAGGTTGTATCCCACTTTTATGATAACCCTTTAGAAAATCCTTGTTTTCTATGAGGGTAAAATTCAGTCAAAACTGAACTAGTATCCCACCAACAACAATAGTTAGATGTTACCAGACGTTTTCTGAAAGTACTGCCTGCCTATAGACCTTATATTCCTCTATTTGTTGTTGTTTATTTGTTTTTTTGGTGTTTTAGGGCCCTTCCACTGCAACGTCTTTAGAGCCCCGTCTACAGCGTAGTTCTTATGCAGGGACTGCACAGACACTACACTGATGCGACGATTATTGGGTATTAGCAGTACCCAGTTTTCCCAAGCAGCCGCCCATGTCAGTACTAGTTGGGGTTGCGTTGCTTAACTTCAGTGATCGGACGAGAACTGGTGTGTCCAACGCAATTCGCCACTCTCCCCTATTTGTTATTTCGCTGCCGAAACTAAGAATATTGAACTACAGTAGAGCACCTCCTAGTAAATACCGTGTATCGTTTTGGGACTGTAGACCGGCCTTTCTCAAGATCATTTACCTACGCCTTTACCCACGTTGTGCGGGACTACCAATTATCTCCTGTACACTAGTCCGGAATCGTTTATCATATTACTTCAGGTATGACTTTTTCTTTTGCCCTTAGGGCATCGGCGGTTAGCAGAGTTAACCAAGATCGCTCTTCGATCCAGCCTACTCTCCTTTTTGCACAGTATCCTCTACGTGGTGGGACATCGTGTTCCAAGAGTCCTCACGCCTCAGTATGGTGTCCACGATAGTTTCAGGTGCCAGACGATCCAACTCCGCTTCCAGGGCACCTCACCTGGCGGCTCATCCATCATAGGTAAAAACTTGTAATGTGAATCGTCACCAGGCACTCTGCCGAGTTTGCTCTTTCCACCCGGGTTGGAAATCCATGTACTTGACATTGTGCCCGACGCACAGCCACTGTTTTGATTCCGACAGAGAATCCAAGAGCTCTTCGGTGGACCATCGTGTGACACATACGCTTGAATAAACCATTTGTGCTTAATTTTCTTTGCGTGAGTCGTCCATCTTTTAGGGGGTAATTCCCGTAAGGGTAGGCGTACTGCAAAAGGAAATCCTGTCAGGTCATCCACTCATTTTCAGGATTTTATTTGGCTGCAGTAGAGTACTTTTCACATTTATTGTTCGTCAAAGTGATAATGATTCTCATAAACAGTATGTGCCCTTTTCTTGAATGGATAAACATTGGACCTCCCACTATTTGCTGAATCGACTTGAAAAGGTGAAGAGGCCTGTAGGGCAGCTGCGTGTTAAGCAGTCTAAAATACTGTTTCAATCAGTACTCGTATGAAATTACAGAAGGGTAAGTAGGCGTGCTGTGTAGATGGAATAACATCCAAAATTTGTGGGTGGCCTTTGTGAGTTTCGAAAATCCGTCATCTACAGTAGCATTTTGTAGCCCTATTGAATTTTTAAATGAGACACATGCTGCTACAATACGTATTTAGTTGGTCCATTGGATTTATGTCCTTGTTATTTGGCTTTTTTTAAAAAAAATCTTCAAACACATGATTTCTTCTTCTTCTTTCACCCCGCTATATTGTAAATGCCGGTCTTTTTATCCCTCCTACTATTCTTCTTCTTTTTGAATCTCCTTGAGTAGGGGGTACTCTTATTGGACCAACCCCCATCGAGGAACTGCCACACATTCCCATGCACCCGACATCAATAGGCCAACGATAACCTTTATGAATAAATCACAAGGTTTAACTCCCTAAAGTACCATCGTCCCAATACCAGAATAATAGAAAGATACCAGAAACCTATGATCACCTATTAAGAGCTGACAATGAAAAGACACATGGCCTGGAGCGTACCCCAGGATGTCAGCAATCATCCATGGGAGTACTTATTTTACTGAAGTGGATTAGAAACATTGTGAGCATTAGTAAACTTAGCGGTTGTGGTGGCGGTGGACGGCCCATTCGATGAAAGGATGGAATTTACACACTGTGAGATATATTTTGGCAAGTCAGTTAGGAGTGTTACCTTTCAGACATCTTACCTCTTCTTCGAAAGCTAGCAACTTCAAATTCTCATTTATTACATTTTTGTTTCATAATGTAATATTTTATTACTTAGCTCTCCCCCAACCCGTTCGTCTCGGGAATACACGACAATTTCTGGACTGTATTTGAGGTTGCTGATGTCATGCCATAATCTCTGTTTATCTATCCCCAAACTAACTTCTTTTTCTGGGGACAATTTCCTTTACTGACGCAAAGGGAGCGGGGCGACTTTCTGCACTGCCACTCTACACTTAATTTTACTCCACGTAGAATGGGTTCTTTTCCGTGCAGGGGCAACTTTGAACGTTGGCGGTTGTATTGCGTTGGAGACACCAGTTCTCGTCTGATCACTGAAGTTAAGCAACGCAACCTCAGTTAATACTAACATTTGTGGCAACAGCGTAAGCGTAACTGTGCCTTTGCGGTCTCTGCATTAGAGCCATGTAGTGGACGGGGGTCTAATGACCATTGTAGTTGAAGGGCCCTGAAACACCAACAAATCATTCAAATTGACATTTAACACACCACATGGAATGAGTACGCACCATCCGCCTGGGTCAGGATCAAACAAATGAAGCAGGCAACCAACTGTGGCTCTTCATATAAATTCAGTGCAGTATTTTTAGATGATTGTTTTTTGCCTTCTCAGCCTGAAAATTACAGAAATGATGAAGATTTTCATACAATTGCAGTTGTGGTAAAAACTAGTAATGGCATTAGGATTACGTTTTTAGGTCAGTTACCCTCTAAGGTGATGCTGCACGTTGAGAGGTTAGGGTGATCGAGTCTGCCACTTTTCCCCGCTCTCCCCTCTCTCACTGTAGCTTCGTAGTTTTTTCGTTAGCAATGTTTAGCACAGTGCATAGCTCACTGGTGGTGACTTGCGTTGAATAAGGGGAAGGGTAAGAACTAAATATGAAAGTATGTTGAAGCAGGTCATGAGGTAGAAACTTACCTTTCAACCTACGATTAGACAGGTAAAAATGTAACTTTTACTAAATTTCATGAGGTGTATAAACCCATCCACCAAACATCACTTCTACATGGTGTACAATATTAATAGGACTTGTAGGTTCGATCGTGGTCAAGACTTGTGGAAGAGTAGAAACTGCCAATCTAGGAACTGCCAATATGATATCACAACCTTTTTAATATCATCTTGGAATCATTCATGGATGCATGTGTCCCATTCTATCCTAAGGCCCCCACCTGTCTCACTGGCTTACTGGCAGGGCACTTGACTCGGGAATCCATGATTACAGTTTCATTTCTGCTGACTGGTGAGAAGGAAAATCAGTTAAGTCCCTCTCAGGTGACCTCTTACGATGTGCACGGACCCTTTTAAAATAAACCTGTCATCATCACTATTACCAGGGCTTTTTTTGTAAAAAAACAAAAAAGCATTTTTCGGAACGCAGTAGTCGGGAGTCAGTTGTCAACACGGCATAGCGGCCGTAGAATTATGTTCATCAGTACCATAATCTATTTAATTAAACATTCCAAAAAACTCAAAAAATGATTTAACTAATAAATAATTTTAGTCCTCAGATATTCCGGAACACTGTCCCGCCTCGTTCCGGCACAAAAAATGCCCTGAATATTGCTTTTCCCACCTATGGCAAAGTTGGATGGCTATGTTAGTTTCATTGGGAAGCATGAGCTATCTATTTGACGATATTTTTACGTAACCGGCTGCCGCCAACGCCAGGGGGACGAAGCTCCTACAAACACCACGCGGGGCCACTGTTTTACCTCCCATCCAATGGAAGGCGTACTGGGGGTCTCTTCTTCTTGCTCGAGAGTCCCAACCGCCTCGGTCTAGGTCCAAACCTGGAACCACTGACGCAGTCCTTAAAAACAACGTGTAGATTTCAATATTTCCTCGTGTACAAACTCACCTTTCTGTTGTCGGTAATTTACCTTCAGTAGTAATCAGAGTGATGTTAAAACCCCAGATACACTAAACTATGTGCCAAGTTCTATGGGTTGGATCCCTTAGTTATCGATTCGAAGATGTGGATTTCAGCTCAGGACAGCCGTAACGTATTTGACAACTCAGACGTAACCTAGGGGTTGCAGAACCAGAAGGGAAAATGCTCATGTACATGTTAACATTACAGTGAAGTCTGGTTGTAACGAACTAGGAAAATGTCCTAAAAACGGTTCGTTATAACGGGTGAAAGATTTCATTGGGAAACTTTCATTGTTGAAATACAGTACGTTATAACCAAGAGTTCGTTATTAACGTGTTCGCTATAGTAGCCGAACTCTACTGTATTTAAATTTATGATTTGGATTCCCGTTTTACGTCAGAGGACTGGCAAAAACATTTTCCGCATTGAAGTCTACCTTTCAGTTCATCCCTGAATGGCATACTGTGGATACTTGTATTTTAGTAAGGGGTGGCATAGTAGTTTCGCATTAAATTTGTGTAAATATGACATCACAAGGTGTCTGGGTTTCTAATACGAGTCGTTCAAGTGGAAAGAAAGAGATTCTTTATATTAATTTCGACTCTTTTTTTATTTCTAAACTATATTTAGTAACTATTTACAAAACAGAGTTAGATCATTAGGAACAATATGCCTGTTTTGGGGAGGAAGGAGATGGTATGGGTGAAGTGCATGCAGACATAGCATCCTACAGTACTTCCGTTTTTATAAAATATAGGAAACATGTAAACTGTGAGAAGTTACCTTTACTAATTTATGCATCTTTTCAAAAAGATACAAAAAAGGCATTTTTACATATTGAAATTTATTATTTCTGTCGATAAAAACATTTTATTTGTTGTGAAACTTATTTTTTAAAACACTGGTTGTTTGACTCCGATTTCTTTTATTGCCAGTTTTGAATTCAAAACAATGAACCTAACACTTTTTTTACTGCTATGCAAGCTTGTTAAATTTTGCAGGCGAAAAAAAATTGAAAAATATTTGTAGTTTTCTCAACACAAAATAAAAACTTGTACTTTTGAAAGGTGAAAAAATGAAAGTGTTTTTAAAAGGGGGAGAAATATGAATGTGTAATTTTTATCATGATGAAAGTCAGTCATTGACACTATAGAAAGCGAAAGTTGCGAAATAACAATTAAGCAACACATTTGGCACTGAGCAACATTGGCTAGTTAATGTGGAAGGTTTCTTAACTATCGTCATCTATTTTGAGTGACCTTAAATATGTATTATTTAAAGGATTAAAAATCAACATACGTCATAATCATTGTTGAAAGAATTAGCAATATAAGTAATGAGTCATATCCTTACATTGTCTTTCAATGCCTCGGAAGTTAACGTGCTCCACTTGGTGAATCCATGATATGAGGCTCGAACCTGTTTCAGGCGAGAGGTAAACCCTAAGTGTCCTTTTCGTCAGATGGGAAGTAAAGCGGTGTTGTGTGTGCGATGTCACCTGCGCTTAAAAAAGTATTTATTACGATGGAGTAAAATCTCCCTCTCAGGTATAGGAACTCGTCCCTTGGCTTTAACGACAGAAAGTGCCCTTTCCAAGAAGGGCTATAACGTGATGTCAGGCTCCGTGTGGAGTGTACTATTGGTATCTATACAAACCTTGGCGATTAACACGTAAATGAACTCTAAAAGGCAAATTATACGCGTAGATCAGTAAAATCCATCGGGTGCAAGAAGGTAACCGTTGCTTGTTGTTTGTTGGTGTTTTAGGGCCCTTCAACTACAAGGTCATTACAGCACCGGCAATAAGCCGCTCCCTAAAGTTCAAAATGGGAATGGGTAGTTAACTGACCCCCCCACCACCACCACCACACGATTAGGAAAGGAGTTAAGAGTGACGGATGACGATCCTTAATTGATAGGGAGCGGCGAATTGCGCTGGACACACCAGTTCTCGTCTGATCACTGAAGTTAAGCAGCGCAACCCCAGCTAGTACTGGCATCGGTGGCCGCATGGGAAAACTGGATACTGCTTATACCCAAAAATCGTCGCATTAGCATAGTGTCTGCAGTCTCTGCGTATGAAATATGCTGTGGACGGGGCTCTAATGACCTTTGCAGTTGAAGGGCCCTAAAACAAACAACTACAACAACCCTTAATTGATAACTACTTACAGTAAATGCAGAGTACATTTGATGATTTACCACACCTTGGATGTGATCTCGCGATCGCCCAAATTCTAAGTCTTGTCTCTCTGTTGCTGCTAGAGCAAGCATCCTTTACTGAATGTTGGCATGAAACTTGATTTTTCATAAGACCATTTTTTTATTAGTACATAAGGCCTTCAACCAGCTGCTGGTTATTTCATCTGTTACAATTGTCTGAATATTTTTAATGAGTCTCAAAATTTTCTCTGGAGGTTATAAAACATAACCTTCTTCTCCCATTCGGAAGACTTCGATTGAAGTTTTTTATTCATTCAGAGGGGGGAGGGGGATTTTTTTTTTACAAGGTGAACATTTTATTTTCTCTTCACTTTCGTAATTCACACTCATCCACATCTTATAATTCTCTTATTTAGCTTGAGGGTGATTTTGATCCATCTACTTTGGCTCTTTCGCCTTTTCAAAAGAAGGGGGAAAATTATAGTTCAAGAACCATATTTAAACAATATAGCTAAAGTATTATTTTTATTAAGATAAAGAAGCCTAGAGATTTTAAAAAAAAATCATACCGATGATTAGAAGGGGAGGAAGTTTGAATAATGACCTAAAGAGGTGAGGTTTTTGATACTGCATTTACCTTTGTTTTTCTTCCTAAATGAAACTCACTAGTGACATGAAGTACGTATATTATAGCAATAAGATTCGGTGGTGGTTAAAGTACAAAATCAAAATAGTTACTGTGTATGTAGTGCCGAATAGTTGGCTTCTAATCCTAGGTAGAATAATAACCTTCTATATAATCAGCATCATCACTACTTGGTGTGGAGTCAAACAGCAACATTTCAAGCCCGAATTCACTCAACGAAATACAAGAATGTCTATCGTCTGCCTGCTGCCATTTTTTCGGAAGCTGTTTTAGAACATAAAAAAGTTCGTTACATTCCATCATTTCGTCACGTGCTCACCAATCAGCCAATCAGGATGAGAGTCAAATGGAACGTGCAGTCGAGATGGAGCGCGCTGTTCGCAAAAGCCAATCATGACTTCATTGAGCTATGGTTAAGACGGGTCTGTTTGCATCTTCCTTTTTTTCAATACTTTTACTCATATTTATTGTTGTGTGTATAGCTTCTTCTTAAGTGGTTAATGAAATTTCATCGACATTACTACTACTACTATTACTACCCGATTCATGTTCTTCCCCAAAGACAGCGCGTTTAAAAAAAACGGTTTTGGATAAACGACGCATTGTCGTTCTCTTTTTCGAATTTTTCAAAAAAAAAAAAAAAAAGAACGATTGAGCGCCTCCGTTTTCAACGACGACGTTATTTATACCTGACTTAAATCACGTCCTTTCTAGGAATAATTTGAGTAATATGTTCAACTACTGCTGAAATCAACTAAACATGTGTCGTCGTCGACAACATACGGTGTTTTAATCACGCGGTTTCCAACTCAACTGTTATTAAAACTTCAAGTAATTCACTACCCATCTCAGTTCAGCTTAGGTTAGTGTATACGGTGGTAACAACTACAGTGGATTATTGTTCTATTATGTAATGATTTTGAAATTTCGGTTAATTGTTTAAGTGTTTCAGCAATTACTTGCAAGTCAAATATACATCTATCTGCGAACAGTTAAATCTTGGTGGCATTTGAAACCAAAATTAACCAAGGAGAAGAAACCAAATATTCATATGTCTATTTAAAAGCGATTATAAGAATAATCAAATCATTCAAGACCACGCAATGGATAAAACCTGCTTGATAATCAAGTTCCTTTCCGTGCTTACGTGTTTCTACATAATTCCAACAATGGCAGCTGTGAATTGGATGTAAGTTTCATCTTTTAAAATGATTTATTACCAGTTTTAATAATTCTGTATAGGCCCCATATGAACTGACTATCCATTGACTAATACAGTCAATGTTATCACTGAAATGATGAGAGGTTCAAGAAGCAGAATGAGCATCTGCTTTTCATACCTTAATTTTCATATCATCAATTACTAATTTGCATTATTTGTGTTTATTATATTGAAGTTTGGTGAATAATACAAGATTCTTACACATTTTCAGCTAATTACCTGTGAAATTAGTTTTTATTATAAATAATTCTGACATGCGTCATGAGTGTCCCGTTCAGGAATATCATGATGTTATTCAGCGGGACATATTTTTTTAATTGCTCCTGCGTTTCGTTTTATAGGTTTAAAAATGAATTTATATTTCCCGGGATAGGATTTAAGCTAACTAAATTTCGGCTAAATAATAATATAAATAGTGCAACCGGCCTACTGTAAATTCTCTGCAAAAGTAACGATTTCAAAAATTAGTTTTTTGTGCCTGCAGTTACTTGTTGGGGAGAGTTTTTTTATCTTCCTAACATTTCATGGTTATTAATAACGTTGTTGTCTGTTTTGAAGAAAACTTTGAAAAATGAATGACATTGGATGCCATGTTTTTGTTCTACTGACCATTGTTTGGAGGAATTGTGAGTGACCTAAAAGCTGATATTAATTTGATGTGCGAAATCCACGTTCAAATCGACTGCCATGACGGTTTCAAAGGTAGTTTCGTAGATATGTGTGATTCCTAGCCCGTCTTTTATGTCATCCCATTAAGCCGGCCAGCGTGATAGTTTACCGGCTGCCGAAATGAAGATGGGGATCACCCCGGTCAATTCCACTTAAGACTAGTCAGTCACCTGCAACAAATATTTGCTAAAATGCTGTCCAAATTTCAAACTCTTATTTCACAAGCTAACAACAAAGTGTGCCGACCATTAGACATGGTCCGGCACCATGAAGAACTTTGTTAAAATTGACTCTTTCGGTTGTCAACAAGGCGATATGGACAGATGTGTATGGACAAGTGGGTGAACGGGGGGGGAGAAAAATCTTAGCTGATAAGATGCCGAAATCTATATAATCATAATTGAATGGGTCAGTCATGTGCGCGGTTGTATCAGTGTCTGTGTTTATTAAGTAATTATATTATATTGATTGTCTCATTCAACGTCGGTCTCTCTCTCTCGCCTTTTCTCCGTTCTGAAAGCTGGCCATTTTGAGGAATAAGCCAGCTCTTCCACCCTATCTGTCGCCCGCTTTTGGGACTCAGTGATAGTGTGGTCGGACGAGAGAGAAGTCCTTCCTAGCGATTTCCGTCGCATGCGAGGTAAGTCGGGGTCCCGTGTGGTGCATACGATGTCGACACTATACATTAAAGAATCCCTTTGTAAATGGAGTCAAATATGAGTGCTGATTGCTAAACTTCTAATTTCCTCCCAATAGGTAGGTGAATCCACCTCGGTGGCGCAGAGGTCAGGGGTTCTGATGCTCGTTACTGAAATATGGCTTCTTCTTATGGTGAGAAAGAGGCCCCCAGTCCGCCTCCCGTCGGATGGGAAGTGAAAATGTGGCCCCGCTTGATGTACACCATGCAACCTACACGCACTGGCAGTTCATGGAGCAGGCAAACCTAGGCGGCTAATTCAGAGGTGCTTCCTTGCCATGCAGTCTATCGGTCATTTAACATGTTCATAGTCCTGGAGTTACCAAACTTCTCTGATTGGTGGAGCCTTTTCTAAATGTCGGCTTTCTCGAGGCGCCTTGTTGCAGAGTCATAGCAATGGGACAGACGCCAACGGCGTGAGGGACGCTCGGACAATTTAGAACTGCATTAAAAGTAATGGAGCAACGATGGGTACACTTGCTTAGGGCGCCTGAAACTCACGAGCCGGGCCTGCCTACACGTAAAAGAACCCTTACTACCTGGAGTGTAGTTCGGCAAAATTGTGAGGTGCAGGAGCTCGCCCTTTGGTGTCCGTAGAGTACTTTAAAGAGCAGTAGGATGACAATAAAAAAAACGTAGGGGTTGCAGCATTAGGTCGAAAGCAAACTGCGTTTAAAAAATACAAATCCAACAGATACCCAACCCTGTCGTAGGCGGGAAAAGGGTTAAATCATTCATTGATTTTCTAGCGTCGGCGAATTACCTTCACCAGTAGAAAGATGTGTTTTCCGCGTAAATAAGGGGTTTCTTTTACGTGTAGTTGACTTCGTATCCATCACCACCAGAGGTTAGGAAGTTAGTTATTATTCCACGTTGTTGTTGTTTGTGTTTTAGGACCCTTCAACTACAAGGTCATTAGAGCCCCGTTCTCAGCATAGTTCTTAAGCAGAGACTGCACAGACACTACAGTAATGCGACGATTTTTGGGTATTAGCAGTACCCAGTTTTCCCAAGCGACCATCCATGGCAGTACTAGCTGGGGTTGCGCTGCTTAACTTCAGTGATCAGACGAGAACTGGTGTGTCCAACGAAAGAAAGTGAGCAGGAAATCGTCCTGTGCTGATCCTTAGCCAGGATCGAATTTGTGTAGTGTGAGTAGTTTAAAAGGACTTCCATTAATTCTATCTGAAATAAGGAAATTTCGTTTGATAGCATAATGATAGTTTATTTGCAGTAAAGAAATGTTGAGCTCAATTCTGGGGCTTCGCCCTCTAGATTTATGTTAGTGGAAAATTTGTGAAGTGGTGGAGGTCTCGTTAAAATTTTATTTTCCAACTCCAAATATATCTTTCAGACGAGGAAATATAATATGCTAGTCAGAAGAGTTAGCTGCTATTTACATTCAAGAATAGTTTTAAAAAACCACATTTTGTACGTCAATTTTTTTTATCTCTGCATCTCGAAAATTGATTAATAATTCAACCATGGGTGTCTGCAGAAAGTTTCCGGATGGAGAGGGGCGAGGACAAAGCTAGGAGACAATATTTTGGGGGTGTTGGGCCGGTGTACCAGGAATCGGATCAAATTGTGTAGTGTCTAAAGGCATGCATTTTCCTGCTGAATTTCTATTTTACGTCTTCTTTTGCATTTTTATTGCGATTTCAGGGAAGGAGGTAAGTCCCCGGTTTTCCTCTTGGTGGTCGGTCGTTGGTAGTAATCTTTAATTATTTATAAAACTCTATAGTGTTTATTAAAAAAAAAGTTATGTCATTTTCATTGATTCGGGACTGAAATACACATTTCGAAATGAGTTATTGTATAGTATAATAAATGTAGTTATCAAATTTGGAGATTGTAGCACTGGAGTCGCTTGAATGGTTTCTCTAACTGGTCGTTATCACTTTAGCTAGTATTTTGTTAGAAAAAATTACCAGAAAAATTTGCAAAGACGTCCTTTTCCTTCTCTCGTTATAATACACAGTATAACATTACTACTTGCAGTACGCTGTTTTGAGGGCAGATAACATTTTTTGCAGTCAAACTGGTTACATTATCATTTATTGAATTGTATTCTTTAGTTAAATTTGCCGTGTATATTATGCATTTAAGTATTTAAAGCTTTTGGCTTTATCAGAAATTCATTGAAAATCGTGTATTTGTTGGCGATATTGCACGGTTCCTATGGCGTCCATAAGCCTTTTTGACAACATAAAGTGTGAATACGACTCCTTCATACTATTGCACTATTACGTCAGTAAATAAACGTTTTGAAGGATCTTCCTTGGTCCTAAATGTAGTTTCGGTAGTGTTCCGGCTATTTTGTTTGTTTTTTTTTTGTTGGTGTTTTAGGGTCCTTTAACTACAAGGTCATTAGAGCCCCGTCCACAGCATAGTTCATATCCAGAGACTGCACAGACACTACACTAACGCGACGATTTTTGAGTATTAGCGGTACCCAGTTTTCCCAAGCGACCACCCATGTCAGTACTTGCTGGGGTTGCGCTGCTTAACTTCAGTGATCAGGCGAGAACTGGCGTGTCCAACGCAATTCGCCGCTCATCAGAGGTAGTGTGCTCGACTACTGCCGTAGTCTTTTCCTGGTTCGATTCTGGATCGAGGCGGGTTGGCTTCTTTCCGGCGAGAGAGAAGCCCTGAGTGTGCCTTCCGTCAAATAGGAAATAAAGCTGGAGCTCGTCCCCAGGCGTTGGTGGAGTGCCCCAACTAGCAATAGGCCGACGATAAATAAGCATAGGGGTTTCAGCTTTGGTCGGCAGCCAGCTGAGTAAAAATACCATCCAACAGATCGTCTGTGTCCATCCAGAGAGACAAAGATGGGTACCTCACCCTACCATAGGCGGGAAAAGGGGTTAGTTGCCGTTTTTACTTATTGATGAAGCGCCCTTTATTATTCGTGTGGATGGCATAGTGAGTTGAGTTCATAGTTGGATGTTCGATCCTGGTCGAGGTGGAAACTTTGCTGCTCTGAATAGGCCTTCCATCGTCTCCTGCAATGTCACCTGCACATAAAAAAAGCCCCTTTCTATATACAGTATACGCTCTGATTGGTAAAATTTCCGGGTGAAGGACCTCGACCCTCCCTTGGTATTGCTAGAAGAAATTGTCTCCAGGAAGAACTTTGAGCCGACATGGCATAAACAGAGATTGGTCAGTAGTCGAGCGTGTAACAGCACCAGCAATTTGTCAGTTTTTCGGCCGGCCTGCCATAAGTGGGTAAAGGGTTAGGAATGATGAAGAACGTTATTGTTGTCTTCCCAAATGGCGTGTTATGCGATTGAACTCGTGCATTTGTTTTTTGTTTTTGAAGTGATACTTTTAAATTTAAAAAATGACGGTGCTGAAAAGGGTCGTAAAAACTAGAATTTGCATATAGTTGTGTTGAATTTAAAAATTATTGGCATATTTCTTGTTGTTATACCCTGTTTCCACAACTTATCAGCCGATTAAAATAATTCATTGACCAAGTATGTTGAGAAAAAAATAGCGAAATTCAATTCAGTGAATAACTTAGTTTATGACTGGGATATTTTTATTTATGGACCTGATGCTTGAGTTTATAAGGAATATAAAATTTACAGCTTTATGTAAATCATAAATAATATTGAAGATAACAGCAAAGAAAGAGACTGTCATTGGTATGCTTTCTTTTTTTAAGAGCGTTTGATGATTTTTTATATATCTGAGGAACTATGGAGAAAATGCAGGAATGATGAACAGCCGGTAAAAAGATGCATTGTTGGACATTTCCGGTATTGTATCAACAAGAGCCTGCTAATTATACCTTTTTTTTGGCAATTATAGAAGTTATATCTTATTAGTTGTATTAAAAAATTCGCAAAAGCTTATTCTGGAAGTGATGATGAGGATCGCCTCTTGAAGTAACCAGGTAGTTAGTTTTTATATGCCTTTTGGTTTAATAACAGGCGGTTTATTTTACTACTTTTACAACGTTGGCGATCTGAGCAACTTATTCAAAAAGCTTGTTCATGGCTGTAATAATTTTAACAGTTGAGTGGCCCATAAAGCCCTCCTACTGCTTGTACAAGAACCTAGATGTTTCTTTGTACTGCGAGCTGTTTCATGGACATTATAAATGACAGGGTTACTCATTTGAAAAATGCAGATTCCTATCAAGCATATAACTTTAGCTCAGTGTGTGTGGAATTTGATGATTTTTTTACTCTAGACTGTTTCGGTTTTATATAATTAACCTCCTTACTTTCTTCTCTCTCTCTCTCTCTCTCTTTACAGAAAAGTAATATCTCTCCCTATTTTGGTGATCCAAATTTTTGACAGAATGAGTAAAATGCAATTCGTTACATAGTCACATATAAGTAATTTAGTTTGCATCTAAATACTGAAAAATTGTAGTTTAGAGTTTTAATTGAAATTTATTTTAACTTTTTTTTAAACGGTATGAGATCTATCTGTTTCCGAGAAACACTTTTTTTGTGTTCCAGGGTCGAACTGGACAGAAAAGTAGGTCCAAGTGAAAAATTACAAAGCAGTCCCAGAGCTACTGTTTAAAAGAAATAAGCCAGAGACGAATACGAGAAGCCCGATGCTCCTCATCGGCTAGTTCTTCAGCTAGTGAAAGTCTAAACAAATATGGGTGTTTATATTTGGTACTATAGAGATATTAAACTAAAAATTCAGTTCTTAATTTATCATCTGACATAAAAAAAAAACCCATCCACTTCAAGTGTAACACGTCAGCATGAAGTTTAAAAAAATAGGCAACTGAAAAAAAATAATCGCCTCTATTAAAAGGTTTGAATTCTTTTCGATGATGTGTCGTTAGGTTAAATAGTTATCAGTGACGTTGTCTGACATTGTTGAAGTTATTATTATTATCAGATGGGTTTTTTATTATATGTGGGGGAAGGCAGCTGGAATGGAGAAGAGGTTGAAGGGAGAAATGTTTACGTGCTATTGCACCATTTACTTGAGTAGACCCCACTGAGAAAACATGAACCTGATCAACTAATGAGAACATGCAGTGTACACGTACGTACTTACCTTAGGTTAGGTGGTGGTGTTTTTCTTGTTAAATAAGTGACCCTTCATTCCTTCTCTCTCTCTTTTGAAATGGGTTTTTATCCGGGGTTGTCTTCTTGCAACCCTCTTTTCATTCCCACGATACCATAGACAAAAAGCAACAACCCAAAAGTTTAACTTGTTTTTTCCATGTATAATCATGAAGAAGAAGTTTGACTATAATTTTCAAAAACTGTTTCTGTAGTGACCCCCGCCATTGAATGTTTCTATCTTGTCACCTGATTCAAGTGGCTATTAATCAATTATTGAGTAACGCAGCCATACTGCCTGTGGGAGAAAATGGCTCACCATGAAGGAATGCTCGAAATGTGACAGGAGTAGAGAAGTTAGTTCTGAAGAACCATTTTTTAAGCTTGGTAATTCTTAGTGACATTGATTCGATTATGGCATTTTGAGATATTGTTGCCCATGTGGTATTAGCCGAAGTCCACAGTTCGGCCTCATTTCAAGAGTGGGGGAGAGCATTCATCATTCAATTGTGTCTCACATATTCTTGAGTGGAGAGAGGTCACTGGAGAGAGTCGTACTGGTCAAGGGAGAACTCTACCTGCTGATTGCTGGCAGCAGTGTGTAACGCCAAGCACTGTCTTATTCGAAAGTCAGTAGTTGGTAAGTTCTGAAGATATTGTACTGAAGTGGGCTGCTGTAGCACTTATCTATTTGTTGTTATTCTCCTTTAGGTGCCCCCGTCCTCCTGCAACAGTTCAGATTTCCATCTTCCACTTCCTGCCTCCGAATTCCACCCATGACTGTTGCATCATATTGTTTCTGTGGTGATACAACGCGGATAAACCCCGTTACAAACGCGTAAGTTTGCTGAAAAGATTCTTGATAGCATCATCATCTGGGCATCATTATAATACTGCTCAGATTTTCTTCTGACAAAAGCAGCAGCACAACAATGCATTTCTGGGGTTAGTTTCACAGAGTGGCTTTCCATTTTTTTTTCTCGCTTGCTATGGACGTAATCAAGTGGAAACTGCAGTCATTGATAATGTACTTAAATATGCGCAGAGCGGTCTCAAAAGTCGATTTTTCAACCATGTCAGATCGAAGCCCCGTATTTTCAAATTTTCAAGAAAAGTTGGTAATTGTATTTCTTTTTGGAAGTAATGCGGTGTCCCACTAATATATAATTTTTGCCCGAGGTCCTGGAAAATCTCCAGCCGGCCCTGCGCCATGTTATTCATGGTATTACAATTTATCTATGAGACACTTTAATTTATTCCCTCATTTAGTGAATTTTGACCCACTTTTCCACTGGATTTTTGAAATCACAACCGTACATAAGAAGTGGTTGACCTACGACCGTGACCCAACTACGAATATGTACGTTACACTTGGTGGTACCTGTACATGCATAGCTGACTAATTAACTTAATCTTGATGTGGCCCAAGTCTAAACACAAATTTCACTTGTCTGAATTTCCCGTGATGATCTTTAACTTAGCGCAGGAGATGTCTGGGAAGTTTTAAAATGGTTGTTGCAGTTTAAATTTTGATGCAACATTGGGTCTGTGCATCTGTCCTGTGTCTCAGGGCGGTGTCCTGCAGGTCCATGGTGCAATTGAGCCCTTGAAATATAGCAAACTACAACTAGGGATATTGTTTTCTTTAATTCTTAAAAACTTAAGGAATCTTAATTTAAAATCGTATTTCAGTGATTTGAACAAGATTTTAAAGTTAGATTCCTTCTTTTTGAGTTATCTCCTTTCGGGACTCGTGGTCCTTTTCATTACCAAGATGTTAATGTGAGTGTTGCTGAGCTCTTATTGCTAACTATGAGACGGTTGATTATTTCCTGTGAGTGGTTTTAATTACAGAAACCAGTGAGGGCCGTTGGTCGAAAAGCACAGACAGAATATGGGATAATAAAAAATGAGCTGATTAATGTTGTTGAGACCTTGTCTGGTCTAGTTCATTATCAATCAGGTGCGTAGGACAAGTAGAAGAGATTGGGGAGTTTATTTGGCCTTGTGCGGACAGTGAAGTCATTGGCACACGAAAAACTTCTCAGCGAAGGTTGGGAAAGTTTCCAGATTGGGTGGTGTTTGGTAATAGTAAGAAGAGGACGCTGTGGTTTATGTCTGGATGTGGCTAAGACTGTCTGCCTTAACTTCCAAATATTGTGAAAAGTGACTGAGACGGCGTCGTTATTCTTCCTCTTTTTTCTCTCTAAAAGGTGAATAGAGGTCAGGAGACCCTGTGCTCAACCACCGAATGAGGAACAATAAAGAATAGGTATTTCATACTTTCTTTGTGCCATCTTAGAAAAAAAATCCAGGCTGAGAACTAACGTCCCTCCACTTTCTTCTCCTCCTCCTCCTTCAGGCAGTTGATCTGACATACATGAAAATGTAATCGAGAAAACTCAAACGACGACGACGATGTTGTATGTGCCTGCTTTCAATAATGTGTCAAAACATCATCATGCTCAATTTTTTTGACACCTTATCAAAACATGATAACCATTTTCTCTATCATGACATGATAAACAACTCAAAGCGATAACTAAAGAGATGCTGCTTGAGTCACAACGATGAAGACTACAGTGAAGAGCCATTTGGACTTCCTTTCAGTGCCATTTTCAAGGATAACACAACAAGGAGTGTTCAACGGTGTCCGAAATCCCTTAGACCCTTCCTGGTCATAACAATGTACATTAATTGAATGGTTGTTTTCTGAACTGAAAGTACGGATATTTGCTCTTTCCCGTTGAAGTTCAGTGCGTTGTTGACGTGTTTCAGGAAGAGGAGACTGGGAAGTGCAACTTCCGACAGGTATATACTGTCACCCATGAATCCTTGAAACAAATTCATTGGGCAATGCATTTTAAAGCACGGGTGTCAAACTGGCGCGCCATGCTTATTATTGTTCCCCGCAACGATTTGTATTTTTCCTTATTGCATGTGATTATTTTGTGTCCCGCCTCGGTGGCGCTGTGAGTAGCGTATTCGGTAACTGCATCAATGGTTCTAGGTTCGATAGGCCTACTGGACCGAGGTGGGTTGGCTTCCTTCGGGCTAGAGAGAGGCCCCGAGTAGATGAGGCAAAATTTCCAGGTGGAGGAACTCTCGCCCCCCCCCCCCGGCTTCGGTGGAAATTCCCCAACGAACGGTAGACCGACGATAAATAAGCATAGGGGTTGCAGCTTTGCTCGGTAACCGGCTGCGGAAAAACGTTGTCCAATATATCACCCTTGTGTCTATTCCGAGGGACAAGTGGGTACGCGACTCTGCCAGAGGCGGGAAAAGGGTTAGGAGTTGGTTGAATATTTCTTTAATTAAATAAGTGCAGTATTTAAAAAAATGGAATTTGAGAAGTAGAATAAGTAACAATATAGGTTCTAAATGCACGTGTGGCCTGGGTGAATTTTACTTGATAGAGAAATGGCCCGTAGCTGAAATGAGTTTGACACCGTTGTTTTAAAGTATAGCAAGCATGTAGCCAAGACCGCCTTAGGCGAACGATTATATTATGAACCGGCCCTGGATACAGCTACATAGAGCCTTTCCACGTATAAAATGATGTATGGAAAGCACAAGTTGCGTTGGACACACCAGTTCCCGTTAGATCACTGAAGTTAAGCAGCGCACACCCACGTCAATACCAACTTGGGTGGTTGGTAAAGAACGTTGGGTGCTGCAAATTAACCCGCTTCCTCGTCCTTTCACCTACCTCCTCATCTCCCGCGGGCAGCCTCCTAAGGGGTTGACCTGTTATGGCTGCCTGGCTTACACCCCAAACCAATCCAATACAGGTACACCATACTGGATTAACGGCAAGAATCCGATTATCTGATATGAACCCGTTAATTACTCTCATCCAACTTTTTTGTCGGTTTTGAGGGTGGACAATGCATTGAGTCGTCTCAATCAATAAACCACGTGGTTCCTGACCGGTTTTAGTGCCACAACAAACCAGAAAATGTTCATTGCTATTAACCGTATTTCGTATATCATCATCATACCCTTATCCTGCCTGTGGCAGGGTCGGGTCTGCTGGTCCAATGAACATGCTCTGACTGGGGGCACCCCAGCCGGGCGTCTGGAGCCCGCAAGAAATATTGGCTGAATTGTCTGTGGGGGGATGCCGGCCTACCCCACTGTTCCAACACCGCATTTCACAACCAAAATAGAAATTTTTGGCAGGTAAATTAATGCTTTGTTGGTTATAATATTGCATGGTGTCTGACCTTGCACTACAATGCAACGGAGTCATGCTCATGCCCCTATTAACCGCATTTCGTATCTGATCTATTATTTTCTATAACCATTCACTTCTGGAGTTGGATCTAGTCCACCGGAGTACCAGTCTGATCTTCGAAGATGTTTGATAGGGCTCGTCCATGCTATTTAGGCCCACCTAATTTCTCAAACTGTCCTCCTTCATTCCCGGGACACCACTTCCAACGTGGGCCGGTTGTTTGGGGGCGGCGGCTGCGTTGCGTCGGATACACCAGTTCTCGTCTGATCAGTGAAGTTAAGCAACGCAACCCCAGTTAATACTAATATGGGTGGCCGCTTGGGAACATTGGGTACCGCTAATAAGCTTACTCGAAAATTTTCCTAACAGCGTGGTGTCGGAGCAGACTCTGCATTAGAACTACGCAGAGGACGGGGCTCTAATGACCATTGATGTAAGGACCCTAAAACACTATCAAATCAATCAATCAAAGCCGGTTGTTTGAGATCTCCATGTGCCTAATACCAAAATAAAGTAGATCTTGTTAATACGCTACCTTAAAACTGCGGGGAACATTCTGGATTTTGTTCAGTCACTTCCGTGTCATGTAAATCCTTATATGGCTTCTATGAACATTTCAATGACTTCTTAACCGGGACTCCCAAAATATTATGCATAAAGCTGGCTTGAGGTTTTACAAGATATCGGCAAAATGTTATTAGTGGGCCATCAATAAGAGAAATATTATAACATTTTCTATAAAATTTGAGGCTCCTTCGAGCGTGGAGCCTCGGCCTGGGCCGTGAAAAACCGAAATCTAAGCCGGTCTTGTTCCAGACCATAACCTCGAATCAATAACACTTTTTTGAGTGCTGTTCCCAAATTTGCACATAAAACGCTAATAACTTAATCAATGGCTAGTGGGTTCTGAGGCAGGATGAAATAGGAGGTTTTGTGTTCCTGGTACCTGCGGGCCAGTTGGAAACTCGACCCTACCATAGGCGGCAAACAAGTTTTAGAAATGCTTATGTATGATAACTGTTATTACTAAAGCGTCAAGAAAAAAACCGTCGTTGCGTCAAATTCTGTACCCAAATATTGTTCCTGTGAGTAAAAAATAGGATTTCGTTGACCTGAATTTGAATCATAATGTTAGTTGTATAAAAAAATGCCTAATCTTTTTATGGTTGTTCATATGGATGGTTAACTTAATCCGTGGGATTAGTTTGGAAGTTGAGAGACAAGGTTCTTGAGGGTTTTTGAGACTTTGCAGAAAACTTTGATGTTGACATGCGGTTGTTGAGGAAATGGAAAAGATGAAATGCATAGCCGCTTTAAATGACTATCTCTCTCTCTCTTTCTCTCGCTCTCTCCCCATCCCCACATATATGAAGGGAGATATTTTAGACTTTCTGATATTCACTATCATGCCTAATTGACGATTAACCGTGTTTCCGTCTTTGAAATTTGTCTCGTCAAATCGTCTTGAAAGCTATTTTTCTCAACGTCGAATCGTTGTCGTCTAACAATTACATAGTTTAATGATGATAAAATAAGGCGTGATTCCTTTTCTCTAAGAAAACTGAGCGGAATAATGATGCTCTTATTCAAGAGATTAACAATTTTTCTTCTTTTTTTCTATGCTGTAATAACGTTTTAAGATTTTGACACTCTGAAGTATGTAGTCTCACTGTTAGTAGGTAACATGACTAATGTTAACTCTGTGTGGGTCCGAATTAGAATTAGACCAGTAATTCGCTTCTGTTCCAGGATATTGTAAAACTAGTTTGATTAAGGGACGTGACGTCATAACTGGTCACGTGCTAATCATCCTATCTGTCCATCGTATCGAGGCCAAGATTGGATTTGTTTGTTGGTGTTTTCGGGCCCTTCAACTACAAGGTCATTAGAGCCCCGTCCACAGCGTAGTTCTTATGCAGAGACTGCACAGACACTACACTAATGCGACGATGTTTAGGTATTAACAGTACCCAGTTTTCCCAAGCGGCCACTCATGTCAGTACTAGCTGGGGTTGCGCTCCTTAACTTCAGTGATCTGACGAGATCTGGTGTGTCCAACGCAATTCGCCGATCCCAAGATTGGAGAATTTCTCCTTATTAATAGGAGCCCTACTACATCCACACTTGTGTACGCGTGTGTCCGCCTCAGAAGCTTGCAAGTTGACTTTAAATCTGTGAATTCTCTTAGGAAAGAGGGAAGTCTCCTCGTCTGATCACTCAAGTCAAGCAACCTAACCCCAGCTGATCTAGTACTGACTTGGGTGACCGCCTGGGAACTCTGGGTACTGCTAATGCCCACAAATCGTCTTAACAGCATAGTGTCTGTGCAGACTCTGCATTAGAACTATTCAGTGGATTGGGCTCTAATGACATTTGTAGTAGGGCCCTAAAATACTAACGAAACGAGAGGAGTCCCAAGTGTTCCTTTTATGGGATGAGAAGTAGAGCCGTGGTCCTATGTATTGTGTTAGTGTCACTTGTATGTGAATGTTCCCACGTGTAGGAACTTCAGAAGCAGTATATGCAAAGAGCGAGAGAGCTAGAAAGTGGACTGAAAGACAGGAGCCCCCCCCCCAGACCACCACCACAGGAAAGTGGCGCGTACATGTCACTACTGCAAGGAAAACATGGAATAAAACAGACTCGCAATTCGGCAACATTTCCGGGGGTAGGAGTTGTTTGTTGGTGTTTTAGGGCCCTTCAACTACAAAGGTCATTAGAGCCCCGTCCGCAGCATAGTTCTTATGCAGAAGCTGCGCAGACACTACACCAATGCAACGATTTTTGGATATTAGCAGTACCCAGTTTTCCCAAGCGGCCACTCATGTCAGTACTAGCTGGGGTTGCGCTGCGTAACCTCAGTGATCAGACGAGAACTGGTGTGTCCAACTCAATTCGCCGCTCACCCGGGTGTAGGAGCTCGCCCCTTAGCGTCGGTGGATAAAATGTGATTCGACGAGAAACAAGCATAGGGGTTGTTGCAGAATTAGATTGCCCACTGGCTGAATAAAAATGCCGTCCAATAGATCGCTCATTTGTCCTAATGGGACAAACTTGGGCGGGAAGAGGGTTAGTGAAGATGATGAAGTTGAAGAATGTTGGTCTCAGTATCTCTTGATAAAAAATACTAGTTTTACCCCAATTTTCTGGTGCATATCTGACATTTTCACATTCCTCATAGTGGTACTCTCCTTTGTCAAGAAAATAGTTGGTCATAAATACTGTGGTTGAAATAAACCGTTAATTCGTCCACGTTAGTTGTAAATTTCTTTGTTGAAACTGTTAATTTCGCGGCAAGTTTTTTGTTGTGATATATGGAGTTGGGGTTTTTTTTCGTCACATATTAGGACATCCAACAATTTTAAGAGGAATAAAGAAGCGGCGGATTATACAGTATACATTTTTTGCTGCTGTTGCAATTGGCTAATGTATGAAGCCGTCTTGTCTTAGGCAGACTTAAAGAAAAGGGGGACATTTTTTTTTCACTTTTAAGCAATGGCGTTAGAAACTTCCTGTACTTCCTGTACCCTCTTTCTTTGGGTTATGACATCTTTTGATTTCCAAATTGTTGAATATTTGCGGTAATCCTCACACAAATGTGTTTTAAACACATCAATTAGTCTAGGTCTTGTCTGCTTTTTGGGTGATGATGATGAAAAGGAAGCGGTGAATTTGATAATTTCACTCTAATGTTATGTTCAATTTACCGACCAAGTACTAAAAGCTGACATTTTTGCACATAGATGCAATTCAACGTGTTCTTTGAGTTAGTTGACGTAGTCATCCTAAGTCTTTACAATTATGACCTAAAGATGTAGACCACAGTGTTAACACCCTGGTTATAATCGGCCTTTTGATGAGAGGAGGGGGATAAAAACACACTTCCATTAAGTTCATTTCTTCTCTCTTTCTCCTCCCCCTCCATTTTCCTAATATTTAACAGTATAATGCCACATTTATCATTTGTGCATTAAGTTTTTATTTTTTTTAAAAAAATGTTTATCGTAGTCTTAATGTGAATATGTGTAGCTCTTTCTTAATCCATTTCTATCTTCCAAGCCTCGGGATATCCTGTTATGCGCACGGGCCAGATGTTGAAATGTTGGAGTGCTGTCTGAATCTAAATGTTGAAAAGAGTAAGATCAATAAAACATCACCTCGGAACTTAGAGCGAAAGAGATTCTGCTAAAGGAAGGAAGGGGCCAACAAGAAGGGAATGTGAAGTTGAAATTTGGAAACCGACATAAGCACGTACCAGAAAAAAAAAGTAGGTTTTAACCTGTCACTCGTCGTCGAATAATGTGTCCTAGCTCATCATTAGGACTAGCTGATGATTGCAAATCCAAAATAGCTTTTTAAAAAATGAACAACAACAAGAAGAAGAATCGATTTTGTTGCATGAGTTCGCTTTGAAACATCAACATAAAATTGTCTTTGAATATTTTTTTTTCCTGAAATATTAAGTAGGATTAATGCCTAATCTCCTGTTATCCTTAGCTAGTCCCATATTTGATTAAATTGCTGC
This sequence comes from Trigoniulus corallinus, assembly GCA_013389805.1. Lineage (NCBI taxonomy): Eukaryota > Metazoa > Arthropoda > Diplopoda > Spirobolida > Trigoniulidae > Trigoniulus > Trigoniulus corallinus. The sequence goes on from JAAFCE010009109.1 coordinate 13,121,102, forward strand.
GTTGAAAGGATCATGTTACATTAATGGCTTTCCATATGCGATGTAGACGTGGATCTAAGGATGTAACCGTTGGATCAGAATAATGTAAACGACACTTACAGTATATTTGCAAACGCAAGGCCTTGCCTGCGATCTGGTCAGTGGACGTTTTTTTTTCGTTTTTCTCTCCCCCTCTAAGCATTTCGGTCAGTTATTGGCTGTTTTGGTTAGTAGTGCTCACTGAAGAAGGATTTACAAGTGACTGTCAAATTTCACCCATTTAGTCCTTTGAGGTAGAATAAGTCTGCATTGCTGCAAATATTCGTGTAAAATTCATTATCAAAATTGTTTACTTATTCCCCTTCGCCTACTTCCCCTCTCCTCACTGCTCTACATCTGTTACTAGCATCTTGTTACTGCTGGATGGTCAAATGTTAGTAGTATGCCCAGTGGTCTCTCACTCGTTAGGTGCACGAGGGGCTTTTTTGGGGCCTCTGAAAGTTAGCAGCCTCGTATCTGTGACTGCAAAACGCTAACATTGGAAATTTACTTTTACGGAAACTATTGATTGCCAGTACTTTTATTAAATGATAAAATGATTTGAAAGCGCTGTTTTGTATTCAGAAAATGGAGGCCTTTCAAGTGTTTGATCATGACCACAGGCGGCTCGTGGGGCAGGCAAACCTAGGCGGCTGCCTAGGGCGGCAAATTTCATAGGGGCGGCTAATTTCAGAGGTACTTCCTTACCATGCAGTCTATCGGCCATTTAAAATGTTCATAGTCCTGGGGTTCCCAAACCCCAGATGCCAAGGGTGTGAGGGACACTTGGACAATTTAGAACTGTTTTAAGTGCAATGGGACGGCGGCGATAGACCCACTTGCCTAGGGCGTCTGAAACTCACGAGCCGGCCCTGATCATGACTCTGGTTTAAACAGGTTCTGGGAACATCATCAGTCCTTAACCTTTCCCGACCTATGCATCCCATTGAAAGGGTTGCACTGGTATCCATTGGCGTCACTGGGGGGTGCGCCGCGAACCGGGTGACACCTCTCGCACCATGAGAAATGGGGTGACACCAAAGCAGAAAAAGCGACTTTTTCTCGAGAGAGGGGTGACGACACCGGTTGACGCCACTGCTGGAGGCTACACTTTAGGGAAAATCTTTTTACCTGCCCTCTCACTTTAGTCGGGCGCGTTGTCATCGTCGAAATTGTGGTACTTCTCGCTGTGCAACCATAACTTTTTACTAAAGACCACAGTATTGGATACTTGGTATGTTGTATCCCTTTTGTTGATAAAATTGTTAGTGGTCCATGTGGCGATTTTCACACAGCAGCCAGTCTGCTATCTACCCTGTTGGTACCGACACCACAAGGGCGAACAAATTATTGGATGTTATTATTACGTAGTCGACTGCTGGCCTAATGTCACAACCCATACATAAACGCGTTATGTTGTGTATGGTTCAAGTGAAGTGGTGTAGGAGAAAACAACCTAACAATTGACTGCCATATTTTTTAACATGTGTCTGTACAGTAATTTATAGTTGACAACTGAATTACATCGCCTTGACTAAACTGTTTGTATGTGTGAACGCCATGAATTATTTCTGCCCTCAGTTGTAGTACTTTAACCCTGCTTTCCCAATGTAGTCCCGCTGTTGGCAGCAGCCTACCTCAATTACTCTAATGCGACACCCCATTCTGTATCATGTCAGAAGTTGTAAGGTTCTTTCTCTCGTGTTTTGTTTCGTTGGTGTTTTAGGACCCTTCAACTACCATGGTCTTTAGAGCCCCGTCCACTGCGTAGTTCTAAAGCAGAGTCTGCACAGACACTGCGCTGTTACGACAATTTTTGGTTATTAGCAATACCCAGTGTTCCCAAGCGGTCACCTATGCTAGTACTAGCTGGGTTGTTGTTTGTTGGTGTATTAGGGCCCTTCAACTACAACGGTCATTAGAGACCCGTCCACAGCATAGTCTGCACAGACACTACACTAATGTGGCGATTTTTGGGTATTAGCAGTCCCCAGTTTTCTCAAGCGGCCACCCATGTCAGTACTAGCTAGGGCTATGTTGCATAACTTCAGTGATCAGACGGGAACTGGTGTGTCCAACGAAGTACAATTGCTCTTCTCTTGTCAGAGGCTAAGACTGTTGATCACTATCAGAGTCGAGAATGCACCGTAGGACGAGTTCACAAAGCTAACATTTTTCAAATGACCAGTGATGTAGGAAATTGAATTTTCTACTGGAAAGTTCAACAACTGGAACAAGCAGCTTAATGGTAATTAATCGGCTCTGAACTCAACCCTAACTGTGAGATTATCAGAAGCGGTGTTCATCTTGAAACTTCCGGTTGTTTCGACTTAGAGTGGGCATTATCTTCTATTCAGTATAATTAGAGTGCCGATACATTTTGTGGTGCTAAGTGAAAAATAGTCTATTATAAATCACTGTACGGCGAAAACAGCATGTGATTAATTAAGTCGTAGTCCACTGTTACTGGAAATTCAACTTGTAAAAACGACATAAATCATTATGGCCATACATTCATCTTCAAATCCTGATTATATCCGATACGAGGTTTCCAAGTTTCCAAGACGAATAGATGGCATCGCACACCCACATCATGAGCCACGACTTTTTATTCTTACGTGACGGAAGGTCTCGTTATCAGAGAGGAAAGCTATCAATTTTGGCTGGAAACGAACCTACTTCGAGCTCAAGAGGCAAACGCACTCTTGTCATTTGAGCTACCATGATCAGCACCAACTGTTCTTGAAAGATATCATTTCCGGAAGTAAAATGTTCAGAACTTTCGCCGCAGTTTCATTAACACCGACTGTTCAACTTTGTTCCCAATCTTCATCCTCTTCCTGTTTCCTACGACCGGTAAGAAAGGGGTTAGTTGTAATTACTATAATATCCATGCTGGACTCAGTTCCAGGCTTTCTGCACAGAGTTGAAATCACATTAGCTCTAGAGTAAACCATTGATTTTAGAGAGAGCGAATCCGTGATTCACTCTAGAATTAGACAACTACGTCAATGGTTCCAGGTCCGATCCTGGGCCGAAATGGTTTGGCTTCTTTCGGAGGGGAGTGGGAGAGAGGAGAGGTCCCAGTGCGCCTTCCATCGAATGGAAAGTAAAGTCTTGGTCCCGTGTGCTGTACGACGTCACCTACTCTAACTAGAACACCTGGAATAAAGTATATGTGTAGCTCGGCAGTATTCCCAAGTGGACGATAAATAAACTTAGGGGTTGCAGCATTAGGTTGGCAGATAGCTGCGTAAAATACAATCCAACGGATCCGTCATGTGTTCCAATGGATGAAAAATGGGTACCTGACCCTGCCATAAGTGGGAGAAGGTTTAATGCTGTTGTAGAAAGGGCTCTTTTGAGCGCAGGTGAGGTTATACACAACATGACTATAGGGATGACGCATCTCACCAGCAACGATGAGCACCACACCAGCGGCGAATTGCGTTGGACACACCAGTTCTCATCTGATCGCTGAAGTTAAGCAGCGCAACCCCAGCTAGTACTGACGTGGGTAGCCGCTTCGGAAAGCTGGGTACTGCTAATACCCAAACATCGTCGCATTAGTGTAGTGTCTGTGCAGTCTCTGCATAAGAACTATGCCGTGGACGGGGCTCTAATGACCTTGTAGGGCCCTAAAACACCAACAAACAACAACAAAAAATGAACACTACACGAGACCAGGGCTTTACTTCCTATCCGTCGATGAACGCACGTTTGGGCTTCTTCGGCCCTGCCTGATTCATGAAGTCACGTATGTTAACTATTTAACCAACGAGACAGACTTCGTACTCAGAGAGTGAGGCAATTTCTTTTTAAATTAGACGTTTAACAGCCTTGTTTATCGGCACTCTAATAAATTCGTAAGGTGTTCGTAAGTTTCAGGTGTTTTTCCTTAAATTTAATGTTGTGTTGTAGTACATTAAAGCAGATCTTCTATCAGATGTACTTGTGAAAACATTACAGAAATATTGCCTACAGAGAGGGAAAAAAATTTAAATTATAAGCCATTATCTGTTCTGTTAAACAACTGATTTCGTCTATAATAAAAATGATAATGAATAAAAAAGACACACCGCTGACAACCACACTGATGATATGAAGTGCATGTTTTCTGTTGAGATTTGAAAATAAATTATTTAAGGTAGTTACAGATTAATAGCCTAGTCTACAATGAAATTTAAATGAGAACTTGGTTGATTGCTACTTAATGAATGCATAAAAATGCCATTAAAAATACGAAACCAAATGAATGATATCCAAGAGCACAGATTAAAAAGACGAGAATTTTAACTGAATGTCTGATCGTTTACGTTTTAAAAGTAAAAATGGTTTCTTTACTTACGTCACAGTTTCATTTGAATGAGGCAGGGCTAAAATAGAGCTCTCAAATGTAGAAATTTAAATGAAATGTGGTCCAAATTTAACGGTTGCTATTTCTCCAATTTTCAGTTCTTTTATTCTTTCGTTGGTGTTTTATGGCCCTTCAACTACTAGAGCCCCGTCCACTGCGTAGTTCTAATGCAGAGACTGCACAGACACTACATTAATGTGGCGATTTTTGGGTATTAGCAGTACCCAGTTTTCCCAAGCGGCCACCCAGCTGGGGTTGCGTTGCTTAACTTCAGGGTTCAGACGGGAACTGGTGTGCCCAACGCAATAAGCCGCTCCCTGCATCGGTGGTTCTAGATTCGACACTGGATCAAGGTGAGGTGGCTTCTTTCAGGTGAGAGGGAGGCCCCGAATGCACCTTCTTGGTTGTAAAATGAGAGGTCCCGTGTGGAGTGAGATGGCATTTGCACGTAAAAAAACTCTCTCCACTATGCAACGAGTAGATGAGGCAAAATCTCCAGGTGTAGGAGCTCGCCCCCCTGGCGTCGGTGGAATTCCCCAACGAACAGTAAACCGACGAAAAATAAGCATAGGGGTTGAATATTTGGTCGGCAACCGGCTGCGGAAAAACACTGTTCAATATATCATCCTTGTGTCCATTCAGAGGGACAAAATGGGTACCCGACCCTGCCATAGGTGGGAAAAGGGTTAGGAGTTGTTGTTGTTCAGCTAAGCATCAGAACCTCTAGAGAAGGGCCTCGGTCTAAGTTTCTTCATCGGGACTTCTTGCACATTATCCCTTGTCAGGACTGAGATGTTAAATCTAAACAAGTCTGATTATTATTCATTTGCTTTTGGCGTGCAAATGGTTCTTACCTCACCTTTAGTCCCCATTTGACACCAGATATGCCTGAGATGTCCTTCTCGCCCGAAATTAATCCCTAAGCTTCAGCTTGAATCGAACCTCGTATTATGGGCTCAGAAGCAAGTATGCTTATTCGTTGAACCTACCGTAAATGGCATAATTTGTAGGTTCGCAGATGTTATCGTGAACAGGTGCAGTTGAGTAGCCTAATCATTGGCAAATTGCGTCAAACTGCATATGAAGCCATTTTGTGGTTGAACATGGTGAGGTACGTTAGTTTTAATATTTAATTTAATGAAACTTAATAATAAACTATTTAGTTTTGTTCTATTTCAGTAAATGTGCCTTCATAAATTTTAATACTGAAATGCCGTTGGCGTGATTTTAATATTTAAAACCTTATCTTATTTCCGAAAACTGTCTAACACTAGGTTATTTGATCAGTGAAGACAAAGAGCCCTCTTCAATTCGTCAGAAATATAGCGGGATGAGCCAGCCGCCAATATCGTTTTTCGATGTGCGCAATAATGATATGGATGTGCTTATGAAGAATGCCGAATGATTTACCCTTACGAAGAATTTGACACGGAGGAGTGGCAGAGAGGTGCTATCTAGCATGTCCTCTATACCTGCTCGTCCTAGGGAGAACTGAAATGGCAACCTTAGTTGTGTACTGTGTGTTATGTCACTTTATCGCAAACTCTTCGTTTTTGGTGGAAACATATCAAGAGTACGAACAAACAGCGTTCGAACACCATTTATTATTTATATTATGTCGTTACTCTTTTAAGGGGGTCTGAGCCTGTTTGCTGCAGACACTATTTGCAGCTCAGGTTCAAATGACATTCGCAGTGCACATTCAAGAATTGTTCGCAAGCCAAAAGTTGAGTCTGAACGTTTGTCGGGTTAGTATCGTTAAGGTGCTCAACATTTAGAAACGTTTACGAACATTTGGAAGCGTTTACGTCCTAAAAATATGTCCTTCAAAGAAACTGAATTTGAACAATAGAATGATTGACAACGAAAATACATATTTTGCGGCCCACGTGAATTCTGCTAGTTGGAAAAGTGGCCCGCGGCTTGATAAGTTTAACACTCCTGTTGTTGTTTGTTGGTGTTTTAAGGCCCTTCAACTACAAAGGTCATTAGAGCCCCGTCCACAGCATAGTTCTTATGCAGAGACTGCCCAGACACTACATTAATGCGACGATTTTGGGGTACTAGCAGTACCCAGTTTTCCCAATTGACACTCCTGGTTGATGGATACCCGGTTTCACACTTCTGCATATACGTAATATGCAGCATGATATAAAGGATGTCCCTTCTGTTTCGAGGTGTTATTTAAATTCAGGCGTTAGTTTAACTGGACGCTATCTATTGTACAAAAGTTAAGATCTCGGTATTCGGCGCCCCTTCTTTAGAGGCCCATTGTGCACTTTCAGTCTAGGATCATAAAAACCTTAATCCGGCCTTCAGAGAGGCTCGTTGAAGTGAATGAGGAGGAACCAATTTACGGGACCTAGCCAATCAGTTATCTTGAAGAGCAGAAAGAATCGATAGGTGTGTGTGTGGGGGGGGGGGGCTGAAAGAGATACCTATTAGGGTCAGTGGATGCCCATTTGGGCCACCAGTAAGGACAACCATGAATCTGTGGAAAGATTACTAGATCTGAGAGCGCAATTATACGTGACTGTTGTGAAAAGCCCTTGTCTGTTTTTGTCATGTTGTTGGAGGACCAAAGTAGCATTCCTCGTGACTAGCATCACTAAATCAAGCCCCCCTCTCTCTCTTTTTGTCTAAACATAAAAATAAATGACCAACTGCATTTGAAGCTGGAATATGTTATGCAGGACGTAGAAAATGACATTTTTTATACGTGGAGGAGGAGGAGGAAGGGTATTTTTCAATAAAATGCAATGTAAATAGGAAGGCGTCCGAGGCGAAACGTGGCCAAATATCTGTATCTTGGTATATAAGGGGGGGGGGAATTTCAGAGGTAGGGATCTGATCATAATGACCATTTTTCTTTCGACCTCTTGGTAAGTCAGGATCGTACTGCAAGCTCACTGGTAAGATGTGTATAGATACATTTCTTAAACTAATAAATATTAAAAGCAGGTTGATGGTAGTAGTATCACTTTGAAGAAAAGGAGGAGGAATAAATTGAAGGGGTTTTTTTTTTCATTGAAAGAATGAGAGGGTGTCATGTTGATATCATGCAAGCACTACACAGGAGGGCTGGTTTGGGGTGGGTGGGACTAGATAACTAACAATTTTACCGCGAGGTAAGGATGAAACTTGAATCAAATATAGGTGTGACTCGTTGCGCTTAGATATCCTCTCAGATCTGTTATTAGCGGTTCGCTGTAATATTTCGCAAGATCATAAAGTCGGCTATAAAAATGATTCTCAGTCCCAATAATCCTACTTTTAGGACAGAAAGTTTTCTGGCAGGGAGCGGGGAGGGTAATGGATGTATAAGATTCATGAAATGAATAGTTCTTCATCAAATGGACGTGACCTGGGATTTTCTTTTCTCCGTCATGGTTGGTCATTTTTGATTTTTCATCCTTAAAACGGTAATAACTACTGCTTAGTTGGTTTGTAATGTGCTGTGAAATATTAATAGTATTACCTTGAATTTGTAACTAGTTTTATCCAGTTTTCATAAGTAGTGCAATTTTCTGAAAAAGAAATTGGTATGGCGGTCATCATTTTTGCCATAGTTGCTTATAACGGCGCTGCTCCATTAGCCTTCTTTCCAAAACAGTTTCTAATTCTAATTCACTACACTGCAAGCAGCCTTACCTGGCCAATTTGGCAGTGGAGAGACTAATTCTCATTCCTACCTATGACACCCTAAACCTCCTAAAACCCTAAGCTATAATTCTTGTAGCCCTCTATAATACTTGCAATGGTGGAAGCCCTCCACTTTGTCCTCTCCAGGGCCGGCGTGACGGGTTTGCAAACAGTGCGACGGCACAGGGCCCCGCGCATTCGGATTAAGGAACATATTGATAGAGGGGCCCCCGCTTCATGTTTTCAAGGGGCCCCGCCTAATTAGTTTGCACAAGGCCCCACAAAATATAGCGCCGGCCCTGGTCCTCTCCAAGGGTATTCCATTGCCGAATGGTCCTTGGTAAAAAGAAAAACCAGTAGGGAGAGTCTGTCTGCGCCCTTATCTCCAATTTATATGAATGATCCTTTCTCCCCTTATACTCAGCCAGGGACACACTTCCAACCAGAGGCCCATTGCACCCCAGCAGTAACAGTCGGATTAAAAGAATATTGCTGTGAGATACAAGCTACTGTCTTAGTGTATCCCACCCTAATTCCGTGGGTAAGCGCCGGCAGGGTAAGAATTGGTCGTGCCTGCTTTTATTATTACTGTCAATATAATTTCCAGACAGATGGGGAAATCAGTAGCATCATCCATTAGGCACCCCCCCCCCCAGCACTTCATATTAAGTAATACATTATTAGCAGTACTTGGTGTTTAGAACAAGGAGGTCTCAAAACCTGGTTGCACTTAGGGCCCTCCAAGTGCTTGTTCCGCCACAGGTGAAAATTTATATTAAGATAGTATTTTCTACTCTTGGACATAAGTTGGCTTCTCATAGTTCAGTATGTGGTAGTCTAAATCATACTGCTGGCTGTTGATGGGTAGTAGGCCTAATGCTGTTTTCGTTTGGGGTGACGAAAATTCGGCGACTCTAAACTAGTTGGGTGGACCAGTCAAGCTCCAATCCACGGCGAAGAGAGAATTTGTTTGTTTGTTTGTTGGTGTTTTAGGGCCCTTCAACTACAAGGTCATTAGAGCCCCGTCGACCGTGTAGTTCTTATGCAGAGACTGCACAGACACTACACTAATGCGACGATTTTTGGATACCAGCGGTACCCAGTTTTCCCAAGCGGCCACCCATGTCAGTACTAACTGGGGTTGCGTTGCTTAACTTCAGTGATCAGACGAGAACTGGTGTGTCCAACGCAATTTGCCGCTCCCGCGAAGAGAGAATTTGCAGTAATGTTTTATTACGTTGCAGTAATGAGTTATTTAAAATGGAGGAAGAAGCGGCCGTATTGCGTTGGACATACCAGAGTTCTTGTCTGATCGCCGAAGTTTGGCAACGCAACCCCAGATACTAGTGGCATGGGTGACCGCTTGGGAACACTTGGTATTGTGCGGCCAAGTTGCGTTGGTGCGGCCAAGTTGCGTTGGTGCGGCCAAGTTGCGTTGGTGCGGCCAAGTTGCGTTGGTGCGGCCAAGTTGCGTTGGTGCGGCCAAGTTGCGTTGGTGCGGCCAAGTTGCGTTGGTGCGGCCAAGTTGCGTTGGTGCGGCCAAGTTGCGTTGGACACACCAGTTCCCGTTAGATCACTGAAGTTAAGCAGCGCACACCCATGTCAATACCAACTTGGGTGGTTGGTAAAGATCGTTGGGTGCTGCAAATTAACCCCCTTCCTTGTCCTTTCACCTACCTCCTCATCTCCTGCGGGCAGCCTCCTAAGGGGATGACCTGTTACGGCTGCCTGGCTTACACCCCAACCCACAAACTAATCCGTGTACCAAGTATTGCTAGTACCCGAATATCGTCACACCGGCGTAATTTCTGTGCAGACTCTGCATTAGAACTACGCAGTGGACGGGGCTCTAATGACCATTTTAGTTGAAGGGCCCTAAAACACCATCTTAGGTTGAGGAAGTCGGAGTGACACATGTCCACCGGAAATAAAATTCTTCTCGTCTGAATCCGGCCCACTCTTCTATTCCAGTGGTTTTCAAACTGTGTTCCGCGGAACCCTGGGGTTCCGTAGTACATTTCTGGGGGTTCCGCGAGTAAAAGTAAAAATTAGATAAAAATTATAAGGCACTCACACTAGTTGAGTAGTGTCTATTAACTAAAGAATATATAGAAACGTTTGAAAATTAATCTGAAGCTTCATGCGCGGGCTGGGGATCCATTCGCAGTAGCGAGATATATTTTTTAAGGGTGGCATGGGGTTCCCCGTAAAAACCTTACAGTTCTAAGGGTTCCGTGAGTCGACAAAATTTGAAGACCACTGTTCTATTCTAACCATTAACCCTTGAAAAATATCACTGCATTTCATGCGTTGCAATCACCCAAACAGATTAGTTCTTAGTGATGGCCGCTTTGCTATTGAACAACTTAATAATCTTGCGGGTGAACTGGATGTGAACCTTGATAACATTGAGTCGAAATTATTCAACTTACTGCACTTAAAACCGACTGGAAATAGTTGAAATTCTTTCAGAAGCGTTTACAGAAATCTTCTAGTGCAATTACTGTATTTTTATATAATTTCTTGCAGTTCCGCAAAAGTGCTTCAACTATTGATGTTTCCGTATTAATCCTGCATGCTCCAATGAGACGATTAACAAGGCTGTATCAGTCAGATGGCAACGAGTCATCTGAATTTCTCATTGCTCGCATGATCAGAATGGATTCGAAAATGCTTGCCAGCATTTCGATTGTGTGGGAACAATGTTATAAACGCTCATGAATGTTTGCAAACGTTCACCAAGACCTTCTTTCGGGATGATACTTGCTTTACTCTCAAGAATAGATGGTGATGAGTCACCAGAACGAATCTTTTGAAATTCATTTCATTTGTGCGGCCAAGTTGCGTTGGACACACCAGTTCCCGTTAGATAACTGAAGTTAAGCAGCGCACACCCACGTCAATACCAACTTGGGTGGTTGGTAAAGAACGTTGGGTGCTGCAAATTAACCCTCTTCCTCCTCCTTTCGCCTACCTCCTCATCTCCCATGGGCAGCCTCCTAAGGGGTTGACCTGTTATGGCTGCCTGGCTTACACCCCAACCCGCAAACTATTCATGTCTTCTCTGCAGTTGATTTCTTTTTCTGCTCAGGGTAGCTTCCACCCGACCCTGCCACATGCGGGATAAGGATATGATGATGATGGTGCGCAGCATAGCTTCCATAATTCTCTAGGCCTGTGTTTCTTAAACTTCTCTGATTGCGCGCTCCTTGGACCAAACATGTAATTCAGTGAATCAGTAGTCACTAAACTTACGATGATGTGGATATTAGCAGTACCCAGTGTTCCCAAGCGGCCACCCATACTAGTACTATCTGGGGTTCCGTTTCTTAACTTCATTGATCAGACGAGAACTGGTGTGTGCAACTCAATACAGCAGCTCATTTTTCGGACGAAGGAGAGAAAGGTCTCACGTGGGCCTTCCGTCAGGTGGGAAATAACGCTGTGGCCCCGTGTGGTGTCGATGTCACTTGTACGGAATAGAACCTTCTCGAGAATAAGGATTGAAGCTCAGGTCGTCAGCCGGGTGCAATAAAAAGAACCTTTCATCAACTCGTCCATGTGTCCCAGAGGGACAAAATGCGTACCCGACCCTAAGTAAGTGCTTTTTTTCTGAATATTTATGTCACTGCCCCCATTTAAAATAGCCCCCTCTCACTTCAATTCACCTATTTTTAGTCGAGTTCAGGTAAAATCTTCAAAAAGTATGACGATTATCCGAATATGAAAAAGTCACAACGGGTCCTATCAGGCGAATACGAAGCTTGAGGAATGGTGGAGTTTCGTATAATGGCCCTAAATTTTATTTTGTTTGTGTTTTAGGGCCCTTCAACTACAAGGTCATTAGAACCCCGTCCACAGCATAATTCTTATGCAGAGGCTGCACAGACACTACACTAATGCGACGATTTTTGGGTATTAACAGTACCCAGTTTTCCCAAGCGGCCACCCATGTCAATACTAGCTGAGGTTGCGCTGCTTAACTTCAGTGATCAGATGAGAACTGGTGTGTCCAACGCAACTCGCCGCTCTCTTGAGTGATGAAGGACGTCCTCGACCCACCCTCTGTCGTCGATAAATATCTTTCAGGACTGGGAGACAAATATTAAATCCTCATAAACAATACTCTTCAAAGATCTACAAATATTTACACTGTAATATGATATCGGTGGCCCCCATATAATTTTTTTATTAAGAACTCTAGGGTAAGCTTTCTTACGAAATGTCCTCCAGCATTTTATGTTGACGACTAGGCAGTGGCGTAGCTGGGGCGGTGTCCAAATTTGCCGTCCCCTTCTTCTCTTTTACCCTTCACGTTCGATAGTGTAAGGTACCCCAAAATGCCGCCCCCCCCTAGCTACGCTACTGTGACTAGATAACATCAAATATTTTAATAGTAAGCCTACTCTGAAAATATTAGCAGTTTAGTGTGTAGGTGTTCGGAAAAGTCAACAAGTCAACATACAAATAGACAATATTTACAAATTTACCTGTTGATTTTGGATATTATCCGGTATGGTATAATTAGTTAAACTACTTTACTTTGTAACATTTAATCTGAATTTCAGATTAAGATTTAATTTTGATAACATCAACCCTTTATTATGGTGGTTAAGATGGTCGATGAATTGTGTGTGTGTGTATGCGAAATTGGCGTTGTGTATTTGAAGACCGGAATTTTGATTACTTATTCAAGTGTTAGAAATCAAGTTTGATATAACTAATTTATTGCCACATGTTTGTTTAAAAATTTATAACGTTATAGACTTTTATTTGCTTATTTATAATTCCAGAGGTTCTAATTTATTCACCAGACTTGATTACAGACTGAATTTTATTGTCTTATTCTCTGTCTCTCTTATGTATGCAGTAAATTCAATGGTTTTATTTTTTTTTCTAAAAAAATGTTGCTTTTTTGAGGATGGCCGTGTCAAGAAATTGGTAATGTTGTTTAGAAAAATGTTGCATACTAGGGATTTTGCAATTTCTCGTAACGTGGTCGTTTCGGGACGAAAGTCCCAGTCGTCTTCAATACAATAAAGACGCGAAAATCATAAATAAAAGTGAAAAAGGAGGGCGATTATTTGTGATTTTCTCGTCCTTATTTTATTGAAGACGACTGGGAAGGACGAGAAGGCTTTTTACTTCTCGTCTTTCGTCCCGAAATTCCTACTATAACCATTGGCTATTCTACTTCGTTTTAATTAACCCTTTACGGGCTCGTCATAGGATTGGGTACTCCTAAGTTCGACACGATGATCAGAAAGTAATAATAATGGCAGACGTTTAGAACAATTGTCAACTGGTTGTCAAATTCCGTTTGGTTGCCCATGTGAACATTCCCAAATGGAGTCCACTCTATTCGTTGACCTACTGAGAGAGTGTTTAACGTTCATCATCATCCTCATCAGACCCTTATCCCCCCCGGTGGCAAGGTCGGGTTGCGGGTTCTAGCCCTCCTCCCACGTCTGCTTTGGTCTCTTCCTGCCCCGGGTGCTTCCCAACCACCTGCATTCCTGTAATGTACTCAACGAGCTCCTCCTCCTCTCTTGCATTGTGTCCATACACCTCAATTTACTCTCCCTCATTTTATCCGCGATATCCCCCACCCCCCCAGGCTACCTCTATTGCGTTGGGCACACCAGTTCTCGTCTGATCACTGAAGTTAAGCAACGCAACCCCAGCTAGTACTGACATGGGTAGCTGCTTGGAAAAACTGGGTACCGCTAGTACCGCTGGGTACAGCAGTCTCTGCATCAGAACTATACTGTGGACGGGGCTCTAATAACCTTGTTGCTGAAGGGCTCTAAAGACCGCCACACACGATCAGTTTGGTGTGTGTGCAAAAAAAGTTTTTGCTCACACCAAAAATTTTAACTGACGGTGTGAAGAAATTTTATCACATCGGTGTGTCAATCCGAATTGAGCGTGTGGGGTTGCTCACATCAATTGTTCACTTTTTTTTGTTCTGCGCATGCCCAAACATGGATAAACGTCATTATTAAAAAATTGCACCATGGTAACGGTAGAATTACTGGTTGATGCGGACAATCAAATGACGTCACATGACGTTTCACGAAAAGGAACATAAGTACGTCACACACCAAACTGATCGTGTGTGAGCAATTCATTCCTTCACACCAAATTGAACACATCGATGTGCACACACCGAACTGACACACCAAACTGATCGTGTGTGGCGGGCTTAAAACACCAACAAACCAAAGACATCGCACGTGCATCTCATCTCTTTACGTCTCACCTGACGGAAGGCGCACTGGTGACCTCCCTATGTTTTGCCCGAGAGAAGCCAGCTGCCTCGATCCAGGATCGAACCTCGACCCCTGCAAAGCAGTGTTGATAATATCTACTCACCTCGCATGTAATCATAATGCATATCGTGAAGAATGTTGAGTTTTCTCCAACTATTTTATCGTTTTACAACGTTGTTTTGAAAGGAGGCCAACATTGAATTTTGTGTGTCATTTCATAATCCATATGCTTAGTTATTTGTGTAACAATTTATCTCGTGCTTTCATAAAGTAGATCCCTCTACCCGTTTTGAAGGTGCTTTGTCTTCCTTATCCATCAACATAGTTCTTCTCATCGTAATACTTATATTTCAATATCCAGAAAAATGACTTTGCGAAATATAACATTTGGTCGTTATGTAAATCCGTATGAAATTCGTTTTCTGTTAATAGCCATTATAGAGACAACGAGCTCCTGGATTAGTGTGAATAATGACTGCACAGGATATAATATTTTTCTCCTCTCTGTGTTTATAACTACCAAACTGGTATTAAACTAGATTCGGCCACTGTGGGCACCCTGGAGAGAGCCACCAAGGTGTCCTTGTTCCACCAAGGACACAACATTCAATCATACATATTTCAGTGTTATTTTTTGATTCTGTTTCTTTGCTGGGATCACGTCAATTTGGCGTATGGCAATTTGGCGTAGTCAATTTGGCGTACATAAACATTCGGCGTATGACAATTTGGCGTACATACAAATTTGGCGTACGACAATTTGGCGTACATACCGATCTCTTGGGTGCACACATTTGTTCAAAATTGCAACTGTCATAACCAGTGGCAGATCCAGGATTTTCGTCGGGGGAGGGGGGGGTTAGCTAATAGCTAAGCCTCACATATTATGCAAATATAAGTTTATATGTGCATGGGGTTGCAACCCCAAAAACCCCATCCTAGATCCACGCGTGGGCATAACAGTCATTGCAACGATCCCGTATAACACAGTTGGGTTTGTTTGTGTTTTAGGGCCCATCGACTTCAAAGGTCATTAGGGCCCATCGACTTCAAAGGTCATTAGGGCCCTATAACACAGTTATGGTAGGCATTCATTGTTCTATTACCTTGCAATGACTGTTGAAATATGTTGTTATGACCGTTGCAATTTTGAGCAAATTTGGGCACCCAAGAGATCGGTATGTACGCCAAATTGTCATACGCCAAATTATATATGCGCCAAATTGTCGTACGCCAAATTGACTACGCCAAATTGTCATGCGCCAAATTGACGTAGACCCTTCTTTGCTGCACTAACGGGTTGGGGAGTAAGCCAAGCAGCCATAAGAGGCCGAACTCTTAGGAGGCTGCTCGCGGGAGAGGAGAAAGTAGGTGTTGGGGATGTAGGAGAGGGGAAATTTTCAGCACCCAACGTTCTCTACCAACAACCCATGTTAGTATTAACGTGGGTTTGCGCTGCTTAACTTCAGTGATCTAACGAGAACTGGTGTGTTCACCGCAACGTGGTGTTTTATGGCCCTTGAACTACAAGGTCATTAGAGCCCCATCCACTGCGTAGTTCTAATGCAGAGACTGCACAGACACTACACTAATGCGACGATTTGGGGTATTAGCGATACCCAGTTTTCCAAGCGGCCACCCATGTTAGTACTAGCTGAGGTTGCGTTGTTTAACTTCAGTAATTAGACGAGAACTGGTGTGTCCAATGCGATACAGCCGCTCCCTACAGATTTCGAGGCATTGATGTAGTAGGGATCCCAGTTTGCTTATTGTTTCTCTCGTGGTTTAACTTAAATTGACTGTGAACTTGGGTGGGGTACACTTGGGTGGACTATAGATGAATTTTTGTTTAAGTGAAGATATTTCTGCACGAGATTTGTTGATTTATTGTAAACATTGTATTCAACTAATGTACCGTAATTTCATTTTCGTGCTACTACAATTTTATAATTTGAGGACCTGCTCGGTGGCGCAGTGGGTAGAACGCTCGGTAACTTCGCCAGTAGGTCTAGGTTCGATATTGGATCCAGGTGGGGGTGGCTTCTATCGAGCGAGAGAGAGGCCCCGAGTGCGCCTTCTTTCGGATGAGAAGTAAAACCGAGGTCCCGTGAGGTGTACGATGACATTTGCACGTAAAAGACCCCTCTCTACTATTCAACGGGTAGATGAGGCAAAAATTTCCAGGTGTACGAGCTCGTCCCCTGGCGTCGGTGGAGTTCCCCAACGAACAGTAGACCGATGCTCAATTACAGGGCCGTAACGAGGGCGTGGCGAAGAAGGCAGCCACCACGGGCGCAACTGGGTTTGGGGCGCAAAATGTTTAAGATTTTTGTCATTATTGGGTTTCGGGCAAGCGAAAGTTAGACACTTGCCACAGGCGATTAATACCCCCGTTACGGCACTGCTTAATAAGCAAAGGGGGTTGCAGCTTTGGTCAGTAACCGGCTGTGAATAATACTGTCCAATATATCGCCCTTGCGTCCATTCAGAGGGACAGGGTGGGTACCCGACCTTGCCATAGGCAGGAAAAGGGTTAGGAGTTGCTTTTGCTTTGAACTAGTGGTCTATGCATGCTTAGGAAGTGAGGTACTCCCCCATCTGATATTATAGACGTTAAAAATGTATCAACTGGGTACTTCTGGTACAACAGGAATGCCTTCAACCGTAGGATGGAAGAGTTGAAACAACTCATATTAGGTGGAAAGAAATACTTTTGACCCAGTGCATGCTGAAAAGAATGTTAATCATAGATTGGTTGTAAGGACGAAATGATCTACAATTAAAAACTGGCTTATTTAGAGAGCAATTTGGTGTTCATTATCGTGAAGGATAAAGTTTTCATTTTCTTATTCAACTGCTCTAAATTGTAGGTTGTAGTGCTATTCAAATCATAATCGGAGTTGGTGTAGTAATCACTGGATCGCCTAATAGAAGTTTGTTTCCTCGCTAAAGACCGACGGGTGACAGGTAAATGTATGTGAGGGTGTGATTTATAAAGACGTTAACCTGTACATCAAAAATAGCATCGTTGAGAGAAAAGAGAGAGAAGAAAAAAAAATAAACTGTCATCCATCCATCATTCATTTGTAGTCTAACAGCTTGAGTGTGACATCTTCCATTGTGAGTGACGCAAGGACACAAAAACATTGTAGTTTACACGCGAGGGTAAAGGAGGTCCTTTCTAATTGGTGCACAACTACTATTGCTACTTCATATACATGTTTATGTACATGAAGTGGAATGGCCAGTATCGAATGGTAGGTATTACGGACCAGATGAAGAGGACACCGCTCAGGTAGTATGGTCACGCAATAAGGTGCGGAGAAGGTGAAGATCTCATTTGATTCATTATCAGGGTTGCTCGAGTTCGAGAGGTCAGGAAAGTTCTGGGTGGCGAAAAAGCACCACTTCAGTCCAAGGACAGAGTTAGAGATAATTTTTTGTCCACCAGCCTTCTGTCAGAGACGCCCTGACAAGGTGTAAGATGAGACACTTCACTTGGACCGCGAACACTTTGGACCCAACTTCAATGGGCCCACGTTCTCTTCAATGACAAGTCAATATCAGCCTAGACACGCATTCTAGACGAACCTTGACCTGGAGAGAACCTGGAACCCGCTATCACCCCTCCAACATCAAGAAAAGGAACCATTATGGTAGTGGAGGTGTCATTATGTTGAATGGCCGCACACCACTCCACTTGTTCGACACAGGCCCCTCCTCATTGCATAGAGGTATAAAGAGGGGATTTTAGAGCCTTACTTGCGACTTTTCAGGGATGTAATTGACTCCGTTCCTTTTTATGAATGGCAGTGCTCGTCTAGATAAGGCCCAAATTGGGGATGAATATCTTCACTTTGAAGGAAGAATCTGTGGATCATTGGCCAGTCAGATCTCCAGACCTGAATCCTATTGAACATGTCTGGGATGTACTTGGGAGGGCAATTGAAATTCGCCAACCACCTCCCAGAACTTTGCAAGGGCTAAGAACTGCTTTGGTGTAGGAGTGGGTGCAGCTGCCTCAGGGACTTGTCAACTGTCTCATAAACAATATGATGACTCACCGTGCCACCTGTGCGTCTGTAAGAGGTGACCATACCCCATTAGCCTCATTTTCGACACCATCTTGCAATGTCAGTTTTCAATATTCCTGCACTCGCGTGAATTACTAATGATTTTGAAATGGTATTTTCCCTGTTGAAATGCATAAATTGCTGTTGATGTTATTCTGTCTCCATACGAAATTTTGCTAAAATTTATTCCAATGTGTTTGAAACATTTTAATAAATACACCACGGTGATTCTCTTAATTTTGAACATGAGTGTATCATAGTTAGAAACGAACCGGGATGGACTTGCAGCACCGAAACACTGACCTTTTTCAGTGTGCAATAACCGATCGAAAGATATCTTTGTACGAGGCTAGTGGAGCGGCGAATTGCGTTGGACACACCAGTCTCGTCTGATCACTGAAGTTAAGCAGCGCAACCCCAGCTAGTACTGACATGGGTGGCCGCTTGGGACAACTAGGTACTGCTAAAGCGGGCTTCGCAACGGGAACGGGAACGTAAAACGTATTTTGTGCAGAGGGGAGGGGCGACGGGTACGTCATGTGGTGGAGGTGCGCTCTTATTGGTCAAACGGCTTACGTTTAACAGGAAAGTTGAATGTTTTTCAACTTTCCCGGCCGTTGCCGTTCTCGTTCCCGATGTTATTGTGAAGCGGGCTTTATACCCAAAAATCGTCGCAGTAGTGTAGCGTCTGTGGAGTCTCTGCATCAGAACTATGCTGTGGTCGGGGCTCTAATGACCTTTGTAGTTGAAGGGCCCTAAAACACGAACAAACAACAACGAGGCTAGTAAAAGAGTTGTGGTGCTAAGTCGATAACCAACCATGTAGTAGATCTATTACCTAAAAACTTTGCCCATGAGTTCCCAGTGACAGCCTTCGTTGTTGTTTTTTGTCCTTCTGTGCCTGTACTGCATTGTGTCCCATTTCCATTCTTCCGCTTTTGCTTCAAAATTTGAGGACTGTGGAGCAACAAGCGTGGTGATAGGGTGTAGAAGGGTTAGATAATGGAGAAGAATAAGACAACATTTGAATAAATGATTTTGAAATCAAAATCTTCGGTGGTCTTGTTAAAGGGTGGACTCTTTTCAGTTTACTGATGTTCCCTTCACTTGATAAATATTTGAGGTCGACTTTAGGTGTATGAATACCGGGGGTTTATCCTTGTAATTTACGACTAGGCAGGGAAAAATTGGGAGGATGACGGCTATTCTTCACTGTCTCACTCTTTGTATGAATTAGTGTACTGTTTTTTTTTTTTTTTTTGTGTAACTCTGTTATCATTTCAAGACGAAAAACTATAACAGAAACCAGAAATTATTTAAAGATTCCACTTTGATGTTGACTTGTCTCACTGTTTTGTTTTTTTCAGCCTTCTAATATTGGCCACACGCATCGTCGTTTTTTCATGGACCTTAAATAATCATAGTAATGATATCCTAATTTCAAAATGTATTGTACAGTATTTCTATCATCCGTTGTTGTCCTTCTTCTTTGCTGTCAAAATGTGACAGGAAGGATATCAGTACTAAATTTAGGACTTGTTAGAAACTGTTACTGTCTAGGTCCTAGTCATAACCACAATTATGGTAGGGTACATACAGTATTGTTAAATGTGTTTTGCCGGCTTGCCGACGGAAATATTCCGGTTTGTGTTTTAACTACTGTAATTACTGTAGTTTCAACTTCTAAAATGAGGAAATAACCTGTTCCGGCTGAAAATGTGCTGGAAAGCAAGAAAAAAATTCCTCCAACTGAGGTAAAAAAAATTTTTTTTAGCTGTTGGTTAAAATCTTTAAAATGTAGTTTATGTTGTTGTTAAAATCCTGTATTTGTTTCAATATTGTTGTTGATACAGAACTGGATTTCTGAGGACCAACAATTGCTACTTCTGTGGTGATGTTATTACTTTGAATTTTCCTTCTTTTCCTCCTACGCATAACTGTGGTTTCTGCTAATGAAATTCGCTCATAAATAAATTGGAATTATTATAAATATGTTGACCTTTTTCGGCCATTTCGAAAATTATGATTTTCAGCCGCATAGTTCAAGAAATATTTGCGCTTTTTTTTCTGTTAACTTACAGAAATCCCTCTGCGTGTAAATTTCGAGAGGAAATATTTAAATAAGCCTTCTTTCCATGTGTCGATTTTAAGGTTTTGCGTACTTACTAAAATTCTGACTTCCTGACTGTAGGAATGTTGGACTATTCCGCATTTCTTAACACTTCGTGGCATTTGAAATTGTAAAAGGATTTAGATTTTTTTTTAAAGAAAACTATTTCATCATCATCATACCCTTATCCCGCCTGTGGTAGGGTCGGGTCTGCTGGTCCACTGAATTGTTTGTTTGTTGGTGTTTTAGGGCCCTTCAGCTACAAGGTCATTACAGTCCCGTAGTTCTTATGCAGAGACTGCACAGACACTACACTAATGCGACGATTTTTGGGTATTAGCAGTACCCAGTTTTCCCAAGCTGCCACCCATGTCAGTACTAGCTGGGTTTGCGCTGCTCAACTTCAGTGATCAGACGAGAACTGGTGTGTCCAACACACTAAACCAGGTCCACTGCAGGTCCACTGAACATGCTGTGACTGGGGGCACCCCAGCCAGGCGTCTGGAACCTGCAGGAATATTGGCTTTGTTGTCTGTGGGGGCATTGCTGGCCTACCTCATGTGTTCCAACACCGCATTATACAACTAAAATAGAAATTTTGGCAGGTAAATTAATGCTTTGTTGGTTATAATATTGCATGGTGTCTGACCTATTGCACACTAACGGTAAGCAGCGGGCTATTCTAGACGGCATGCGGATTAAAGAAAACTATTTTATGATTATTTTGTTTAATATTGAAATTGTTTTTAATAAATATTATATTCAGTCATTGTTTAGTGTTGAATAATAGGTGGATGAAAGTGTCTCGTTGATTTGCTCAAAGGCATTCTTGAAATTTCAAAAGTGCCATAGCTGTAATATAGGAATTCTTTCATTTCTAACTTTAATTTATTCACGCTTTAGGTATTTAGGCCTTGCGGGGATTTCAACTCCACCAATAACTGACAAGGCTCCTGAGATGACAATTTCAAATCCAACGGAAAAAGTCAGGAGTTTATGCAATGCATTACCAGGATTAGTGTCACAGCAAATAGAAGTCTGCGAGTCTCATCCGAATGCTATTGCCTCAGTTTCTGAAGGAGCAAGGAAGGGCATCTTGGAATGTCAGTTTCAATTTCGATATGAACGATGGAATTGCACGACCGGAAATGGTGTGGATTTATTTGGACCTACGTTACAACGGGGTAAGTGAAATCTTTTTTGAGTTTGTTTGCAGTATGGTTTTGGAAAATCGACCTTGTTTTCATCTGGTTAAGGCTTGTTTTGGCCAACGTAGCACTCATTCGTTCGCCTAGTACATGTGCTCTCCTATAGCTTTACGATAATGTTCTTCAAGTTTTGAGATCAGGCTTACCAGTTTTGATCCAGGTCGAGGAGGAAGGTTTCTTCTAAGTAAGGAAAGACTTCGGGGTATTTCCCCATATTGAAAGTGCATATCATATCACGTGTACCAAAAAAAGGTCCTTAAGTGTAGGAACTGTGCTTTCGAACTTGAGTGGTCGGGGCACTTTTCCTACACTGACGCCAAAGGGCGAACTCGTACTTTGGAAATTTTGTTTTACGTGTAAATTCGCACACGCCACACGGGCCCATAGCTTTAATTTCCATCCGACGGAAAGCACATTGTTTTAGGAGAGGAGACGGGGGCTCCTCAAAGAAAAAAAAAACAACAAAGTGACGCACGGTGGTGTTTTTGGGCCCTTCAACTACAATGGTCATTACAGCCCCAACCACTGCGTAGTTCTAATGCAGAATGTACACAGCCGCTACGCTGTTATGACGATTTTTTGTTGTTGTTTTAAGGCCTTTCAACTACAAGATCATTAGAGCCCCGTCCACGGTTTAGTTCTCATGCAAAGACACTACACGAATGTCACGATTTTAGGGTATTAGCGGTAGCCAGTTTTCCCAAGTGGCCACCCATGTCAGTACTAGCTGGGGTTGCGTTGCTCAACTTCAGCCATTGGATTGGATTAGTTTCATGGGTTGGGGTGTAAGCCAAGCAGCCATAACAGGACGAACCCTTAGGAGGCTGCTCGCGGGAGATGAGGAGGTAGGAGAAGAGGACGAAGGAGAGGTGAAATTTGCAGCACCCAACGTTTTTTACCAACCACCCATGTTGGTATTGACGTGGGCTTGCGCTGCTTAACTTCAATGATCCTACTGGCACTGGTGTATCCAACGCAACTTGGCTGCATTAGACGAGAACATGTGTGTCCAGCGCAATAAGCCGCTCTGGAGGCCTGGTAGGGGATAGGCCGGAGTTGAGGATTAGAACCCACAGACCTGACCCTGCCTCAGGCGGGATAAGGGTGAGATGATGATGATTGTGATCTTCCTTCCTTAAACATATCATAAGGGCTGTATTGAGGACCCTAATAACTGAGAGTAGACCGGGACAATTGTCTAACCTGTGATAATTTTGTTTGAAAACATATTGTAAGGTAAGTTACCGAAGTAACTAATGAAGAGGGAAGTTAAGGAATTGGGTATGAGTCTGAGCAAAGTCTTTGCATCCTCAAAAAAAAGAAAAACCTTAAGGAGGCCGACCACCTTCCTATAGTGGACGAAAGGTCGTCTTGGATCTTTTTTCTTTTTTTTCCTTTTTTGTTAATCCTTCTTTTTCTCTCCAAAAACTTCTTGGTGGGTCATCATCATTTGACATAAGGAACACTTAAATCTCACCACATCCTGCTGTGAACATGTTACTTTTGCAGCCCCGTGATTACACCTCGGCGTCTTACACGCACAAACATGTAATCTTTCATGTTTTTTAAAAGCGGCCATAATTTTAAACACGTTGTTTGACCATTTAACATGCGTTGGCAGACAAATATCCATCTTGCCTCCAAGTCTTCTACTAGGAGGCCGCCGTTAAAGAAATGTTCCCACCTACGAGCGTTTGTGTGTAAAGTAGCCTTGTCAGAAGTAGAAAGAAAGAGCCTTAATTACCCCTCAGTCCAAAAAATATGGAATCATTCATCAAGAAGAAGTTTTTGACCAAACAGGGAACCAGTTTCTTTCAATTGGTGCTCGGAGAAAAGAGCATTAGTCACTAGAAGAGAAGTGTGAGGGAGAGAAGAAGCTATTTTGTGAAAATCCAGGTCCTTGGGGGTAAGTTATAATAGTCATGGAAGTAGGGGCTCCTTTTTTTTGTCTGTGTGTGTGAGAGGAAAGTAGCAGTCTTAACTGTTAACAACTAAGTTTCAATCTCTAGATAAGCAATTTGCTTGCAACCACTTTGCTCTTGTCATAGCCCTCCCCTCTTTTTTTTCTTCTGCACGTATTTAACCGCTGTTAGTGGCCTTTTTGGTCAGTTCTTCGCCATAATTGCATATCGGCTACTTGATCAGTCTAGTTATTTAGTGCTTGATAATCTCTTCTGAATTTCAAAGTAGAAGAGCAGGAAGGAAGGCTGACTGGTATCCGGTGAAGTTTGTTATAAGAACACTGAAAGGATTGTGATAGTGATCATTTGGTTGGTGGTTAGTTGTAATCAGCCTTTGTCCACGCAGTTCCATTCTCGAGGTCCTTTCCTTCTTCTGTTTGTGCTGTACTTCTATGCTGTGAGTTTTTTTCAGTTGTTTTATTCTTCTGGCCAGTTTTCTCATTTTTTTCCTTATGTCATTTCCCCTTTTTCTTACCCTATGTTCCTAATTGCTTCTACCCAACTCTTAGGCAAGGAGCAAAATGAGGCCGCAGGGTGACGCAGCGTAACGCAGCCCTGCGAAATTGTGCTAGCAGGCAATTACCACACATTGAATCGCCGTTTTTCAACATACTGGTTTGCAATTTGAGTCGACTAAAATGGCTTTCAACGTAACAGTGATTGCCTGCTAGCAGAATTTCGCAGGGCTGCGTCACCCTGCGGCCTCATTTTGCGCCTTGCCTGAGTTGGGTAGAAGCAATTAGGAACATAGGGTAAGAAAAAGGGGAAATGACATAAGGAAAAAATAAGAAAACTGGCGAGAAGAATAAAACAACTGAAAAGAGCTCACAGCATAAAGTAAAGCAGGGTGACGCAGGTGGCGAAGGTGACGCAAGGTGTAGCAGCCCTGAGAAATTCTGCTAGCAGGCAATCACCGCACATTGAATCGCAGTTTTTCACCATACTTGCATGAAATAACAATAAAACTTCTCTGCTTCGCACCACTTTTTGTTATTGTCAAGCCAACTTCACGCAGGAAACTGCATGAAGCATTGGCCCTGCGCTCCGCAGGGTCACGTTGCGCAGGCACTGAGTCACGTCACCCTGCGACTTAACATGTGCAACTACATACTATCATGTGAACCACAGAAATTTATAGTG
>JAAFCE010009109.1:13148391-13183519 GCA_013389805.1 Trigoniulus corallinus
GGGGGGGGCAATTGTTGATTTACTCCCCCTCTGGATCCGCTGTTTGTTTGTTGGTGTTTTATGACCCTTCAACTACAAGGTCATTAGAGCCCCGTCCACAGTGTAGTTGTTATACAGAGACTGCATAGACACTACACAAATGCGACGATTTTTTGGGTATTAGCAGTATCCAGTTTTCCCAAGCGACCACCCATGTCAGTACTAGCTGGGGTTGTGTTGGTTAGCTTCAGTGATCAGACGAGAACTGGTGTGTCCAACACAACTCGCCGCTTCTGGATCCGCCCCTGCTGTTAGTCTTCACCACCGGCACTCCCCATTAAGACATTAAAGCGTCTGTAGCCGACATGCTACAGGGCAGCGGTTAGACCCGCTATTCGAATCGGCGTGTTGGGCAGTGAGGAAGACCGAGATGTGAATGCTGCAGTACATGAGTGGAATGTCAAGAGATGAGAGAATTAGGAAAGAGTATAGTATATTAGAGGTAGCCAGGGGGATGGCGGACATCGCAAAAAGTTGAGGGAGAGTAGGTCGAGGTGGGTACGTAATGAGAAGAGGGGAGGAGGAGCTCGTTAGGTCCATTTCAGGAATGCAGATGGTTGGAAGCACCCGGGGCAGGGGGAGACCGAAGCAGACGTGGGAGCAGGTTGTCCGTAAGGATATGGTAGTGTGTGGGGTGGACGGGGACCTGGTGGGAGATAGGCGGGAGTGGAGGGCTAGAATCCACAGACCCGACCCCGCCACAGGTAGGATAAGGGTATGATGATGATGTAGCTTACATGCTACTTTGCCTTCATTTACTGTACTTTAAATGATGAATTTGTTAAATTAAATATGGCACCATTTTTTTGACTGTTTAATTGTGATCACCCTGCTATAGGGTAAGAAGTAAAGATGTGATCCCGTGTGCCACCTGCACGTGCGGATCTTCAGAAACTTCCCATTTGTGCATTTTCGCATATCAGTTCTCTGAAAATGCCTACTTTAATCTAGGAATGGCTTTACTGTCACTGTCTAATTCAAAGATTTCTGTCCGCTTTCTGCAGTTTTAAAACGTTGTGGAGGTAGTTTTAGGAACCGGAGGTGAAAGCGATGACAGGAATGGAGGCTTCTACAGGACTTTTGGGGTAGGCGAAATGCGTTGCGTTTGCGTACTGAAGTGTCTGACACCCCTCGCCGGACTACCGGCTAAAACACCCACCATCCCACTTCCTGGGCTCTGGCTCACTACCGTTTGACATATTACTTCAGGCTAGGCCCGTTCTTGTGTCCTTGGGGCTTCACTAGTCATTAGCGTGGGCCACGAACGCTATTTTGATCTCCCACTATATAGAGGACATACACGTGAAACTGTAAATTTGATGTAAAGGGCGACGACGGGTTTTTTTTTCGTTTCGTTGGTTTTTTAGGGCCCTTCAACAACAATGGTCATTAGAGCCCCGTCCAGTGCGTAGTCGTAATCCAGAGTCTACACAGACACTACGCCATTACGACAATTTTGGGTATATTAGCAATGCCCAGTGTTCCCAAGCGGTTACCCATACTAGTATTAGCTGGGTTTGCGTTGCTTAACTTCAGTGATCAGACGAGAACTGGCATGTCCGAAGAAATACACCTTGTCAATGGAGGGGTGCAAGATGACCCAGTTGCACTTGAAGCACCATGATTCGGGCGGCCCATTTACTTCAAGCAGGGTACTATAGGTGGCAGTGTAGACGGAACAATATGTGCGGTACATGGGGTGAATTTTGACCTGTTTATACAGTATTTAGAGAGAAAGACATACAGAAGCAGAATTGATGTGCGCGATTCTGCCATAGGCAGGATACATCGCAATGGACGTGGATGCATTTTTGGGTTCCATGGCCCAATCTAAACTTGTTTGAATTTTACACATTTTACGACCAGTAGCCTACTTGACAATTCAGCCCTCATGTCATTAATTGAAAAGATTTAAGTGATATTTTATGTTCCCTCTATAATTCGTGGAGTGATGTTAACCGTTGAATTCTCGTCGTTCTTCCTGTCCGGTCACATCACCCACTATCCGTATTTGTTCACCTCTATTAAATGCACAAATCTACGAATCAACAATCATTTACAAGACATTCTTAACATTCCAGAATCTATTAAATTTTTTTCACCCATTTTTCACTTTAATGGAGGTAGGGTTCTTAGTTTAAACTAAGGAATGTTTACTCATCATCTTTTATCTTTTTTTTCTGAAACATGGCTCATTCATTAGTTTTCAGCAAGTTATAGTAGGCCATTAACTTAGTCGAGAAGAAATTGTTCAGTCCTCCCACCTCCTTAATACGCTCAGATATTCAAATTCTCGGCTACGTCCAAATGCAAATTCCATCTGACAACCGCAGTAATAACAAGCAAGTAATCGCCATTTCTATCCTGCAAGATTCCAGGCTAATATCGCCTGACATAAGCAACATCTCACCCAGTGTATAAAAAGCTTGAAAACATTCGCGAATGCCTAAGACGTTGAAAGATTTGATGCAGTTTGGGTGTAAACCTCGTGTAAGAATTAACTAAAAGCGTTTGAAAATCGTTGATGTTCCCACAACGACATTCAATGGCTGTTTTTTGGGGTTGCCGACAGCGGTTGTCACGCCAACTTCACATCTTCGCAAGATCCTCTACGAATCGAAAATGGATGCTCGCAAACTCTAAAATTGTTCCTAATTAATGTTTGCCAGGTGGAGATACTGCAGGCGAACAAAAGGCATTATGAAAACGTTTGAAACAAGTGTTTATATATTTTCCGTACTTTGGTGGGTGCTCGGTTAATTAAAGAACTTATGACGCTCCTCTGACTGTCACTCTACAAGTAAATTTCTAGGTCAGCCCTTGTTAGTGGCTGAATGTTAACGTGGTTGACTCGTGAGTTCATAGTGACAGGTTCAGTTCTGGCTAAGGTAGATGGCTTCTTTGGAACGAGACGGAAACGTGAAGATCGGCAAAATTTTCCAGGTGTACGAGCTCCTGACATCGGTAAATTACCTCTAGCTATAAGCTAGTTGCTTCCGGATGCTGCTCGCCTGTGGGTGGGAGCGGCGAATTGCGTTGGACACACCAGTTCTCGTCTGATCACTGAAGTTAAGCAGCGCAACCCCAGCTAGTACTGACATGAGTGGCCGCTTGGGAAAACTGGGTACCGTTAATATCCAAAATTCGTCGCATTAGTGTAGTGTCTGGGCAGTCTTTGCATCAGAACTATGCCGTGGACGGGGCTCTAATGACCTTTGTAGTTGAAGGGCCCTAAAACATCAACAAACAAACAATCGCCTGTGGGTGCTCAATTTATCAAATGGTAAGGGCAAGGGCATTCACCCTAAAGACCGATACCTTTCCTTATCACCCTTACCGAAGTCTGCTTTACAATTGCAAGTCTGAAACCTTACTTGTGACTTTCTGTATTGAAAACCTAACTTCACAGTAATTTTGGCAGTTTGAGACCGATTATTACGGGGTATTCTTTTGGTATTTTATTTCCTCTATAATTAAAGTAGGACCTTAATTTCTACCGGGTGTTTAATGCACCCTTAAAACTGAAATGGTGGTTGTCATAGGACCTGAGCCGAGATTAAAAAGATCGTAGGTTGTTGTGTGGTCTTTTCATTATTTAACGTTCCACTGTTGGCCCTTGTATGAAACTGCACATCCAAGTCACTCGGATCTGTACATTGATGTTTTGACCATGAAAGACAGGGGTGGAGTGGGTATAAATTTCCATCACTTAAGTCCACATTTTTACTTGGCATTTATCAGGTCAAAAGAATGCATATGCGATTATGAGGGATTCAAACCTTATATTTAGGACCCTTATTCATAGTCTTAGGGATGAGGGATTGTAGTCGAGCTCGGTACTATACTTTGGCAATAAGATTCGTCATGGGATTTATGGACCTTTTTTCACCATCCTCCATCCCTAGTATAAGTAATAGTCCCACCTCCTCCCTGTTGGATTTCAGCCCGAAGCCTGACTAATCGGACCTATTCAAGAGCCATATCCCAAACCCTATTTTTTCCCTCCTAAATAAAAGATTGAAGGGGGAGGGATTACCACTAAAGAAGGGACGGAGCCCTTTTATATGTCTGAGTGAAGGGGGATAATCTTAGAAAGGACCCCTTTTTAGAAGAGCAGCTGATGCATTGGAAACCACGTTGTGTTGTTCAAAACTGAGAATAGTCGATTCATTCCTATCAATGTGCCCTGTTAAAATTGTTGTTTTTACACACGAATGCCCTAACTCGCATTGACAGATATCTCTAAAAGCCCTTATTCAAAATTCACTCTATTTCTTTCCTTTCTCTCCAAACATTTTGAGGTTATTGACTATCTCTTGCACGCTACCTTGAATTTTAGAAACGAAATTGTAGTTGAGTGGTCCGACTACCGCATTTTTCAAAGTAATCCTTGGGGAATAATTACATCAATAAAATTAGTTGGTCTGTTTGGTTTTTGATTAATTCCTTGTTGGTTATAAATGAAGACAAATAGTCAACAAGTTTGAGATCTTTTGGGTATTCGCAGCGCAACATCCGTTAGGGATCTTTTGAGCGCAGCTCCTTGGTCTTTAAGGCCAATTCATTTTCCTTTCTTTGGGCAGTTTGAGACCATTGCCAAGTTTTTGCTCTGGTTAGCAGTTCTCTTTAGTCTTGACCTAGTATTTCGTATCTAAGAACCGAGGATAACTTGGTTTCTGTACCACTGCTTTAGGCCCTATGTTCAACAGCCCAGTAGTACGTCAGTCCTCGAAAGGGTAACACGAGGCCCATCAAATATCCGAGAAATGACATTCTAATCCCTTCCACGTGTCGGTTGCTTGTTCGCCACAGTTAAAGTGACCAGATTTTCCAGAGGGAAAAACGGAACGGTGGCTTTTGGCGAGTGCCCCCAAGTTGGGGTGGTGAGACATGCTTTCCTGAAGAGCAAAGAACAGAATTTGTGACTTCGTACATACTGTACCTTATAGCTTGAATGTGTCCATCCAGCACAGGATGCATCATCATCATCCCACCCTTATCCCACCTGCAACCTGCTCCCACGTCTGCTTCGGTTTCCCCTGCCCCGGGTGCTGCCAACCACCTGCATTCCTGAAATGGACCTAACGAGCTCTTCCTCTCCTCTTCTCATTATGTTTCCATACCATCTCAACCTATTTTCCCTCATTTTTTCGGCGATGTCCACCACTCCCAGACTACCTCTAATATACTCATTCCTAATTCTACCAGCTCTCGACACCCTACTCGTGTACCGCAGCCTTCCCATCTCAGCTACTTGCATTCTGTTTACGTGGCTCTTCCTCACTGCCCAGTACTCTGATCCATGTAGCATAGCAGGGCTAACCACTATCCTGCAGAACTTCCCTTTCAACTTGATTGGGACTCTCTTATCACACAGGACTCCGCTTCCCTGTCTCCACTTCAACCATCCCCATTGATTTTATGGGTCACAGGACGGGTCCAGCACAGGATGCCTGATGTTTTAATTGGATTCAGACTATGATCAGTTTCCAACCTAGAGGGATCATTCTGTGTGGGTGCTCTATACACGTATTTCATTGACGAGTGAATGCTTCTGAGAAGTTGCCGACAAAGTGAGGCAAACGGGCGTCCCGCCGGGACAAGAGAGGGGCAGCGGGACATGTAGTCTGAAATCGGGACTGTCCCGCCTAAATCGGGACGTCTGGTCACTCTACCTCAGTTGCTCGCATGGTTTTTTTTTGAAGTAAGGCTTCCCATAATAAATTCTGAACTTTCCACGTATTTTATGACCTGCTCTTCTCGAGTGTCCTCAAAGGACCACGGCATTCAATTGATCATCCAATGGCTTTTAGCCCTTTGTTGGAAGTGAATAACCCGCCAACATCAACCAGATGTCCCACATTTCAGTTGTTGACAATTTGTGTATGTGTAAGGGTACTTGCATTCATCGTGCTCGCCTTTGGCAAGGTCGGGTTTCCAAGTTTTGGCTCTCTGCCCCTACCTATTTCTCACTAGGTCTTCATCCACCCCATATATTAGCATATCAAACCTTAAACCTGCTGTGGCCTGCTTTTACCAAGGCTGTTTCCGATACCTTTCATCCAGTTTGTTTCGTTGGTGTTTCAGGGCCCTTCAACTACAATGGTCATTGGACCCCCGTTCATTGCGCTACGCTGTTACGACGCTTTTGGGTATTAGCAGTACAATTTGGGTATTAGCTGATCTTCAGTGATCAGAGGAGAACTGGTGTGTCCAACGTAATACACCCTTTCATTTGTTTCCTTTCGTTGGAGTTTTTAGGGTCCTTCAACTACAGGGTCATTAGAGCCCCGTCCACTGCATAGTTCTAGTGCAGAGACTGCATAGACACTACACTAATGCGACGATTATTGGGTATAGCAGTACCCAGCTTTCCAAAGCTGCCACCCATGTTAGTACTAGCTGGGGTTGCGTTGCTTAACTTCAGTGATCGGGAGAGAACTGGTGTCTCCATCCCCTTTCATCCAGGCGATGGGCCTAACCAGCTCCTTCTCTTCGTAACATTTCCATAGCATCTTAATTTATTTCCTCCTTTCCTGCAATGTCTGGCACTCCAGAAGGAACGCCAGTAAAAGAGGCTAAAGACGGGGTCCTTGGCAGGGAGCGGCGAATTGCGTTGGACACACCAGTTCTCGTCTGATCACTGAAGATAAGCAGCGCAACCCCAGCTAGTACTGACATGGATGGCCGCTTGGGAAAACTGGGTACTGCTAGTACTGTACCCAAAAATCGTCGCATTAGTGTAGTGTCTGTGCAGTCTCTGCATAAGAACTATGCTGTGGACGGGGCTCTAATGACCTTTGTAGTTGAAGGGCCCTAAAACACCAACAAACTACAACAACAAGGGGTCCCTGGCCTCGTCTCGGGCGTCCATGAACTCGGAGAGACGGGCGCGCAAGGTGGCCTTCTATGGTCAGAAATTGACGGTGAAATTAAGTAAAAGTTGAAGTGTCGCACCAGTGTAGCCCATAAACTAGGACGTTTTGTCGACGACCTGATGTCCCATGACAATCATCACTGCGACTTACACCGTATTTGAAATGCGGTGAGGTGGAAATGCTTGTAAATATTCTTCATATATTGGATATCCAATTAAAAGTTAGATGTATAATCAAAAAAGGATTTTTGATGGCAATTGATGAGTCCTCTCATCATTAGGCTTCCTGAATGATTATTTACGGAATGTTGGTAGTCATTAAAAATGATAAAACGCTTTTTTTAATGATGTTCCTAGTTTAAATATCCGTTGATAATGTTACATCATTAATAAAACCACACGAGACGATTTGAAATGAACAGGCATTTGGGTGAGTGATATGCATTCATGGTTCTGGCTATGTACTCGTAGATATTCTCTTTCTCTCGATATCTGGGCTAAAATTTAATAAAATAAATACTTGGAGAGAACCGTTTGTTAATGTTTCACTTGTAACCTAATCACAGGGAACGACTAAGGGTACGTAATCAGTTGGTTACTTAAATTCATTGACTGTTTTATTAGAGTTGAACTTGATGAGATAATGACTTATTTACGGCAAGAATTTTGATACATAAATTTTAACTTTGAATACGTAAAAAGTTGTTTATCGAGTTTGGTAGAAAATTTTTTTGTATGCATTAATAGTTTTAAAAAAAATGTGACGTATTTTCGGTATAAAAAAACGCAATTACGAAATCTATCACATATTTGAATTATATTTTCCAGCCGGTTTCTAAGGCTAACCACCTGTGCTGATCCTGAACCCTTCAGTTGAGTACGAGCTTAGCAGTTAACCAGACAGTTGCTTTAGGCTGCGTTTTAAACAGTTTCCACCAGCTGCGCAAAACATTGGAAAACGTCTGTGAGTGCCAAAAGATGATCCCATATTCGATACATCACGCTCACACGAACAATAAACGTTCAAATATTTCAATCAACCTTCCTAGGTGCCTCGTAGGTTCGACCTGAAGCAGTTGACGTCTTTCGGAGGAGAGATTCCCACTGCTCCTACCCACTTCCCACCCCGTGTGTGGTGTATGACGCTATCCGCGTTCTTTTCGTTGGTTTTAGGGCCCTTCAACTACAATCGTCATTAGAGCCCCGTCCACTGCATAGTTCTAATGCAGAGTCTGCACAGACACTACACTGTTAAGACGATTTTGGGCATTAGCATTACTCGGTGTCCCCAAGCTGTCACCAATGGCACCGATGCTAGTACTAGCTGGGGTTGCGTTGCTTACACCTTCTGATCCCTTTTGTTTGTTTATTTGGTGTTTTAGGTCCCGTCAACTACAAGGTCATTAGAGACCCGTCCACTGCATAGTTCTAATGCATAGATTGCACAGACACTACACTAATGCGACGATTTTTGGGTATTAGTAGTAGCCAGTTTTCCCGAGCGATCACCCATGTCACTACTAGCTGGGGTGCGTTGCTTAACTTCAGTGATCAGACGAGAACTGGTGTGTCCAACGCAATACACCCGCTCTTCTGATCCCTGAAGTTCAGCAACGCAACCCCAGCTAGTGCTACATGGGTGGCCGCTTGGCGTGCCATTAGTGTCTGGCGCCCCTATCCCAGTCCTCTTTCCTAATACAAAATCGCTATATAAAACAAAACCAGCACTAGGAGAAAAGTAATTTATGAAATTTAGAAAGAAGTCATTGTGAATTGCACCCTTTATAGGTTTTTAGAGCAAATGAAAATATTTTGTTTTCCCCTTACATCTTTTGCGCCTGTGTGTGTTGTACACATTACACACTGTGCCAGCACGTCACTGCCGCTTGGGAAAACTGGGTACCGCTGATACCCAAAAATCGTCGTATTAGTGTAGTGTATGTGCTGTCTCTGCATTAGAACTATGCAGTGGACGGGGCTCTAATGACCTTGCTGTTGGAGGACCCTGAAACGCCAAAGGGAACCGTTGAGCTACTGCATGAAGCAAAACAAGCCTAGATCGCTTCATTTACCATATTAGGCGCAATTGCCCGTGCAGGATGCTCCTGCGCCTTAGATTCTTTCCTCTTACACCACGTGGGGAATGTAACTTCACCTGCCAAACGACGGGAAACCTGTTTAGTCATTTCGGGGCCGGTCACAGAAATTGTCAACTTCCGCTTTGAATTTTTAAACAGTGAGGTCGCTTTTAGGACATCGGAGAAGGGCAAGCCATTAAACAAGTCGCGAACTTCAGTGAACGTTTGCTCTTTTTAGGATTATGAACCCACTTGGTGCACATTGGCTACTATTTGCTACATTCGCATTATTGGAACTAATTGCTCACAAGCTGCCAGTAACGTCGGAACATTTATCAGTTGGAGATGGTGGCAACGCATAATGTTCGAAGATGTTTGCGAAACGTTTGCAACAAATGCTTACGTTTCTTTTCATGCAATCATTAGCAACCCCTTTAATCCCGTCTCGGAGGCGAGGTGGGTAGCGGGAGCAGGAGTGGACACACCAGTTCTCGTGAGATCACTGAAGTTAAGCAGCGCAAGCCCACGTTAGTACCAACATGGGTGGTTGGTATAAGAACGTTGGGTGCTGCAAATTTCCCCTCTCCTACGTCCACTACCTACCTCTTCCTCTCCCAGGAGCAGTCTCCTAAGGGTTCTTCCTGTTATGGCTGCTTGGCTAACTCCCCAACCTATTAAATTAACCCAGATCCAGTTAGTACTGACATTGGTGGCCGCTAGGGAACACTGGATACTGCTAATAACCAAAAATTGCCGCGACAGCGTGTAGTGTCTGTGTAGGATCTGCGTTAGAACTATGCAGTGGACGGAGCTCTAGTGGCTATTGTAGTTGAAGGACCCTAAATCACCGATGGGTAGCGTGCTTGGCAATTGCGTCAGTGGTTCTAGGTTCGATACTGGAACGTGGTGGGTTGACTTCTTAAAGGCGAGAGAGATCTTGAGTGTGCCTTCCTTCAGGTGAGAAGTAAAAATGAGGTACTGTGCGGTGTACGATGGCATTTTCACGTAAAAGGACCCTCTCTATTATACAACGGTTAGATAGGGCAAATTTTCCAGGTGTAGGAGCTCGCCCCTTCGCGTCGGTGGAGTGCCCTAATGAGCAGTAGACCGACGATAAATAAGCATAGGGGTTGCAGCTTTGGTTGGAAACCGGCTGCGGAAAAACACTGTTCAATGTATCACCGTTGTGTCCATTCAGAGGAGCAAGATGGGTACCCTGCCATAGGCAGGAAAAGGGTTAGAAGTTGCTCTAGCAAACCTTTTATGGCCTGAGGAATGAGTAATTTTGCTTTGTTAATTGTTTTTATTACATTAACGTATGTACGCAATGCTTTTGCAATTATAATTTTAAATAACGTGATGCTTATTATTTATTGTGCAGATCAGTGAACTTATTTTATGGTTTCAACACGAGTCATATTTCAGTCAAGGGCTTATAATTCTTACCATATATTTTCGGCTAAATTATGTAATTTTTTGTTTAAAAGAATGCCAGGTTTCTTAAGGTTGCACACAATAAGATGTTGAATTATTACTTTTGAAAACGAAACCCCAGATTCAAGTTGAAGTAAAAACGATGTTGTAACCTCGAGGGCAATCGCTTCCACTACATTATGGAAAATTGGGTCATGATGAACAAATCTCTGGTCAGGCATCGAACCCACGACCTTCAAAATGACTACGCTACATTCTAACAAATGAACAGTTGCTTTTCGGCAGGAAAGGTGAAGGGACTATAAGCCACGGCAGTCTCAACATTGAATACTTGTCCAAGGACAAGTTCCACACGTGGTTTAGTCTTAACTTGATTGTACTAGAATTTGTCTAGATCCGGTATCCTGAAGGGGTTAAACGGTGTAGGAGGATGGGTTTATCTTGTCGTATCAACACCTTTCAGGTAATGACTTTGACAGGTTGGGTGTTGGATGTAGATTCGAGTTCAACCCTGAGGCTAATAAGTTTTCAGGCCAGTGAAAGTGGTTGAATGCCAATTCATAGTTTTAGGTGGTGTCACCTTGTTAAGGCCGCTTCACAATAGCAACGGGAACGCAAACGGCAACGGACGGGAAAGTTGACCAAATTTCAACTTTCCCATTAAACGTAAGCCGTTTGACCAATGGCAGCACACCTCCACCGCATGACGTACCCGTCGCCCCTCCCCTCTGCACAAAATACGTTTTTCTGTTGCCGTTCCCGTTGCTGTTGTGAAGCGGCCTTTACTCTTTCTAAGGCTAACCATGGCGTATTCCTAGCGCAGGGGTTTCAAACTAGTTTCAGCCGCGGGCCGCTTTTCTAACAAACTTCACGCGGGCCATTCCATCAGGTAGTTTTGTTATTAGTTCTAGGGTTGTTGTATTGGTTGTTTGTCACATAGCAGTCCCTGGTCACAAGTTTTCCCTGGCGAGTGTCTGATCATCGTTCTTCTTCCTGACATAAGTGGAAGGTTGATTAATACTGGAAGTAGTAAAGAGTTCCTTGTTCAATCATTGGCGTACTAAGGGTACTGTGGCCTCGGGCCGAAAGTGTCTGTTATTATCTGGCAGCCCAACACAGATAACTAAGAACTAGACAGAAAAACAAAATGAACAAGAGTAGGAGATAGAAACACATAGGATAGTAGGATAGAAAGTGGAACATCTCCATCCTACAAACCACTTGGGGCCAGGGCTTTACTTTCCATTCTATGGAAAGCACACTGGATGGGGTCCACTGTCACTCAACTTCTCTGTCCACGGTCGAACCTGTTGATCAAGGCGATACTCCTGTGGCGTAGTATGCCATCTCTGCACCACCGAAGAGGGATGAAATGTCTTTAGAGTTGGGAGTAGAACTTGATACTCTGCCGCGCCTAGCTACTGTAACTTCTTTACTCGTTCGTCTTGAAAGGATCATGAGCAACTGTATGGCGTTGGGCACACCAGTTCTCGTCTGATCACTGAAGTTAAACAACGCAACCCCCGATTGTACTGGCATGGGTGACAGCTTAGGAATATTCGGTACTGCTAATACCCAAAAATCGTCGTAGCAGCGTAGTGTCTGTGCAGACTCTGGGGGAGCGGCGAATTGCGTTGGACACACCAGTTCTCGCCCGATCACTGAAGTTAAACAACGCAACCCCGATTGTACTGACATGGGTGGCCGCTTGGGAAAACTGGGTCCTGCTAATAACCAAAGATCGTCGCATTAGTGTAGTGTCTGTGCAGTCTCTGCATAAAAACTATGCTGTGGACGGGGCTGGAATGACCTTTGTAGTTGAAGGGCCCTAAAACACCAACAAACAATAACAGCAGACTCTGGATTAGAACTACACGGTGGACGGGGCTCTTGTGAGTTGAAGAGCCCTAAAACTCCAACGAAACGTAAAATTGAAAGGACGATGAGTGGGCCCTATCAAGAATGGTGAGGAGGAGGGAATGCCGCACTTCTTAGGGCCTCCTGAATATTGTACTCCGGCACCCGCAATTGGATTCGTGGGTCATATGAAGTTAAAATAATTTCATACATCGTTTAAAATACTGGATGTTGATCTAGTGTTACTGTAGTTTTCCATGTGAATTATTTTTATTTTGTGTTTTTGGAAATTCGTACTAGGGCGAAGTTTAGAATGGATAACATTTAGAGAGGGATGTACACAAAATAAAATTGATTTATTTTCAGTTTAAAGTCTTTGCTATTTATTTTGATATGAAATGGCGTGAAAATATTACTTCATTTCACCAGGAAGTGTTGAGAAATGTTTATACAAAAACTGGGAGAACACTGAGGTCCTGACACACTCATTGCAATTAAGCAACTTGTTTTATGGTTGTGATTTTTGTATGTTAGGATTTTATCGTAAAACTTTATAACCCATGCTATGTTCGGGGAATTATGGATTCCAATTAAATTAAACAGAATAAAAACTTAATCGTCGTTTGTATGGTGAAAAGAAATTTTAAATTTCTGTAAACTTACACGCTGTAAATTTTATCTGCTTATGATTTGTTGGTGTTTTAGGCCCCATCAACTCACAGGTCATTAGAGACCCGTCCACTGCATAGTTCTAATGCATAGACAGCACAGACACTACACTAATGCGACGATTTTGGGGTATTAGCAGTACCCAGTTTTCCCGAGCGACCACCCATGTCAGTACTAGCTGGGGTTGCGTTGTTTAACTTCACCGATCAACGATGGTGTGTCCAACGCAAGTCGCCGCTCTCTCTGCTTATGAAAGTCTGCTGTCTGATACCTTGTGGAGTTTAAAATGGCGAAATTCGTTTGTTGTTCATTGAGTTTGACTATTCAACTTGTAGCGTGCAAAGCAAGCAACTCAACCCTTTTCCCGCCTATGGCCGGGTCGAGCACCCATCTTGTCCCTCTGTGGACAAGAGCGATATAGTTACAGTAGTTAGTTATGCCAACGGGTTGGAGAGTTGGCCAAGTAGCCACAACGGGCATTACCATGTAGAGGCTGCTCGTGGGTGAGGGGGCCGTAGGAGTTAGGGAGGTAGGACTAGGAGTGGGAAAATTAGAAGTACCCAGTGTTCCCAACCAACCACCCATGTCGGTAATAACTTGGGTTGCGTTGCTTAACTTCAGTGATCGGACGAGAACTGGTGGGTCCAAAGCAATTCAGCAGCTCTGGACAGTGTTTTTCCACAGCTGGTTGCCGACCAAAGCTGCAACCCTACTGCTTATTTATCGTCGGTCTGTTCATTGGTGCATTCCATCGACGTCAGGGGCCGAGCTCCTATACCTGGAAATTTTGCCTCATCGACTCGTTACATAGTAGAGAGGGTTCTTTGATGTGCAAATGCCATATTAACCCCACGGGACCTCGGTTTTATAAGGTGTGTTGAAAAAGTAATGAGCCAGAGTAATAATGATGGAAACCAGTACCTGCATGTTAGAAGTATTGGCCCTGGCTGTTGAGGCACTTGTCCCACTGTGACACGAGGCAGTGAATGGCTGTCTCATAAAATTCCCTGCGCTGCGATGTGAACCAGTTCCGCACGTACAGCTTGACGTTGGCGTCCGAGGTGAATCGGTGGCCCCTCAGAGCCCTTTTCAGGGGACCAAACATGGCGTAATCACAGGAAGAGAGGACTGGACTGTATGGAGGGTGGCCGAGAACCTCCCATTTAAATTTCTGCAGGAGTGCTGCGACTGTGTTGGCCGTATGAGGTCTTGCATTGTCGTGGAGCAGAATGACCACGTGGGTGAGATTGCCTGGTCGTTTTGTTTTGATCGCTTGGCAAAGGGTGGTCAAGGATTGCGAGTAACGCTGGGCATTCACTGTTGTCCCGTGTGGCATGAAGTGTATCAGAAGGGGGCAATCTTGGTCAAAGACTAGCAGCATTGGATGATGGATGCATGCTGCTGCTCACTTTGAATCATCACGTGACGTGCACGCGTGCCCTCTAGTGACGGGCTGTGACCTTCCACTCTCTGGTTGGAACCACACCTCGTTACACACGCCACGATATTACCATCCTGTCACCAGTTTGCGCATTCCAGCCTCTGGCTCGTTACTTTTTGAACGCACCTTATATTTCTCATCTGAAAGAAGGTGCACTCGGGGTCTCTATCTGCCTCGGTCCAGGATGGAACCTAGAACTACTGAGGCAGTTACTGAGCATGCTTCTCACTGCACCACCGAGGCGAGATAACTTGTAGCGTGCAAATTTACAAAATATGTCTCTGGTGCTAAATGTACGAAATTTGGCGAAAGAACAGTTGAAGAAAATGACTAGCGGTTAATGTGAAGACAATAAACTGAAGATTTATAGGTTCCGCCACCCTTTTTTACGGTTGCTGGAGTTGAAATAATGGCTGTTGTGACGTCATACATCTTCCTCGCCTCAAAGCAATTGTGTAAAGATCTAATTTTGCGTTTTAATGTGACAAATTTCACCCGTCACTTTGTGTTTTTTATGCAATTGGTGCTAAAATTGATGCAATTTTTTACATTTATTTGGAATCATAAGGTTTAAAATTTACTGCATTCGGTTATTTTCAACTATATTGGAGCTGTGGTTCGTTAATCCCAATTGTATGTTTCTACGTAGAAACGCTCTTATGGCTGTTTAATTAGTTTGTTTTTCTAGCCAACATTGTTCATGTTTGGGCATATAAGATAAATTTTTGTTCTAGTGGTGTAGTGGTTAGCACGCTCGGCACTGCGTCAGTACTAGGTTCGATACTGGACGGAAGTGGGTCGGCTTCTTTCCAGCGAGAGCGAGGCCGCGAGTGTGCCCTTCTTTCGAATGAGAAGTAAAACCGAGGTCCCGTGTGGGCGTACGATGGCACTTGCACGTAAAAGAACCCTCTCTACTACGCAACGGGTAGATGAGGCAAAATTTCCAGGTGTAGGAGCTCTCCCCCACCCTGGCGTTGGTAGAATTCCCTAACGAACACTAGACCGACGATGAATAAGTGTAGGGGTGCAGCTTTGGCCGGCAACCGGCTGCAGAAAAAACTATGACCAATATATCGCCCTCGTGTCCATTCAGAGGAACAAGATGGGTACCCGACTCTGTCATAGGCGGGAAAAGGGTTAGGAGTTGCTTTGAGTTGCTAGTAATGCCCCGTCAGTGGTTCCAAGGTTCGATACTGTATTGAGGTGGGTTGGCTTCTTGCGAGCGAAACAGAAGCCCCGAGTGCGCCTTCTTTCGGATAAATAAACCCGAGGACCCATGTTTGGTGCACGATGGCATTTGCACGTGACAGATCCCGTTCTACTATGCCACGGTTGATGAGGCACAATTTCCAGGTGTAGGTACTTTCCTCTTAGTGGAGTGCCCCAACGAATAATAGACAGGCAGTAAATAACCATAGGGGTTGCAGCTTTGGTTGGCAGCCGGCTGCGGAAAAACGCCGTCCGATATATCGCCCATGTTTCCATTCAAGGGACAAGGTGGGTACC
The DNA here is from genome assembly GCA_013389805.1 of Trigoniulus corallinus. Lineage (NCBI taxonomy): Eukaryota > Metazoa > Arthropoda > Diplopoda > Spirobolida > Trigoniulidae > Trigoniulus > Trigoniulus corallinus. The sequence goes on from JAAFCE010009109.1 coordinate 13,164,293, forward strand.
GAACCCTGCCATAGACGAGAAAAGGGTTAGGGGTTGCTTTGCTAATAGTCCTAGTAATGCACTTAATTGTTTTCTGAGTAAAATACGATCATCAAGGATAAGCTGAGGTATTGATAACACACTGCAGTGCAGTAAGTTGGGGAATTGCACCTTGAGCTGCTGAATGAAGGTTCAATTCTACGTTAGACTAATGGTGACGTATCCCGAAAAAGTGGTGAAAGTTAGCCGATATTTCCTGCTGAATTCTAAATGCCACTGAAACATAGAGGCACATTTTCCAGGTAGAAATGAGCCCTGTTATTGCAGCCCTGTCCAGCAGCCTTAAAAATCCTTTCCTGGTTAACCTGTTAGTGTCATATTTGGACGGCTGCAGCATTAAGGTGGGCCCCTCTGCTCCACAACGGATTCTTGTGAAGGGGGTCCCAGAGGGTTCTGTCCTGGGCCCACTCCTTTTTAATCTTGCAACAGCTGTGCTTCCCTCGGTATGCTCCGATTGGGCCATATGGTCCTATGCTGATGATAATTTCTTTGGGAAGGTGATATCCTTGCCAGCAGTTGCCAATGCAATCCAGTCAATTCCGGCCCTTATGGCACGCCTCTCCACCTGGTATGCTGGGCAGGGACTCAAACTTCATGGGGAAAAAACCAAGACCCTTGTACTTTGGCCCTCACCAGGTGTGGGTCTGTCTGAGCAGCACTGTGTTCCACTGAACATTCTAGGAGTCCTCTTTGACACCTCTCTGTCCTTTGTGCCCCAGAGGGATGCTCTGGTTGCCAAGCTCAACACTCTAGGGTTCCTCTTTTGTCGCCTCAGGGAACGTATCCCAGTGAGGAAGCTGATTATCATTTTCCGGGCAATGGTCCTACCACTCATTTCGTATTCTGCCCCACTCCTGATCGGGCTTCCTCTTATCCATCTACAACCACTCCATCTTGCATATGATAATGTCTTGCGGATCATCCTCCACTGCCCCCCACAAGCGCGCATCTCTCCCTTGTGAGCAGGGGTTGGTGTCCTCCCTTTCCAGCTCTATCTGGTCTTTTGCAATCTGATGACCTTGAGTGCTGCATTGCGGAACCCCCGTCATCCCTGTCACTTTGTGGTGCATGATTTTCAGTCCTCGGTGGGACTCGGGTCCTCCCGTCGGTTCCTTTTCACCCTTTCACTCCCACCCAAGGACATGAGACGCCGGTTTTTCCTTCGTTATTGCTATGGGGCCTGGAATGCCTTACAGTATCATATTCGGTCTCAGGTTTATGTATGCTCCAGGGCCATGTGCATCTCAAACTGCCGCCATTTTAAGCGTGCTCTATTTCTCTTTTTATGCAGTACTATTGTTTGACCAGTGTATTTTTCTTTTTGCATGAAATAGTTTACCTTGGTACGTTTTTTAATAAATAAATAAATGATACTTTTGCATTTTGCCACTAAATTCAATACAGTAGTGTTCCTGTTTTGAAAAGTGGTGCCAGCCAACGGTGTCGAGAGACGCTGTCAGGCCCAGGGGAGTGACTGGAATTGTACAAGTTATGCCTATTAGTCATACAGATTCCCTACGCCTTTTTTTGTTGGAATGATCATGGGATTATGTCCTGTGAGTCCCGGGAATTTTGCCCTATCATTCCTTCTCTCATTGATCCTGATCCCAGGACCGAACCTCAAAATCAATCACCTGAGGCCTTTTAAGGAACCTCGCGTACGTTGTCACATGGGCAGAGCTTTTTGCTATGCAGGTCACATGAGCATCCGTGAAGTGTTAACGGACATGTTCAGTTCCAGTCCTTTCGAATTTGACTCTTAATTTAGTTCTAAATGCGTGTCTCTGGCGGCTGTGCAAATATTTAGTTGATCATAGTTCGCCCTAATTCTTGATGTAAAGAGACCGTTATTCTAGAACAGTGGTGGCGAACCTTTTTTTTGAAGACTGGTCACAATATCACGAAAAATACCAAAAATTTGTCCACGGGTCAAGTGCAAGCACTATTTAATTTTATGAATAAAAAAATTATTATTAATAATGAATAAATTGGTTTATTAAAGTAGCAAATAGAGAATATCATCATAATACCCTTATCTCGCCTGTGGCAGGGTTGGGTTTGTGGGTTCTAGCTCATCAGGTCCTCATCCACCACACACACACACACACACACACACACACTGAGACTATAAACTATATGATTCACGCTGGGTGACTTAAAATTGCGCGGTGCAGTGGGTCATAGGTTCGCCACCACTGTTGTAGAAGATTACATCTGTAGGTTGCCACATATTCCTAAGGCAAGGCGCAAAATGAGACGCAGGGTGATCCAGGTGGCGAAGGTGACGCAGGGTGTAGCAGCCCTGCGAAATTCTGCTAGCAGGCAATCACCGCACATTGAATCGCAGTTTTTCACCATACTTTCATCAAATAACAACGCTGTTTGTTATTGTCACCCCAACGTCACGCAGGAAACTGCGGCATTGGCACTGCGCTCCTCAGGGTCACTTGGCCCAGGCACTGAGTCACGTCAGCCTGCGACTTAACATGCGCAACTACATACTATTATGTGAGCCATCTTGCGTCACCTGCGGAGACTGCGTCTCATTTTGTGCTGGACTTTTTTGTCGATACATGGCAGTCAAATGTGAATGTGTCATCATGGAGAATGGGGACTGTTTTATGTCCACAAAAACGGTAAACACTGTAAATAGAAATGTGGCGTTGGGCCTGAAATGTGACCTTGTTTTTCAAATTAAGGAGGAATATTTTTTTAATTTGATTGTGCTATTAGGTCAACTGTAATTAATCAAACTAAAGATTCCTTTAAAGTGTAAATCTGCTCGTAAAGTAGCACTGGTTTTTTTTGTCCCGGTTTTATCTCACTGTTGGTGTAATTATATTGTGTACAAAATTCCTAGATGGTACCATAGCATCGCGTATCGTACTTTACTTTTAGTAAATTATATGGTGTTTATTACTTGCATTCCAAGAAAATGCTGTCATCGACCAAACAGGGAATACGCCCTCTTTCCAATTCAGAAAATGGACGAAAATGTAAATCCACCCCAGTTTCTTATTTAACATTTTAAAGCACGTATGCCAAGGGGAATTTTTATGGCGCCTTGCATTTAATTCTCCTTGCAAAGGGCGTTTTTTTGAAGTTCCACATACACACACATGCACTTGCATACACACAAGTGTGTTTATTTCTTTACGAATTTTGACTCTCTTTTTTATTGTAAAAGTAAAGTTGTAAAAATCACAAATTTAAAGTCGAGAGAGAGAAGACAAAACGTGGCTAAATGATACCAAATTAAGCAACGTACAATCCAATCAAGAATTAAATGAATGCTTGTCACTGCACTGGGATGTTTGATTTACAGTCCTCTTTCCAGAATTACTATTTCCTCCAAATAAACATGATCACTGGTATCCGTCAAAAATATTCTATGAAGGGCATAGTTGTGATGAACTTGTGTATCTTAAGGCATACATTTTACTGCTCAATTTACGTCTTTTTCGATCTCTGGAAGGAAGGGAGACAAGTGCTTTGCGCCCCCCTCCCCCCCTCTGTGGACATTCATGCTGTGATGAACAACATTCATCATTAAAAGATCGTCTAAATTTTACAGAATGGACTCATTAATGTATGTCTTATGTTCGAGCTAGTTATTCAGATGCTAACGTTCAAAGTTGTTTTGTGAACGACGTTACCCCAAGAGTAGACAAGCTCCAGGGTCAGACGGGCCCGAGGAAATACTAAAAAGGTCTACAGTATTTGTTATAGCCAATAACAAGCAATCGCTGAATATGGATTTAGTTTTATTTAAATGCCATGCGACTCTATTAAAGGGCAGAGGTAGCATTCTGGGGTATTGCATCAGTGGTACTAGGTTCGATTCTGGGGGAGCAGCTGTATTGTTTTGGACAGAGCAGTTATCGTCTAATCACGGAAGTTCAGCAGCGCAGCCTCAGTTAAGCCCAGAGCAAAATGAGACGCAGTCTCCGCAGGTGACGCAAGGTGGCTCACATGGTAGTATGTAGTTGCGCATGTTAAGCCGCAGCCTGACGTGACTCAGTGCCTGCGCCACGTGACCATGCGGAGCGCAGTGCCAATGCCGCAGTTTCCTGCGTGAAGTTGGCGTGACAATAACAAAAAGCGGTGCGAAGCAGAGAAGTTCTCTTGTTTTTTGATGCAAGTATGATGAAAAACTGCGATTCAATGTGCGGTGATTGCCTGCTAGCAGAATTTCGCAGGGCTGCTACACCTTGCGTCACCTTCGCCACCTGAGTCACCCTGCGTCTCATTTTGCGCCTTGCCTTAATACTGACATGGGTGGCCGCTTGGGAAAACTGGGTACTGCTAATACCCAAAAATCGTCGCATTAGTGTAGTGTCTGTGCTGTGGACGGGGCTCTAATGACCTTTGTAGTTGAAGGGCCCTAAAACACCAACAGACAACAACAAGGTTCGATTTTTGGTTCGAGGTCGCTTGGATTCCTTCGGGCTAGAATCATAGCTCCAGTGCGCCACCATCAGATGGAAACGAAGCAGTTTTCCTGTGTGGTGTGTACTATGCCATCTGCACGTACAAGGACCCTGATTACATAGGGTAAGATATATGCATAGTTCAGCAACATGTCAGAGTATAGGGGTTTGCCCCGCACCCTGTCATCGACGAGGAAATGCACCCCAACAAAGAAGGTCGGTGATAAATACGCATGGGACTGCAGAATTGAGATGGCTGCCAGCTGCGTAAAATGCTGTCCAACAGATTGCCCACATCCTAGTGGGACAAAAATGAGGACTTGATACTGCCAGAGGCCAGGGAGGGAAAGCTTTGCCCTCCAGGCAAGACGTGGACTAAGTTCAATTCCTCGGTGCTGCCACCGCCATTTTCCTTCTCGTCCTCATTGCCACCTTGAAGGACATTGTCTGTCGTACCCGATGAACAAAAGTGCTATTTTTATGAAGTTACCGAATTTATCCCAGACCTATTCTTGACTCAAAATAGTAAAGCATGGTACCCTGGTATACAAATGACCCTTGACGGGATAGGAACTGCGTCATTAGACATTAAAGGAAGAAACGTTAAATTACCATTATGCCTATATAAGCATAGGACCTTGAAGATGCAGGTGCCTGTCAGGCATTTTTCAGACAGCTTCCTTTTGAGGTATTCTTCGAGCCGAATATACAGGACCAAACATTTAAAATTTGTTATACTATATGTCGACATCTATGTTTTTTTTGTGCGTTTCAAAAATTGGTTGTAGTTCTAGGGTGCTGTTTTCGGGAGTGGGTTTATGTTGGATTAGTTTGTTTTGACGTTGTGCTTCTTACAGTTGGTTCCTGTTCGCCGACGCCATTGGACGAGTGCCTTCGTTGGGAATTTTGCCATGTTTTTTATTAGTGCGAAGATAGGAGTGTTTTATGATAGTATCAGATGGCATTCTCAGGTTAACCATGGCCTTCCTCCCCTGTCTGCGTGCAGACACACGTGGTTTGCGCCTTGCATTTATCAGTACACGAGGATATGTACTGAAAAAGGGCGCAGTAAATGGGTTACTATACCATTTGAGTTTAGAGCCTTAGGAATGATGTCTGTCAGTTTAGTGGCATTGAATATCAAGGTGAATGTGAGACAAAATAAGCCCTGGTGGTGATGGGAGCAAGTAATGAAAAAGAGGTCTTCAGCACTTGGAAGAATTGTCATGGTATTGCATGGTGTGCTGCTGGTCAGAGTTCTGGTCGTTTACTGCAAATCAGTGCCGTAACGGGGGTATGAAGCGCCTGTTCCAAGTGTCTAACTTTCGCTTGCCCGTAACCCAACAACAAAAGCAACTCCTAACCCTTTTCCCACCTATGGCAGGGTCGGGTACCCATCTTGTCCCTCTGAATGGACACAGGGCGATATATTGGTCATAGCAGTGGCGTAGCCAGGAAAATGCTTCGGGGGGGTGTTACGTCAATAAACTTAGTACTCCCTCCCTGGGTACAAACTTTTTTTCCCATCGTTCAAAAGTTTCCCGGAAATTTCGGGAGGTGTTTTAACACATAGAACACTCCCCCTGGCTACGCCGATGGGTCATAGTTTTTTCTGCAGCTAGTTGCCGGCCAAAGCTGCACCCCTACGCTTATTTATCGTCGGTCTAGTGTTCGTTGAGGAGTGCTACCGACGCCAGGGGGCGAGCTCCTACACCTGGAAATTTTTGCCTCATCTACCCGTTGCGTAGTAGAGAGGGTTCTTTTACGTGCTTGCCTGTAACCCAATAATATGGAGCTTGAGTTACACGTCGGTGTTCAACTTACACCGATGTAAAGCAGACGAATTGCGTACTGCGCAGGTGCACATGCCCCTATTTGGAATGTTGCATCTGCGCAGTATGGAATTCGTCTGCTTTGCGTCGGTGTACGTTGTACGCAACGTGTAACTCAAGCTCCCTAATGACAAAAAACTTAAACATTTTGCGCCCCAAACCCATTTGCGCCCGTGGCGGCCGCCTTCTTCGCCACGCCCTTGTTACGGCCCTGCTGCAAATAGCCCTTATACTCTCGCAATGTAACTGACAATAGCCTTGTCCCACTGGCACACATGAACGGTCTGACACCGACCACCAATGATTATTTATCGTTGGGAACTTGACGCAACCGGCGGCCAGCCTAATGGAACAAATCTAATGCTTATTTATCGTCGGCATGTTGTATTGGGCATTCGTTTGGTAAGCAGGTGATCCGGAGTTCAAATCCTTAGTTGTGGAAACATGTATGGGGGTGATGATGTGTCCATTCCTGTGCTCTACATAAGAGACTGGTGTTTTTTGTGCATCAAATAAAATAAATAAGCCGCTCTCGGTAAGGCCCTTCTCGGTGGGCTGGCTTTGCCAGAAAAAAAACAGTTGGCCGTCCTTACACTCTACTCTTTTGTGGCCTTTTGTGTGCAGTCCGACAATGGCGTTTATGAACGGGTTTAGTATTACTCAACCATAATCATCATACCCTTATCCCGCCTTTGGCAGGGTCGGTTCTCCGGCTTCTAATCCTCCATTCCCGCCTATCTTCCACCAGGTCCCCCTCCATCCCACACGCCACCATATCCTTACGCACAACCTACTCCCACGTCTGCTTTGGTCCCCCTGCCCCGTCCCGTTCCAACCACCTGCATTTCCGTAACGCAAGGGTTGTTAAGGGGCATGTTGTCAAGGGGCCCGCACATGTTGTCAAGGGGCAAACCGTTACATGTTGTCAAGGGGCCCGCAAGCAGGTCCAAAAATCAATAAAAATAGTACATTTGCATATTAAATAGGGGTCCGCCTTCTAACCACGACATGACACGGAGTCCTTTAAATGGATCCAACAAGCTCCTCCTCCCCCATTCCCATTACATGTCCATACCACCTCAATCTACTATACCTCATTTTTTCCGCCATGTCCCCCACCCCCAAGCTATCTCTAATGTACACATTCCTAATTCTATCAGCTCTTGACAACCCGCTCATGTGCTTGACGTGGCTCTTCCTCACTGCCCAAAAAGGTGACAAATGGCGAGTACAACACTTCCAAAGGGATGGGGGAGCCTTTATGAGTCCGTATTTAATTAAATCGTTGCCGTCTGCCTCCTTTTTAGTGACCCCCCCTCCCTCCGTTAACAGAATAATTTAATGACCCTTGTAAGTTACTGCACCTCGTCGGTAACTACTGTAATTATTTGCACAGTTGTATGGAATATCCCTGTTGCTTACTGTAGTTGTGCAATAGGTCAGGCACCATGCAATAATATAACCAACAAAGCATTAATTTACCTGCCAGAATTTCCATGTTGGTTGTATAATCAAGACCTCCTAAACAGAAGGCCTTTTCACTGATACGTGACGTCATCTTTAGTAGTGCTAAAACCTACTGCAAATGAATGCTGACGCTTGCCTTTTCACAGCAAAGTAGTGAGTTATTTATTAATAAAATATAAGACATTTTAAATGAAAATGTAAATATTTTTTAACTTAATACACAGTATGAAAATAACTAATTAATTTACAAATTTTTCTAAGAAACACATGCAAATTAAAAATACACACTACCTATGCTACATACCTAAATATACACTACAGATTAATGCTTGATTTTTTTATTTCTGCCTCATTTTTTTCAATAGCCATGGAAGTGTCTAAACTATATGAAAGATTTTTATCTGCACTAATGGATAGTAGTGCTCAATTTGCCTATTTATTAAAAATGTTTAAAACTAATTTCACATTTTGACATTTTACACTAGTAGGAGATAAAGCTTTTAGTGATATGAGCACTTTATGCAGCTGTCAATTTTCAGGGCATTAAATTGCTTTAATCTATTACTGTGAGCATAAAGAATTTTTCCTGTTGATCCAGACACAGATCAGGGGGGAGCACTTCAAACAAAGTGCACCCAAATTATTTTTAAAAATTCAGAATCTCTTTGTATAAATCTAGCTAGCAATTAAATAGGTCCTCTACTGCCCCTTAGACAATATCCTAGCTTCAGTGGTTTAGCCATCTGCAGATTGGACTGGCAGTATAGAAATGGGAATAGCAAATGCAAAAATGCCTCATCAGTTGCAAAGTTGAATCATGCACCAGTTGAAATATGCACCCATTGAGGCACTGAAGGGGGAGCAATTGGTGCATTGTTCCCCCCTCTGGATCTGCCCCTGGTTCACCCACTGGCATCAGTGGTGTGCCCCAATGAACAGTAGACCAATGATAAATAAGCTTGGTGGAAAACCATGTCCAATATAGCACCATTGTGTGCAATCAGAGGGACAAGATGGGTACCCGACCCTACCATAGGCAGGAAAGGGTTAGGAGTTACTTTACTGCTTTTGTCATTAATTATGCAAATAACATGTATACCTAGCTTTTCTAACCCTATGACTATTTTTTCTTAAATAGTATACAACATCTCAACTGTCTTAGTCTTAATTGGAATTCTATAGATTAATGGAATTCTATACATTAAATCTAAATATATAAGCCTAATACTACTCATTAAATTTTAAATCTGCTTACCTTGCTATGTATAGCTACAGTATAATCCGTTTTGTCGCCATTTTGGGACGTTTTGGAAACTGAAGACATGAACTTTAGGTCCACTTCTACAGTTTCCCTTGCATCCAACCACAACACAATTTTCTGGCATTTTGTTTAAGCAAATCCAAATAGTGTGAATTACATTTAAAAGCGATTTAACTTAAAAAATGCAACTAAAATATGACTTTAAAAAACTGCTTGCAATACACACTATATGGTCGTTTACAAGCATGTTAGCACTACTTTGTGTGACGTCACTAGCTAGTGACGTCACACTGCAAAGGCCTTGTTATCTAAGAGGCTTTGGTATAATGCGGTGGTGGAACACGTGGGGTAGGCCGTCATTTTCTAATTCTAATTGAATACACTGCAAGCAAGGTGGCAGTGGAGAGAAATCCTAATACACTTCCCTGGGGTGTCCATTCTGATGCCATACAATCAAAAAAGGACTCTACTGCGTACCATGCAGGTAGGCCTTTACCCACTGAGTAACCTTACTATGTATCCCTAACTTGGACATTTTTAAAACAAGCTTGTCATGGGGTACCACGATAAAGGCCTGTACAAAGTCCAGGAATACAACGTCAACCTGCTTACCCTTATCGAGAGCTTCAGGGCCCCCAGCCTTATGGACCACTAATTTATTCAAAAGTTTCTGACGTCCCTCTCTGGTAATGACAACAGCCTCCATTTGCCTTTGATTGTCGTTTTCTGACACTGGTGAATAATCATCTCTACTATTTGCAAATGTTTTTGAAAATGAATAATTCAAAATGTTTTCAGTTATAAAGCAAGGATATTATTAACTAGGTTTCCTGACCCGTCCTTAATACCTGGAACCATATAAACCTCCCCCTCTTCATTTTTTGAGGTACCCCCAGAAAGCTTTAGGAAACATCCGAGGCGCGAAATGTGTGGGGGCGAAAGCTCCAGGGAGCAAAAAGTACTCAGGGGCGAAAGGTCGGGGGCAAAACTTCCGTAAACCCTGTGCAATACCTTGGCAGCCTTCTCACTATCTCAACTTTAACTGTAGCATGGCCACTAATTCCTTTAATGCACTTCATACATTAGTAAGAACTAGGTCTAAAATCCCTCCCCCATCATGAGTTGGCATGGTCACGACCAGCTCTAAGCCAGTACAACAGAGCTGCTCCATAAAGGAATTAATGGCACCGGAAAGAGCAGAATTTCCAACCGATTGTATGCTGTCCCACCTCACCCCTGGAAGATTGAAGTCTCCACCTAGAATAATAATTGTTGGGACCGTCCTCCTATGATTGAGGATCTCCAAAGAATGTGCCAATCTCAACAATGGAGTTGGATCAATTCCTGGTGGACGGTAGAAGGCAATGACATAAGTCTCCCCTGCTGACCCAGAAACTAGCATCCCCACACAGACAACAAAGCCAATATTCCTGTGGGTTCCAGACGCCTGGCTGGGGTGTCCCCAGTCAGAGCATGTTCAGTGAGCCTGCAGACCGGACCCTACCACAGGCGGGATAAGGGAATGATGATACAGCATAGACTTTAATTCTATCCTTCAAACAAATTCATGGCTAAACGAAGGTCACCTAATGACAGCCTCCTAAATTTTTTTTCCGACACAGTCAGTATTTTATTTGAAATTTGTTAAGTGAAAATTGCGTTGCTAACCTTTCTGTCAGCATTATTAATGATTTAACATTTTTCTAGGATGATGCTAGGGTCTTGCAGAGTAGCTGCCAATTAACGTGTTTTTATTTCATTAAATTACAGGAAGTCGGGAGACGGCCTTTGTTTATGCTGTGACTAGTGCTGGCGTTGTTCATGCTATTACACAAGCCTGCAGCTCTGCCAATTTGACAGAATGTAGTTGCGATATGTCCAAACAAGGTCAACGGACGCCCGAAGGTTGGAAATGGGGCGGATGCAGGTAAGAAGGTGATATATATATATACAACACACACAAGATTTTGAAGCGTTATTAATAATATGCTTTCTGATTGATTTACGCTTTAATTTTCTCTATTTATTTCGTTATTGTTGAGGAACTTACGACCTATTTAAAATCGCTCGTGAAATAATAGTTCGGCGATGTATCCTACATGTTTTACTCCTATAATTAAAATGACCAACTGCGTAACTGTTGGCATGCAATTTTGTAATAAAATGTTGATTTTTGCCGTTGTTCGTGTAGGCCCCTGACTAAATTGCCCAGTGTAAGAATTTCTTCAGGTCTCATTAAACTACTGAAATATTTATAATTGCATCATGGTTACTAGAATCGTTTTAATTGAATGGAGCTTAAGAGGTGAGGAGATTATTTAAACGTTTTTATAGACATGTTTGATAGACAAATCATGGCTTCTTCAGCACGAATCGGAGTGGCTTATTGCGTTGGGCATACCAGTTCTCGTCTGATCCCTGAAGTTAAGCAACGCAACCCCAGTTATTACTGACATGGGTGGCCGCTTGGGAAAACTGGGTACTGCTAGTATCTAAAAATCGTCGCATTAGTGTAGTGTCTGTGCAGTTCCTGCATCAGAACTACACAGTGGATGGGGCTATAATGACCTTGTAGTTGAAGGGCCCTAAAACACCAACAAACAAACAAAACAAGGGTGGCCGCTTGGGAAAATTGGGTAGTGTCTGTGCAGTGTCTCCACTAGAGCTATGCAGTGGACGGGGCTCTAATGACCTTGTAGTTGAAGGACCCTAAAACACCAACGACACAAAATCAAAAACGAGCCGACAAGCTATGACTTTGGACCCAATTCGGCCCACCACCTGCTCTTGTACAGACCGGGGTTTTTGTAGATTTTAAATCTTTAGCAGATAGTAATGACAATTGCAGGGGCAATTGGGAAGAGGCGGAACTAGCTACGTCAATCACGGCATTGGAGGTTTTTGATAACACCCGAAGTTGAGGTACAGTAGGCCAGAAGTAAGCATAGGCTATACAGCGGGTCATGGCACTTGGTGAGATAAACTGAAGAATCTCGTTGGAGAAAGAATAGAATAGAGAGGCAGAACTCGTAAACCCGATTAGGTGGGATGACCCTTTTCTCGCCTATGGGAGGGTCGTGTACCCATGTTGCCCCACTGAATGGGCACATGGTTGATATATTGGACGGCATTTTTCCACACCCGGCTACCGTCCAAAGACCTTATCGTCGGCCTTTGGTCGTTGGGACACCCCACCGACACCAGGGGACGAGCTCCTACACCTGGGAATTTTACCTCATCTACCTATTGCATAGTAGTGAGGGTTCTTCTACGTGCAGATGCTATCTTACACCACACGGGACCTCGGTTTTAATTCTCCTCCAAAGGAAAGCGCACTTCGGCCTCTCTCTCGTCCGAAAGAAGCCAACCCACCTCGGTCCATTATCAACCCTAGACCCACTAACGCAGTTACTGAGCATGCTACTTCTTGTGCCAGCGAGACGGGTATGTCTTTTGGTCCACGAAAGCTTAAAAATATATCTAACCCGTTTCATCTCCTCCGTGTACATTCAGGGAGCGGCGAGTTGCGTTGGACACACCAGTTATCGTCTGATCACTGAGGTTAAGCAACGCAAGCCCAGTTAGTACTGACATGGGTGGTCGCTCGGAAAAATGGGTACTGCTAATACCCAATAATCGTCGCATTAGTGTAGTGTCTGTGCAGTCTCTGCATTAGAACTATGCAGTGGACGGGTCTGTAATGACCTTGTAGTTGACGGGACCTTAAACAACAACAACGTGTACATTCAGAGGTGCACGAAGTTTGTACTATTCACTTCTCAGGAGTTGAAATCTGATAATACCTTTACAATATTCAGTTGGTGGTGGTGTAGTGGTTAGCACGCTCGGCAACTACGCCAGTAGTTCTAGGTTCAATACTAGACCGTGGTGGGTCGGCTTCTTTCGGGCGAGAGAGAAGCCGCGAGTGTGCCTTCTTTCGGATGAGAAGTAAAACCGAGGTCCCGTGTGGGTGTACTTTGGCACTTGCACGTAAAAGAACCCTCTCTACTACGCAACGGGTAGATGAGGCAAAATTTCCAGGTGTAGGAGCTCGCCCCCTGGCGTCGGTAGCATTCCCCAACGAACACTAGACCGACGATTAATAACCGTAAGGGTGCAGCTTTGGCCGGCAACCGGCTGCAGAAAAAACTATGACCAATATATCGCCCTGTGTCCATTCAGAGGGACAAATGGGTACCCGACCCTGCCATAGGCGGGAAAAGGGTTAGGCTTTGTCTGTAACCTCATATCTGTAATAAGAAAGCTGAATTCTTCAGGTTTTAACATCCATATTTTGTAATGAGTATGTATCTTTAATTTTCCTTAATATTTAAAATTGGTTTAATTCCATTTTAGTGACAATGTTCAACATGGATTGGATTTTTCTCGGCAATTCGTGGATGCACCAGAGAGAATGAAGCACAAGAAATCCCAAAACATAAGAAATAGGATGAATTTACATAATAATGAAGCCGGAAGGAAGGTGGGGTATTTATATTTCCTAAACATTTTAAATTTTAGTAATTGTGCCTAAAATATTGTAGTGTCGATTTCAGTCGTCTGTTTGATGTCTGTTTTGTCGCACATGTGGCGAAATCCTTCATGGTATTCGTAAAATTTAATAGTCGTTAAACCCCTTTTAACCCTTCTTCCGCGTTTGACAAAGTCTGGTACTCTTTTGTCTCGTTTGTAGGGAGCCTGGGGAAGGACATTGAAGAATTGCTAAATTGTAGGGGAGCGGCCAGGGCCGGCCTTCTCTATAAAGGGGCCCGGGTGCAAAAATCTTTTTGGGGCCCCAAAATATTTTTCCAAAAGTAAAAATAGAAGGATTCAGAGTAAATGGACTCCTCTTAGATGCCTTCCTATCCCATTCTGAGATCCTTCCTAATTTTGGAAGGTATTACATTTTGGCTGGCGATCAGTTAATGGAGCAGCCGAGTGACCCACAACACCAGAAAGGTTGTACAACCCTGCTGTAGTTCAATGGCAGGGTTGTTAGGTTACGTTTAGGTTATGTTGCATTGGCAGGGTCGAATGAGGGACGTTGCGGGAGCGGCGAGTTGCGTTGGACACACCAGTTCTCGTCTGATCACTGAAGTTAAGCAACGCAAGTCCAGTTAGTACTGACATGGGTGGTCGCTTGGGAAAGCTGGGTACTGCTAATACCCAATAATCGTCGCATTGGTGTGGTGTCTGTGCAGTCTATGCATTAGAACTATGCAATGGACGGGTCTCTAATCACCTTGTAGTTGACGGGACCTTAAACAAACAAACAAAAGGGACGTTGCCCCTACAATGACGTATTAAACTTTTAATATTAGCAATGGTCTGGGTACTGATGATGGGGCCACCTCAATCGTGGGGCCCGGGTGCAATGCACCCTCTGCACCCCCCGGATGGCCGGCCGGTTCTCGTCTGATCACTGAAGTTAAGCAACGTAACCCTAGGTAGTACTAGCATGGATGGCCGCTTGTGAATATTGGGTATCCTACTGTTAATATCCAAAATCGTCGTAACAGCGTAGTGTCTGTGCAGACTGTGCATTAGTGCTATACAGTTTACGGGGCACTAATGACTTTTTTAGTTGAAGGTAGGGGGGTGCGGGCCGCACCGGGTGACAACAAAGCAGGAGCTGCTTTTTTCGGGAGAGGGGGGGGGTGGCACCAACCCTAGCGACGCCACTGGTTGAAGGGCCCTACAACACCAATGAAATAAAAATTAAATTGTAGGCGGCTGCTGACTTAATACTGCAACCTCTGCATATTGAACGTCAGCCTAATATCTTTTTAGGGGTTCACTTGCGGTTTCCTTCTTGCCTCGGCCCCGAGAATTACGAATTCGTGAGCTTAATGCCGCAATCCTTATAGCAGGATGTTGGGACCATTTATGGATGCAATGAGCCCATTCTGTCCTAATATCTCACAGTGTGCTGTCTGCAGTTAGAGGCATAGCTGGAGGAATTTAGTATTCGTTAAGATTCTTAGTGTTATGGTATTTGCAGAGAGGCTCTTTGCAGATTGCTAAACCGGAAATTGCCACATCTTAAATTATTGATTAAATTGCCAGTAATATTATTATTACATTTACTGATGTTCATCGTTTTCCCAGGCCATCGAAAAGTTGATGAAGACCCAATGCAGATGTCATGGAGTTAGTGGCTCTTGCGAGTTGAAGACCTGCTGGCGAACTTTGCCACCATTTAGCGAAGTAGGCGATTTTTTGAAAAAGAAGTACGAATTAGCAGTGAGAGTGAAGGCTGCCAGAAAAAGGCTTCGTCGCCAAGACAAATCCAGACGAGGAATGCCAGTGATGAAAGAAGAATTAGTGCACATTCACAAGTCTCCCAATTACTGCGTGGAGAACCAAACTAAAGGTATTTTAGGTACTAGAGGGCGGGTGTGTAACAAGACAACCACAGGTCCAGAGAGTTGTGACTTATTGTGTTGTGGCAGAGGATACAACACTCAAGTAGTGAAACACGTGGAGCGGTGCCACTGTAAATTTATTTGGTGCTGTTACGTCAAATGCAAAGCTTGTGAAACGATGATGGATATCCACACTTGTAAGTGAACTCTTAGTTTTTCTTTTTCCAGGCCGAATTTTTAGGTAACAGGAAGAAGGAGAGAAAAACCTGTTTGGTGGTAAGGCTTTTAAATGTGAAGTTTGAATCCAATAAGCACTGTCTATTCTGGGTTCTTATTGTCGTCTCCAAATCAGAAAACGTTGAGGCTATTGAATGCACATTTTTTTGAAACATTATCAGCCCCAAAGAGACTATATGATAAAATGGCTGGATGTTTATTTGACTCTTTTTAAAAAATAGACTAATCAAAGAATGATGAGTTTCTGTAAAATAATTTTATGGTGATCTCTTACTATCACTGTCTTCTTGTTTGTGTCATTCACTGTAAAAAAAAATCTGTGTTGTTTAAAAAGAAATTGATGTACATATTAAGCGTAACGTTTGTGTAAGTGAAACAACAATTTGGATAAGATTACGATGTCAGTGGTCTTTTCTCATTGAGTTAGTGATGCGAGCCAACAAATGCTAAGTGAATTCAGTGCTGATTTATTTAGTCTGAGCTGTCAAACTGAATAATCAAAGTCGCCACGTTGACTCTCAATTACTTACCAATGTTGATCTGAACCACATAAACTGACAGATTAGTCTTATAACTGTATTGGACTCTCTTAATACTGTTTTTACAAAAAGAAAAGCCCCCCCATCAACTCCTCATGAATGGCTACAGCAGCCCTGGGAAAGGGAGCCTATCCATTCTAACTTTTATGTATTTGAATTCCTTTCCACATTAATTATGAGACTGAGACCTAAAATTAGTCGTTGAAATCTGTGTTTGTGTAATTTATGGTTGTGTTGATTGTTACATATTCAAAATACAGTGAGTAGGAACACGGCAAGTGCCAGGTGATCGGCAAGCCACGGGCCTTCTAACCGAATCCAGCCCCGCCATCTGTTTTTTTTTTGCACGGTCCATTAGTTTTTAGAGAGACTTTTTTATGTTTTAAAACGTAACAGGTGTTTATAAAGGTCTATATTTACAGTAGTTTAAGAGTAGCAGTGGTGGATCAAGCACTTGAAGGACCTGAGGCAAAACCCAGTTTTGGGGCCTTCCTTTTTCTAAATTCTAAATATGCTATCAAGTCGATTTATTGTTTATTAACAATACTGATCACTAGTTTCCTAAAAAATGAATAAGTATTTTTTAGAGTTTTGCAGTCGAAGATATGAAGCTGCTAAATTACTGGAGGTCCCAAGGTGGTCCCGAATGCTTCTCGTGTCTAATGGATGACCCGCTCCTGGGCGAGCGTTAGAACATGAGGAGCTGTTGCCTCATGGTAGGAGAGGGCAAAAAGTTTTCTTGTACCTGGTGCCAATAGATACTAAAGTCATTTCTCATATTGTCAAGAGAGGAAGCAGTGCATTTCAACAGGTCATGAACTCTGCTCTAAACTGTATGATGACAGAAAGCAACAGCCTTTTAACTCTTTCTTCAGTGGTTTGCATTGTGTGTGCCCTAAATGGGTGGGTGGAAAAATGATTGGACGTAAACGATTATACTAAGGGTGCAATAGACATTATCCGTGAAGGGTAAGACTTTCAGGAATTTAAGCAATTTAGTTAATCAAACGAAAGTTGTACTTGGTATTTGAGTCAACCTATATATAGAGAGAATGATGAGGTCGATTTGTATACGGAAATATTCGAAGGTCGTCATTTCCCTAACTGCAATTTAACATTAAATTGTTTATCTGGGTTTATGCTTGTGACGATCAGTGCCAGATTTGCCCGTAGGTGAAGTAGGTCCAAGCCCAGGAACCTAGTTCCATGCTATTCTTCGACTCGGAACTTTTATGGAGAGAGGCTGCATTGCGTTGGACACACCAGGTCTCGTCTGATCACTAAATTTAAGTGGCCGCTTGGGAAAACTGGGTATCGCTGATAGCCAAATATCGTCACATTAACGTAGTGTCTGGTGCAGTTCCTGCATTACAGCTACGCAGTGGACGGGGCTCTAATGCCCTTTAGTTGAAGGGCCCTTAAACGCCAACGAAACAAAATCGAAACTTTTATTGTTGGATTGTCACTCATCATAACATCTTAAAGCCCTCTGCCGTGTATTAAAGTTAGGAGGCTATACCAATTTTAATCCGGCACTGTGATGATGTTGGCCTAGGGCATGAGCCTGACTCCCGTTGCATTGTAGTTATTGTGCAATAGGTCAGACACCATGCAATATTATAACCAACAAAGCATTAATTTACCTGCCAAAAATTTCTATTGTGGTTGTGTAATGCGGTGTTGAAACAGTGGGTAGGCCGGCATCCCCCCACAGACGATGTTTCCTGTGGGCTCCAGACGGGATGCCCCTAGTCAGAGGATGTTCGTTGGACCCGCAGACACGACCCTGCTACAGGCGGGATGAGGGTATGATGATGATGATCTTGGCATAGGTTAATAAGGATTTAGCAGGGATCAAGGATCTAGTAAGCTCGACCTTTACGGTAGGAGTGTTATTATTCGACTTTAGATCAGGAGGTCTGATGATGCACCACTTGCAGGCCCATAGTCGGTATTCAACAGGAGGCATACCCTTGACTGGAGGTGATAATTGTATTAATCTGAATTCGAGATCAAAGTTGGGGAAAGGTAATGACTTTTGATAGTTGTTGTATACAACTGAAAAAGAATCAATATGTCTGTCGTGCGTTTATAAGACACTATAAAGCAGTGGTCTTCAAACTTTGTCGACTCACGGAACCCTTAGAACTATAAGATGTTTATGGGGGAACCCCATCCCACCTTTATAAAAGTATATCTTGCCGCTGCTAACGAATTTTCATTTGGACTCGCGGAACTCCCAGAGATGTATTGCGGAACATTGGGGTTCCGCGGAACACAGTTTGAAGACCGCTGCTGTAAAGGATAGCCCCTAATTTTTTCCCATTGTTTTAAATTTGTCCCTACTTTGTATAATTTTTTATTTAGTTTTTTTTTTTATTTATTTGTGACTCTGCGTTTTGTAAAAAAATGTTCTTTGATGTGGTTACCCCAAATTGAATACTCGTAAAGAATATACGTGCTCTAGTTACTTAATAATTTATTCTTATAACATGTAGTTTTAAGACTGTCTCTAAATGTTGCAATTTTTATACCGCCAATTGTGTATTGTACTAAGGTGATTTGAAGGTGTGAAAAATTGAAGCACAATACTGATGTACATAATTTTTCGTTTAGTGTATTTGACACATAATAATATCTGTACAATTTTGACTTTCTAGAATCTGGAAAAAAATGAATGTATTTGTGATGAATCTGCCTCTCTGTGGTATTTTGAAATGTCTAATTCGACAGAAAGTTAGTAGCCTGAGGTGACTGCCCTTCAAATTCTAAGGCCAGGCGCACACTAAGACAAAACTGTCTCACGACAGTCTTATGTGCTCTGTGGTTGTCAATGAGTTTTGTCTGCTAGACGCCTTGTTTCAGTGTGCGGCTACCCATTGACTTTCATTGCCCATAAGATTGTCGTGAGACAGTTTTGTCGTAGTGTGCGCCTGGCCTAAGTAGATATGTAGCTGACAATCTGACATCACCTGGTACTACACGCTAAAGATGACAGAAGCTCCTTTAATGGCTCCAGAATCAGCAACGGCCTGGCTCCAGAATCAGCAACGGCCT
>JAAFCE010009109.1:13191398-13356412 GCA_013389805.1 Trigoniulus corallinus
TAAGGGCACTAAAACACCAACGAAACGACAAGGGCACTAAAACACCAACGAAACGACAAGGGCACTAAAACACCAACGAAACGACAAGGGCACTAAAACACCAACGAAACGACAAGGACACTAAAACACCAACGAAACGACAAGGGCACTAAAACACCAACGAAACGACAAGGGCACTAAAACACCAACGAAACGAAAAGGGCCCTAATGACTATAGCAGTTGTAGGTCCTATAGCAGCAACAAACTCAGGAAAAGAAGTATAATCACACATAAGGAATCAAGTGCTCATGTTAGAGTTCCACCGCACTCGCAATATCATCATTATACCCGTATCTCGCCTGTGGCAGGATGGAGTCTGCGAGTTCTGACCCTCCAGGTTACCATCCACTCCATACACCCTCATATCGCTTCGTACAACCTGCCCTGCTTAATGTTTCCTCTGCCCCGGGTGTTTCCATTAACCTGGATCCCTGTCATGGAAAATATTTTTGTCAATATTATTTTCTTAACCGTCACCGCATGCGCATAACGCTGTCTGTCATGTGGCGTCACTTTATTCTGTTAGTAGAAAATTTGAATTCCAATCGAAACTACTTTTGAATAACAGTTTCTATAAGCAGTTGTTTCGGCAAGTCAACTCAGTTTTAAAAGGAAAGGAGATAACGAGTAAAATTATCAGTTAGAAAGTCATTTTAAGTTTTCTCTATTATAAAAGTAAGAATCTATTAGTTTGAGAGAGTTTTCATAAATTTCACAATAATCAGGTTGTTGAAATTGTCGTTGCAGCTACCATTTTGAAATGTAAATCTTACCCACTCTTACTTTTCTGTTTACCATGCATGTTTTAATATTTTGTAAATGATGTTAGTTTGAATTGACCACTTCATATGATGCGCCTTGTTTGAAATGTTGCCTTTTAATGGTCATTATGAAAGATTGCAGCACATTTTTCGACCACTACATGCTCCATTGCAGCCAAGTGCAGCCAAGTTGCGTTGGGCACACCAGTTCCCATGAGATCACTGAATTTAAGCAGCGAAGCCCACGTCAATACCAACTTGGGTGGTTGGTAAAGAACGTTGGGTGCTGCATATTAACCCTCTCCATCGTCCTTTCACCTACCTCCTCATCTCCCGCGGGCAGCCTCCTAAGGGTTCGATCTGTTACGGCTGCCTGGCTTACTCCCCAACCCGCAAACTCATCCAGCAATCCAACAGTTGTTCGTGGTAAACTGTATCTGAGAACTGCTGGAATTCCTACCGATGATTATAATAATGTCTGATATCAACATGTTACCCATAGAGAGGGGCGGATCCAGAGGGGGGAGCAGTTTTGCATTGCTATCCGCATTTCCATACTGCCATTCCAACAGTTACAGTCCAATCTGTAGTTGTTTAAACCACTGAAGATAGGACACTGTCTAAGCAGGAGAGGACCTATTGTAATTACTAGCTAGTTTTATTTTGAAGTGCTCCTCCCCTCTCTGATCCGCCACTACCCATAGAATCAATGGTGGATGGCTTAAATGGATACAGGCAAGCGGAGTCCTGTGTGATTGGAGGGTCCCAACAAAGTTGAAAGTCAAGTTTTACAGGGTAGTGGTTAGGCCAGCTATGCTATATGAATCAGAATATTGGGAACGAGGAAGAACCACGTAAATAGAATGCAAGTAGCCGAGATGCGAATGCTGCGGTACGTGAGTGGGGTGTCAAGAGCTGATAGAATTAGGAATGAGTATATTAGAAGCAACCTGGGGGTGGGGGATATCGCAGAAAAAAATGGGGAGAGTGGATTGAAGTGGTATGGACACGTTAGGTCCATTACAGAAATGCAAGTGGTTGGAAGCACCTGGAGCTGGGGGAGACCGAAGCAGGTTGTCAGTAAGGATGGACCTGGTGAGAAATAGACGAGCGGCAAATTGCGTTGGACACACCAGTTCTCGTCTGATCACTGAAGTTAAGCAACGCTACCCCAGCTAGTACTGGCATGGGTGGCCGCTTGGGAAAACTGGGTACCGCTAAAACCCGAAAATCGTCGCATTAGTGTAGTGTCTGTGCAGTCTCTGCATTAGAACTACGCAGTGGACGGGGCTCTAATGACCTTGTAGATGACGAGCCCTAAAACACCAACGAACAACAACAATGGGAGATAGATGGGAGTGGAGGACTAGAACCCGACCCTGCCGCAGGCGGGATAAGGGTATGATGATGATGATGTGTAGTATTTATCACTTAACTAATTTCTAGTTAATTTATTCTAGTAAACATGGGAAATCATTGGACCTCAAGAATAAAGATGCATGACAATGACAGAGAATTTTTGAAAAGGTTCTCAATATTAAATACTGACATACAGGTACTCTATTGGTACTACGGTTTCTTGGTAAGTATGTGTAATTTATGGTGTGTCACTGAAATTCGTATCCTTTGGTTGAGCTTACAATTTCGTTATAGGATATCCGAAACTTGTGGGTACCCATCCTAATCGTAGACAGGAAATAGGGGAGCGGCGAGTTGTGTTGGACACACCAGTTCTCGTCTGATCACTGAAGTTGAGCAACGCAAGCCCAGTTAGTACTGACATGGGTGGTCGCTCGGGAAAGCTGGGTACTGCTAATACCCAATAATCGTCGCATTAGTGTAGTGTCTGTGCAGTCTATGCATTAGAACTATGCAGTGGACGGGTCTCTAATGACCTTGTAGTTGATGGGACCTTAAACAACAACAGAAAATAGGATGGGTACCCCAAATATTTTATGCCAATATAAACTGGATTATAGCCTCTTTCTAAGATGGTCATACCGAGTGGGGGCCGGACGTTGGGAAATACATGAAAGACACTGAAATATATTGCAGGCTGTAGATAATGGCATGATGAGTTATATCCCTGGGGGGGTGACAAAGGCGATTAATTAGAAGTAACAATAGTAAAGGTGTTTGAGGAGTTGGGGACATTGCTTAATTAAATAATAGACTGAGATGGTTTGGGCATATGAGAAGAGGGGAGAGAGTAGCTGGTTAGACATATTACAGGGAACGGAAGTTATGTACAGGTGCAAACGAGTTAGAAGTAGGCCAAAGTAGACATGGGACCAGATTAATCTGAGGCATGAGGCAGGAGGGACAAGTTAGTGTTTTAAACCTGTACACAGGGCCGGCCTTTGGGCAAGGCGACCGAGGCAACCGCCTTGGGCCCCGCGCTGGTGTATCGAAAAAAACTTAAAATATTTATTTTGCTCAATTTGAATAGGGCTACGGGGTATATATGGCATTACAGTATTTTGATTTCATGTGAGTTTAAAGACATTAGAGTACTGCATTGGTAAGCAATCAACTTCATTAACCTTGGCACTGGGGCCCCGCTATCGCCTGCTGCCTTGGGCCCCGCAAATTCTAGGGCCGGCCCTGCCTGTACACTTCTTCCCCTACCAGTTATTTCCAAACTGCTACTCAATTACGTGAAAGATATGAATGTGTATCTAACATATGTCTAAATATCTATAGATGGAATGCCCTGACGGGATGATGACAGTTGCACAGGCTCAAAAGTATTTCCAAGATTTGTTTTATCCTGATGAAGCTGAAGCAGCCATTAGCAATATAATGAGTTCGACGGCCCTTGAAAACTATGAAACAATCGATTACAAGACGTTTGTGATGCTTTTTAATTTTGGGCGAATAGCTCCAAAATCTGACAAAATTGAGTGGGCCTTCAAGCTTGTCGACTTCAATGGTGACGGTCTGGTTTCTCGAGATGAATTGGCTACTTTTATCCGTGTACGTATCTTCTCTTAGGCAAGCTGGGTCAAGTTTTCCCTAGGAATTAGAGATTCATCATCATATCCTTGTCACGCCCATTGCAGGAACAGATCTGCGAGTTCTAATTTGGTCCTCCTCCACCCCGGATGCTTCCTACAACCTGAACGTCCTCCATAATTAACTTAATCAAGTAATTCCCCTTTTTTTCTCCGTTGGGGCCCCTCATTCCAAGTCCCAAATTGAAGCTGAGCTGCAGTGTTCGTTAAGCACCCCAGAGCGGTGTGCTGATCTCTGAATGTTGGACACGTCATCTGTGAGGGGATGCCTGCTTACCTCACCAGTGCCTCAATGGGGCTCAACTAATGAGGCATTTTTGCATCGCTATCCCCATTTCTATACTGCCAGTCCAACAGTTGCAGTCCAATCCGTAGTTGGTTAAACCACTGAAGATAGGACATTGTCTAAGGGGCAGTAGAGGACCTATTGTAATTGCTAGCTAGATTTATACTAAGGGATTCTCAATATTGAAAAATATTTGGCGCACACTTTTTTGAAGCGCACCCCCTGATCCGCCACTGTACCTCACAGCGGATACTTAGGGAGCGGCTACTAGCGTTGGACACACCAGTTCTCGTCTGATCACTGATGTTAAGCAGCGCAACCCCAGCTAGTACTGATATGGGTGGTCACTTTGGAAACTGGGTACTGCTAATATCCAAAAATCGTCGCATTAGAGTAGTGTCTGTGCAGTCTCTGCATAAGAACTATGCTGTAGACGGGGCTCTAATGACCTTTGTAGTTGAAGGGCCCTAAAACACCAACAAACAACAACAACAAAAGAGGATACTTGTCGCATTATCTGCCATGTGAGCAAGTACTTCACCCCCACCCCATAGCATTGTAGTAACACGATGATGATGCCCCAAAGCGTTGTTGTTCACCCCTGACAGCCCCCTGTACTAGAAATTTGATCCCCTGCTCAGTAACTTTTTTTTCCATGAATTTATGTATAGATTTAAAGTGTTTATAACGTCTTGTAGTATACTGGTAAAGGCGCTCGTCTTTAATTGATGTTTTTTTTTCAGGAAGGAGTGAAAATGAGACCGGATCTTGTCTGGGGTCTCGAGCCTGAGGATGCGCCTGATGTTGCTGCAGAGATATTCAGCAGATGGGACTATGATGAAGACGGTTACTTGAATAGCGATGAATTTATAACTGCTGCATACCAAGAAGCCATGAGCCTTGGTTTCATTATCGCAAGAATTTAATTATCCTATAATTCTAAACTATGGAACAATGGAATGATTATACAAAGGCTTTTGTGTTGGAATGGAACTGCATAACACTTTCCATATAATTCGGACTATAACACAACACGCATACACTCATCCTACAGCATACCTTTTTCTTATTAATATTTTTGGCATACTCTTAAACTACATTCGTGTTTAAAATTAACAGAATAAACACCTCTATTGAATATGGTCCAAAACTAAAATTTATGACCTCCAACAGGGAAATAAGATTGCAGAATCATTTGTTTGTTTTGATGGTGTTTTAGGACCCTTCAACTACAATGATCATTATAACCCCGTCCATTGCGTAATTCTAATACAGAGCCTGCACAGATACTACGCCGTTGCGACGATTTGGGTATTAGCATTACCCAGTGTTCCCAAGCGGTAACCCATGCCAGTACTATCTGGGGTTGCGTTGCTTAAACGAGCGGCGAGTTGCGTTGGACACACCAGTTCTCGTCTTATCACTGAAGTTATGCAACGCAAGCCCAGTTAGTACTAACATGGGTGGTCGCTCGGGAAAGCTGGGTACTGCTAATGCCCAATAATCGTCGCATTAGTGTAGTGTCTGTGCAGTATATGCATCAGAACTATACAGTGGACGGGTCTCTAATGACCTTGTAGTTGACGGGACCTTAAACTCCAACAAACAACAACAACAAAATGCGTTGCTTAACTTCAGTGCGCAGAAACTCAGATGAGAGCAGGAATGTTCAAAACTGACACTGCAAGATGATGCCGAAAATGAGGCTAATAGGGAGTTCATCTCTTACAAACAGGTCGCACAGGGAGTCATCATTAGTCTCTGCGGCAGCCGCACCCACTCCTGCACCAAAGCAATTCTCAGCTCCTGCGTGGTTCTGGGAGCTGGTTGGCGAATTGCAGTTGCCCTCCTAAGTGCATCCCAGACATGTTCAATAAGATTTAGGTCCGGAAATATCCTCGCATTGAAGATATTCATTCGCCTTTCTGGCCCTATGTGGACGACCAAGGGTCTAAGATTTCGTGTCTAGACTTCTGAGCAGTCAAGGAGCCTGTGTCGAGCACGTGGTGTGGGGCCATTCAATAGGATGCCTACTCACACCACTACCACCATAATGGTCTGTTTCTCAAATGTTGGAGGGGTGATAGTGGGTCAAAATTTAACTTAGCCACAGATTGTGTACTACTGGTCCTTCTTGCCAAGGACAATTCGACAATGGAATACCCTTGGGGAAAATAGAGTGGAGGGCTTACTGAAAGGGAAGACCACATTTCCAAGTATTGTAGAGGGACACAACAACTGTAGCTTAAGGCCCCCATACACGTTCAGTTTTATCTTCAGTTCTAACTGTCCAAGTGAACTGTACAGTTAGATCGCTACGTGTGTGGGGAAATCTCATCGAATTTTCAATTGAAATTTTTGAACTGAAGATCTTTTGGAGTGGCAAAGAGATTTAACTGAAGACAAAACTGACGATAAAACTGAACGTGTATGGGGGCCTTTAGGGTCTTAGGAGTTTTCTGGGTTCCTATACAGCAATGAGAGTTAGTCTCTCCACTGCCAAATTGGCCATAGATGCTGCTTGCAGTGAACTAAAATTAGAATTTGAATTAGAACCTTGTTCTGGCGTAAACCTGAGACTCGAATTAGGCCCAGTGCAAAATGAGACGCAGTCTCCCCAGGTGACGAAGGGTGGCTCAATATAAATTTCTGTGGCTTACATGATAGTATGTAGTTGCGCATGTAAAGTCGCAGGGTGACGTGATTCAGTGCCTGCGCCACGTGACTCTGCCGCAGTTTCCGGCGTGAAGTTGGCGTGACAATCACAAAAAGCGGTGCGAAACAGAGAAGTTCTCTTGTTATTTGATGCAAGTATGGTGAAAAACTGCGATTCAATGTGCGGTGATTGCCTGCTAGCAGAATTTCGCAGGGCTGCTACACCCTGCGTCACCCTGCGTTTCATTTTGCGCCTTACCTTAATGTATGAGGACGAGACCTGACTCTACTTTGTTCTGCGTTGAAAATCTCGCCATTTCACGCAGAGATGGAATTTTTAGGGGAATTCTAAAGAATGCTGCCAGAATATTCCTTTTTTAGAATACGGTATTTGAAAAACTTTCGAGAGAATGATGTTCTTAGGACTTTCGTTTGACTCTTTTAATTTTAGCAATTTATTAGTTGCCAATTTTATTAATTTTTTTTAATTCTATCATCTTCAAAATCAACTCGTACATCCGGTATGTATTTTGTGAATTGTAGAGCTAAGTTTAAATTTAGAAATTTGAACGATGGTGTTTATCAACTAAAGTTCATTTAAATTTTAATGATATGAGTTATGGATCTATGTTGTATGGATCAGTGTTGGGCAGTGAGGAAGAGCCACGTAAATAGAATGCAAGTAGCCGAGATGCGAATGCTGGGTCCAGTGCCGGACTTACCACTAGGCTATGTAAGCTGAAGCCTAGGGCCTCAACATTTAGCGGGCTTCAAAACTTAAGAAACGGGCCTCTAAAGAGGCTTGAAAAGGGTCTCAAAATTGAAATAGCCGAGGGCCTCTCAATATCAAATCCGGCACTGGCTGGATTACATGAGCGGGGTGTCCAGAGCTGATAAAATTAGGAATGAGTATTTTAGAGTAGCCTGGGGTGGGGGGGATATCGCGGAAAAAATGAGGGAGAGTAGGTTAAGGTGTTATGGACACAATGAAAAGAGAGGAGGAGGAGCTCGTTAGGTCCATTTCAGGAATGCAGGTTGTTGGAAGTACCCGGGGCAGGGGCAGACCGAAGCAGACGTGGGAACAGGTTATCCGTAAAGATATGGTAGTGTGTGGCTTATTGCGTTGGACACACCAGTTCTCGTCTGATTACTGAAGGTAAAGCAACGCAACCGCAGGTTGTACTGCCATGGGTGGCCGCTTGGGAAAACTGCTAATACCCCAATAATCGTCGCATTAGTGTAGTGTCTGTTCAGTCTGTGCATTAGAACTATGTAGTGGACGGGGCTGTAATGACCTTATTGTTGAAGGGCCCTAAAACACCAACGAACCAGAGCGGCGAGTTGCGTTGGACACACCAGTTCTCGTCTGATCACTGAAGTTAAGCAACGCAAGCCCAGTTAGTACTGACATGGGTGGTCGCTCAGGAAAGCTGGGTACTGCTAATACCCAATAATCGTCGCATTAGTGTAGTGTCTGTGCAGTCTCTGCATTAGAACTATGCTGTGGACGGGTCTCTAATGACCTTGTAGTGGACGGGTCTCTAATGACCTTGTAGTGGACGGGTCTCTAATGACCTTGTAGTGGACGGGTCTCTAATGACCTTGTAGTGGACGGGACCTTAAACTCCAACAAACCAACGAACCAGCCAAGTGCACAGGGACCTGGTTCGAGATAGATGGGAGAGGAGGTTAGAACCCGCAGACTCGACCACAGGAGCCAGGAGGGCCACAGGAGGGATAAGGGTATGATGATGATGACTTGTGAATTGAATATGTGATGCATGTTGGTTGGTTAGTAGTTTCAGATATACGTCATGGGAAATACCAACGTCAGAAGACGAATAAATGACAATGATCGAAAATTTCTGAAGTTGGCAACCGTTTTGAAGGATGATTTGGACGTTATTAGATGGTATCGTGATTTTCTGGTAAGATTTTCATAATCGATATTTAGTGTGTTAATGGTCTGTTTGAACAAGATTCACATTGATAAGTAACTTTCATTAGTATGATGTTTAGACAGAATGCCCTAGTGGTAAAATGACTCCGGAACAGTTTATAATTCAGTACAAAATGTTGCTGACTGAAGAGGACTATAAAACTTTTGCCCTGTACACTGCAACGAGGACCAACATTATCCACTACAGGTTTATTGATTACAGAGAATTTCTACTTCTCTTAAATGCATCTAGATGTGCTCCACTTTCCGAAAAATTTCGATGGGCTTTCCGACTGATAGATTTGAACGGTGACCAACAAGTTTCAAGAGAGGAATTGGAAAATTACTTACTCGTAAGTATGGTTTTTGTCCAATATTGTCTGTTTACAACTTGATACAATATTTAAAGTTTGGCCTTGAATCAGTTGAAAAGTTTGACATGGATTGCAGACACAATCCCTCACAGACAACACGTCCAATATTCTTGCATGTTGCAGAAGTCTGGCTGGGGTGCCCGGTCCCTTCAGAACAGTCTCATAAGCGGGAGTGGAGGGCTAGAACCCACAGACGCGACCCTGCCACAGGTGGGATAAGGGGATGATGATGATGAATGCAGTCTTTAGCTGTAGTTATGAAGAATAAAAATCAACTCCGAACCCGAATAAATGCTTACCAGGTCGCACTACCGGTTGCTTGAGCATCAACTAGAGCAGCGTAAATTGCTTTATTCAGGTGCGAACAGGAGTTGAGAGATTTGTAGGAGGAACCTTGGGTCCTAACTGGGTAGGGAAGGCAAATCCAGGAGAACAGAGAATTATATGGAAAGTATTTGGATAGGGTCGGCGTCTTAGCCAGGGTTACGTTGAATTTGTATCGACGTGAAATTCTGTACGTCGGGGCTCCCGCGAAGGACAGGGAAATACCGTGAAAAGAGTGAGTTCTGCTTCGCAGGGCTGAGCTGAGTTTGACTAGACGGTGATACGTAAGCAAGTATTGAAAGGAGAGTAGGCCGTATTTAATACAAGCGGCAGTAACGCTAGAAAAGGGTGAGATTGATACAGGGGCTGATCAAAGGGAAAGCACTTCAAAAAGGGCGCCCCAAATATGTATTTTTAAATATTCAGAATCCCTTAATTTAATTCTAGCTAGCAATTGCAATAGGTCATCTACTGCCCCTTATACAATATCTCATGTTCAGTGGTTTAGCCAACTGCAGATTGGACTGCAGCTGTTGGACTGGCAGTATAGAAATTGGGAGAACAATGCAAAAAGTTGCAAAGTTGAATTATCCATCATTTTAAATATGCGCCCCATTGAGGCACTGAAGGGGGAGCGGAATTGCTGCATTGTCCCCCCCCCCCCTCTGGATCCGCCAGGGAGCGGCGAGTTGCGTTGGACACACCAGTTCTCGTCTGATCACTGAAGTTAAGCATCGCAAGCCCAGTTAGTACTGACATGGATGGTCGCTCGGGAAAGCTGGGTACTGCTAATGCCCAATAATCGTCGCATTAGTGTAGTGTCTGTGCAGTATATGCATTAGAACTATGCAGTGGACGGGTCTCTAATGACCTTGTAGTTGACGGGACCTTAAACTCCAACAAACAACAAAAATCTGGATCCGCCCCTGGATTGATAGGGTTAGTCGTAGGAGCCGATTATACGCTATCCGCAGTGGAAGAGGATTTTTTTTTCCGCAATCGGCAGCCGGCCAAAGTTGCAACCCCTATGCTTATTTATCGTACGTCTAGTGTTCGTTGGGGAATTCCACCGACGCGACGCCAGAGAGCGAGCTCCCAAACCTGGAAATTTTGCCTCGCCTACCCGTTGCACAGTAGAAAGGGTTCTTTTACGTGCACCACACAGGATCTCCGTTTTACTTGTCATCGGAAGGAAGGCGCACTCGAGGCCTCTCTCTCGCCCGAAAAAAAAGGCAACCAACTTCGATCTAGTATCCAACCGGGAACCACTGACACATAAACCGAGCACCCTACTTCCTGCACCACCGAGGCTGGTCTGTAACTAAGAAAAGTCACAGTTAAAATTTCTTTCCAGAATACCTTCCAAACTCTCCTTTATGGCACAGAGGTAGTATGCTCGACTACTGTGTCAGTGGTTCCACGCTCAGCCCAGGCTAATTCGAGAGAGAGAGAGAGAGGCCTCGGGGCGTGCCTTCCGTCCGATGGGAAGTAAACCTGTGGCCCCCATGTGGGGTGTACGATGTCACTTGTACGTAAAAGAACCTCTTCTACTTTGCAAAGAGTAGATCCGTCAAATTTCAAGATATAGAAACTTGCCCCCTCCCCGTTGTCCATGTGTACCAGTAAGGAAAATATGGGTACCCAACTTTACTCTAGGCGGAAAAGGGTTACTAGTTGCCATTTAGAATAACTTCCAACTTTTGTATTTGGAGCTAGGATATTTGAAATCCGTGAAAGATTAAGAGGGGGTCCAGCAAAAAGGGTTGGATTCATTTGTATGATATCTAGGGCGATGAGTTAAGGGCACGCAAAGCCCCCAGGTTCTCTTCCCCAGTGACTTAGGTATGTAATGATCTGTGTCGAATTTCACTAGAGGAAGGAGGCTCTGGTGCAGCGAATCTTGAATTATATTGACCACCAGACAACGTTTCGCCTTTTAAAAAAGTTTAATTCTGTATGATGCCAATTGCCGAATTTTATTATTATTATTAGGGAGCATTTAAGATGTTACGGGATAATCCTGAACATTGGACTGTTGAGGAAGCGCAAAAGGCTGCTGATGACGTATTTCTTGCGTGGGATACGAATAACGATGGGTATTTGTCTGAAGAGGAATTCCTCACTGGATGCTTTATAAACTATGAATTCGCCTGGTATTTCGTTATCTAAATTTGAATTTTATAATAATGTGGTCGTTGAATTTAAATTACGGTGTAAACCCTACATCGCTACCTAGTTTCAAGCAGTGCAGTTTCACACATAAAGCATTTCTCTATAAATTTTGAGGCCTGAATAAAAAATTAAAAGCGTGGATAAAATTCCTTTAAATTATTCATACGGACGAAGGACCAAATCCTTTAGTTCTTGAGTGCTGTCACGGACTTAAATCCATTCATGAAGAACGACTGTACCAAATTTGTAGGAGCGGGTGTATTGCGTTGGACACAGCAGTTCTCGTCGGATCACTGAAGTTAAGCAACGCAAGGGAGCGGAGAATTGCGTTGGACACACCAGTTCTCGTCTGATCACTGAAGTTAAGCAGCGCAAGCCCAGTTAGTACTGACATGGGTGACCGCTTGGGAAAACTGGGTACTGCCAATACCCAAAAATCGTCGCATTAGTGTAGTGTCTGTGCAGTCTTTGCATAAGAACTATGCTGTGGACGGGGCTCTAATGACCGTGTAGTTGAAGGGCCCTAAAACACCAACAAACAACAACAACAATAAGCAACGCAATCCCAGCTAGTACTCACATGAATGGCCGCTTGGGAAAACTGGGTACTGCTAATACCCAAAAACTGTCGCATTAGTGTAGTGTCTGTGCAATCTTTGCATAAGAACAATGCAGTGGACGGGGCTCTCATAACCATTGTAGTTGAAGGACCCTAAAACACCAATGAAACAAAACCAACTTTGTATTTTACGTTTTCGGCTAAAGCTATTGGTAGAGAAAAATTTCTACGTGGCGAGTCTCCAGGTGGCGGATAGGGTGGAGAGGAGAGGAGGGTGGAGAGGAGGAATGAAAAAATGGCTCCTGCGGACCAAAATACTAGGGACAAGTATCCCGAATTAAAAACCCACAAATGAAAAGTCAGTAATTAGACCCTACGGTGCAGGGGGGGGGGGGGGGGGCAGATCCCCAATACCGGCGGTTGTCAGGGGTGAGCGAGCGGCACTGGGCCGTCGACATCATGCATCCGCAATGCCACGGGAAAGGAGACCGCGGCTCACATGGCAAAAAATGCATGGTGTGTCTTCTGTAGGGTAGGCCAGCAACTTCCCGCAGACAGCCCGCCCAGTAATCCTTCGGTTCCAAACGAGGGCAGACAGAATTAGGAATGTATATATAGGGGGTGTAGAAAGGTAGGCTTACATAACGGAAATGATAAGAGAGAATATAGATTGGGTGGTATTGGCATGTGATGAGAAGAGAGGAGGAGGAGCTGGTTAAGTCCATCAGAGTTGCAAATTGTTGGAAACACTTAGGGCAGAGGAAGACCGAAGCAAATGTGGGAACAGGTTGTACGAAGGGATATGATAGTGTGTGGGGTGGATGGGAACCTGGTGGGTGATAAGCGAGAGTGGAAGGCCAGAACCCGCAGACCCGACCGTGCCACAGGCAGGATAAGAGTATAATAATATAAGATGAAAGCTAATTCGCAGTGCGAAATGGCGCATTATGAGATATTCTTCTATAGCAGTGTTTCTCTGTCCGTGGATCCCTAAGAATTTTCATGACTTTTTGAGGAGGACGACATTTCCATTAGAGGACTTGAGGTAGGGACCAGCAGAGGTAAATCAAGGTACGTATGGAGAAAAGGTTGTAAGACGACATAGAAAGGGAATTGAGGGCAGCTCTTGCTATAGGCTGGACAGGAGCTTAGTTACAATAATGATGGATTTCTGAACTTTGAATGATGAACTTTTAAGTATCCGGGATGGATATTCGAATGCGAACAGAATTTCTGAGAAATCCTCTCGTTCCATTTAGGGAATTAGAGTGGGAGCCTCAAAACCAGAGTCGGGTATCTCACAGCATTAGTATATTTACCAGACTGTTGCTGAGGCTGTGTGTGATGGTCCTCTGGTTGGATGCATATCCCTGGCTGAGTATAGGGTAGAAGAGACCATCCATTTACATTAAAGGAGATTGGGACACAGATAGACTCGTACTACTGATCTGTCTTCCCAATGGAATGCTCATAGAGAGGATAAAGTGGAGGGCTTACTGAAAGGAAAGGCCACCATTGCAAGTATGGTAAGGGGACACAATACAAAAGAGAGAGGCCCCGAGTAAAACCAAGTAAAACCAAGGTCCCGTGTGGTGCACGATAGCATTTGCACATAAAAGAACCCTCTCTACTATGCAACGGGTTGATGAGGCAATTTCCCAGGTGTAGAAGCTCCCCCTGGAGTCGGTGGGATGCTCCAACGAACAGTGGACCAAAGATAAATAAGCAGGGAGCGACGAATTGCGTTAGACACAGCAGTTATCGTCTAATCACTGAAGTTAAGCATCGCAACCCCAGCTAGTACTTGCATGGGTGGCCGCTTGGAAAAACTGGGTACTGCTAATACCCAAAAATCGTCGCATTAGTGTAGTGTCTGTGCAGTCTCTGCATAAGAACTATGCTGTGGACGGGGCTCTAATGACCTTATAGTTGAAGGGCCCTAAAACACCAACAAACAACAAGAAGATAAATAAGCATACGGGTTGCAACTTTGGTAGGCATCCGGCTGCGGAAAACAAATGCCCAATATATCATCCTTGTGTCCATTCAGAGGGACATGATGGGTACTCGACCCTGCCATAGGTGGAAAAAGAGGAGTTGCCTTGGACACGATATATAGGTTAGGTTTTGAGGGGTTTCATGGGTTTATGTTTAAAATGAATGAGAGTGAGTCTGTGTACTACCAAATTGCCTAAATACGGCTGCTTGCAGTGTATTAAATTAGAATGGGAAACAAATAGGAATTAATGGCCGTTCCCTGTCATAGTGGCATTCTATTTATTTTGAAATTCTAAAATGTTTTCGAATGTTTAGGAAGAAGATAGCACTGAATTGAGTTGAAATTTTTGGCACAGGACGTTACTTTCAAATTGAATATATAGTTCCTTGAAATGTAAGTTGATAATTGAAGAAATTGTAAAACGAATGTTGCTAATTTCAATTTTGTATATTTTATAAAATTGAGAACTCTTGTCTCCGCCATTTTCGGTAATTCGGACCTTTGTGAGCTTCCTGAGTAGAAAAGGCCCTCATTACAAATTGGCCATCAATCCGTTGCATAACTACTACCAAACGTCATTCGCTCGGGAAAGCTGGGTACTGCTAATACCCAATAATCGTCGCATTAGTGTAGTGTCTGTGCAGTATATGCATTAGAACTATACAGTGGACGGGTCTCTAATGACCTTGTAGTTGACGGGACCTTAAACTCCAATAAACAACAACAACAACAACAACCAAACGTCATTAGTAGGCCCCCTATTTCTTACTATCATGGTTACCTGATGATGATTTACTAATGTCTTTGTGCAGTAGGCCTACAATAGTACTTTAATGCTCTCGTGCTGGTTTTTATTCATAGGTCACTGACATATTTGGAAGGGTAGTACTCAAATGGGCAGTGAAGAATCAAGAGCAACTATATCTTCTAAAGAATTCAATTTTTTTAAAGAATATACCATATTAACAAACTCTGTCGCAATTTTAAATTGGTATCAACATTTCCTGGTGTGTATTCCTAAATCAAATTCCAGTTACGTACTGTAATTCATTAATTGTCGAATTTTAAAACTTGAGAAGCACAAGAGTTGCTTCAACATATTTTAAATTTTGTGACACACTTTTGTTACCCATAGAATCATTGGGAGATGGTTGAAGTGGAGACATGGAGTCCAGTGTGATAGGAAGGTCCAAATCAAGTTGAAAGGGAAGTTTAACAGGGCAGTGGTTAGGCCCGCTATGATATATGGATCAGAGTGTTGGGCAGTGAGGAAATGCTGTGGTACATGAGTGGGGTGTCGAGAGCTGATACAATTAGGAACAAGTATATTAGAGGTAGCCTAGGGGATGAGGGATATCGCGTGAAAAAATGAGGGGAATAAGTTGAGGTGGTATGGGCACGTGATGATGAGAAGGGAGAAGGAGCTCGTTAGGTCCATTTCAGGAATGCAGGTGGTTGGGAGAACCCTGGGCAGGGGGAGACCAAAGCAGATGGGAGCAGGTTGTGGGTAAGTTGCAGCCAAGTTGCGTTGGTCACACCAGTTCTCGTGAGATCACTGAAGTTAAGCAGCGCAAGCCCACGTTTGTACCAACATGGGTGGTTGGTAAAGAACGTTGGGTGCTGCAAATTTCCCCTCTCCTACATCCTCTGTACCTTTCTCCTCATCTCCCGCGAGCAGCCTCCTAAGGGTTCGGCCTGTTATGACTGCTTGGGTTACTCTCCAACCCGTTCTTTAAGAAATACTAAGAATACCTTTTATGAATTGTGTTCTTATCGCCAATGTTAATTAAAGGATGTGGTATTGTGTGGGGTGGACGGGGACCTGGTGGGAGATAGACGGGAGTGGAGGGCTAGAACCCGCAGACGCGACCCTGCCACACGCGGGATAAGGGCATGATGATGAAAAGTGCAGCCAAGTTGCGTTGGGCACACCAGTTCCCGTGAGATCACTGAAGTTAAGCAGCGCAAGCCCACGTCAATACCAACAAGGGTGGTTGGTAAAGAACGTTGGGTGCTGCAAATAACCCTCTCCTTCATCCTTTCACCTACCTTCTCATCTCCCGCGGGCAGCCTCCTAAGGGTTCGTCCTGTTATGGCTGCCTGGCGTACTGCCCAACCCACGAAAGAAATCCAGTAAAAGCCATTCCGGATTTTTCTTTCTCTCTTTAGTACCAGTCACATCGCATAAGATGAGCACCGCTATTGACAACTGATTACATTCTTGTATATTTCTTCAGCAGTTATATCCTAATGGCAAGATACCCAAGGAAGATGTCATTGATTTGTGTGTTTCTCTACTCCCGTGGATTAATACCAGGGACGTTGCTAATGGTTTGTCAATGACCAACTTTGACCGCTTTTCACATATCAACTGGAGTGAATTCTTGTTCCTACTGAATACGTTTGCTAAACACACCAATTTAGCAGAGCAATATAGATGGGTGTTCAAATTTATAGATTCTGATAATGACGGAATAATCAACAGCCAAGACTTATTGACTTATATGGATGTAAGTAAAGCATAAATTATGATATAAAGTAATATAGCAAAGAATTGATTAAACCAGTGGCGTAACTTCAGTTGTGGCGCCCGGGGCAAGAGGCATTCGAAGCGTCCCCCCCTTCCCTGTTGCTTGTCCTGAACAGATATGGTACACGTATTGACATTGTGTCGTGGTCGTAAAGACAAAGTCGTCGTACAGACATTTGTCACGGCGGCTAATTTCCAGCAAGCAGAACAAGGCCCCCCAAGGTGGATCTTTGTCCCGCGCCCGGGACAATTTGACCCCATTGCCCCTACAAGTTACGCCACTGTATTAAACAGTTGAAGCACATGATGCGTATGTTCAGTCTCTAGTACAGCCGCTCTCAAAACTCTGAGAGCTGTTTTGCGTTGGGCGTACTACCATTTCTCGTCTGATCACTGAAGTTAAGCAACCCACCTCCGGTTAGCACTGGCATGGGTGACCAGCAAGGCGTGCCAGTAGTGTTTGGCGCCTGTGTGTAAGAACTGAATTGGCGCCCCTATCTCCCGCCCTCGAACGAAAAATGGTTTCAACAATAAGTGTTATATGGCACACATTTGCCACAGCATCACCTAGGAATAGTGACTTTGGAAAATAAAAATAATGAATAGTGACGTGATAGTCGAATGAGCAGTGGTATCGGTCCAGGGCGTCTGCCGGCACGCCTCTGTGGGTGACCGCTTGTGAACACTGAGTACTGCTAATACCCAAAATCATCGTAACAGCCTAGTGTCTGTGCAGCCTCTGCATTAGAATTACTCAGTGGACGGGGCTATAATGTCCACTGTAGTTGAAGGGCCCTAAAACACCAACGAAACTAGCAAAACGCTGAGAATTTAAATGAAAAGCTACTGGTTACAAACAGGACATACAGAAACTTCTCAAATGCAAACTCATTTTCCACACCGATAAAACAATTCCTGCATTTAATAAAACTATAATTAATATAAGTTGCTATGAGTACAATGGGGGGTGGCTTAAATGGAGTCACTTTATTAGGAGGGTCCCAATAAAGTGACCAGATTTTCCAGAGGGCAAAGCGGGACGGAGTCTTTTGGAGAGTGCCCCAAATAGAGGTGGTGAGGCATGCTTTCCTGAAGAGCGAAGAACAAAACTTGTGACTTCGTACCTACTGTACCTTACAGCTTGAATGTGTGTTCATCCAGCACAGGATGCATCGTCATCATACCCTTATCCCGCCTGTGGCTGGGTCAGGTCTGCGGGTTCTAGCCCTCCGCCTCACACACTGCCCTAGCCTTACGGACAACCTGCTCCCACGTCTGCTTCGGTCTCCGCCTGCCCCGCGTGCTGCCGACCACCTGCATCCCTGAAATGGACCTAATGAGCTCCTACTCTCCTCTTCTCATTACGTGTCCATACCATCTCAACCTAGTTTTCCTCATTTTTTCGGCAATGTCCACCACTTCCAGACTACCACTAATATACTCATTCCTAATTCTATCAGCTCTCTGCTCACTGCCCAGCCAGCACTCTGATCCATATAGCATAGCAGGCCTAACCACTACCCTGCAGAACTTCCCTTTCAACTTGATTGGGACCCTCCTATCACAGGACTCCACTTCAACCACCCCATTGATTCTATAACTCACAAGACAGGCCCAGCACAGGATGCCTGATGTTTTAATTTGATGTAGACGATGATCAGTTGCCAATGATGATCATTGACCATCAACGATGATCATTGACCAGTGAACGCTTCTGAGAAGTTGCCGACAAAGTGGAACAAACGGGCGTCCCGCCGGGACAAGAGAGGGATGGCGGGACATGAAGTCTGAAATCGGGACTGTCCCGCCTAAATCGGGACGTCTGGTCACCCTAGTCCCAATCAAGTTGAAGGGGAAGTTCTACAGGGCAGTGGTTAGGTCAACTATGCTATATGGATCAGAGTGTTGGGCAGTGAAGAAGAGCCACGTCAATAGAATGCATGTATGCGAATGCTGCGGTACATGAGTGATGTGGCGAGAGCTGGTAGAATTAGGAATGCGTATATTAGAGATAGCCTGGGATTGGTGGGCATCGCGAAAATAATGAGGGAGAATAGGCTGAGGTGGTATGGGCACGTAATGAGAAGAGGGGAAGAGGAGCTCGATAGGTGCACTCCAGGAATGCAGGTGATAGGTAGCACCCGAAACAGACGTGGGAACAGGATAAAAGGAGTGGAGGGCTAGAACCCGCAGACCCGACCTGCTGAGTTCTTTTTTTTATTTTTACTGAACAGGGTGCCTTTTTATTTTATGCTGCTCCCGAACTATGGAATTATGAAGAAGTGGTCGCCGAAACAGAATGGATTATGCACAGATGGGATAACGATCGAGATGGCCTTTTAAATGAGAAAGAATTTCTGGACGGCTGTCGAATTAATGTGGAATTAACTCGCTGGTTTGGATTAGTTTTACCCTAGGGTAGATCCTTCTGAGTTTTGAAATGATAGTTGAGTCTTGAACCGAATTAGATATTAAATTATTTGTGAATGATTTGTGTGTTACTAATTTATCAGCTTGGAAGGGAGTCTCATTTATAGCAGCAGCTAGGCAGCCTCTCTACTCGTATGAGAGAATTCGACAAATCACGTGACAATGATTCTGTTTTAACTGTAAGTATTTTATGAAATTTTGGTAGTTTGAATTTCTCGGGTGATTTTCAGTTGCCGTCATAAAGAGTTTAGTTTGAAACACTTGAAATTAATGCAGTATTTACTATTTTGCTGATTTTTATTTGAAAACTCGATATTGAAGGTATCCACTAGTATCTAAGTCGTTTTTCTCCAATTCAGTTGCGAAATATTCTCAGGTTGTATCGAATTCAGGAGTTGTCATGGGGAATATTGAAAGCGGAGGAAAACTTACCAGGAGGGATCTGAAATTTCTTAAAGTATGCACAAAGCTTGATGAGAAGACTATTGTAAGCTGGTATAAAATATTTATGGTATGTATTAATTTTTCAGCAATTTCATCATGACATTCTGTCAGATTTTGTGTACTTTTCTTCTACGATCCCCAAATCTTATGTACAGTATTTTACAACTCCTCACCCTCTTGCCTGGGGAGCGGCGAGTTGCGTTGGACACACCAGTTCTCGTCTGATCACTGAAGTTAAGCAACGCAAGCCCAGTTAGTACTGACATGGGTGGTCGCTCGGGAAAGCTTGGTACTGCTAATACCCAATAATCGTCGCATTAGTGTAGTGTTTGTGTAGTATATGCATTAGAACTATGCAGTGGACGGGTCTCTAATGACCTCGTAGTTGACGGGACCTTAAACTCCAACAAACAAACAAACAAAATCTTGCCTGGGAATCGATAAGTGATGCATTTAACTTTTACATATAATGGTACTATTTTGAAGAAGCCATTACAATAGGTCCTCTACTGCCCCTTCGATAATGTTCTATGTTCAGTGGTTTAACCAACTGCAAATTGGACCGCAACTGTTGGACTGGCAGGATAGAAATAGGGATAGCAATGCAAAAATTCCTCATCATTTGCAAAGTTGAATCAAGTATCAGATGAAATACTTGAGAGCGGCGAGTTGCGTTGGACACACCAGTTCTCGTCTGATCATTGAAGTTAAGCAACGCAAGCCCAATTAGTACTGACATGGGTGGTCGCTTGGGAAAGCTGGGTACTGCTAGTACCCAATAATCGTCGCATTGGTGTGGTGTCTGTGCAGTATATGCATTAGAACTATGCAGTGGACGGGTCTCTAATGACCTTGTAGTTGACGGGACCTTGGCTTAGTGTGTCCCACCCGAATTCCCTAATCATGTCAGAAACACGCTCCCTGCGGGAAAACCTATGTAATCCAATTCTTGCTGCCCTCCTTTGGATCATGCAATCCAATGCATTGTCTCACATTGGTTTGCAATTTAAGGCAGGGACAGTTGACAGTTTAAACATAACATTAATTATAGATCAACATCATCATATCCTTATCCCGCCTGTGGCAGGGTTGGGTCTGTGGGTCCACTGAACATGTTCTGACTGGGGGGCATCCCAAACAGGCGTCTGGAACTCGCAGGAATATTGGCTGGGTTGTCTGTGGGGGGGGGGATGCCGGCCTACCCCACTTGTTCCAACATCGCTTTATACAACCCAAATAGAAACTTTGGCAGGTAAAATTAATGCTTTGTTGGTTATAGATCAACGAATTGATCAAAGCATGGTTTGATGGGTTTTTTCGACACATTTTTATATCTAGAAGAAATGCCCTAATGGAAAAATGGATATCAAAAGAATTGTAAAGACTTATCAAGAGCTACTGCCAGGAAAAGATGTTCTGAATTTTTCGATGTATGTATTTCGTATAACCGACTTGGATCAAAATGGCTACATCGATTTCAAAGAGTTTCTTCTCTTAATGAATCTGACATCGCGTGGGACCGTTCCAGAAAAATTGAAATGGGTCTTCAGGCTTTATGACTTGAATGGTGATGGAAGAATCTCTATCTATGAAATGACGTTATTCTTATTTGTAAGTATGTTGAAACCATCAAGATTTCGTTTTGGCTGCACAATGTCCTTTTGATGCAGGTTACGTGTGACTGCGTTGTCAGGACTTAGCAGAAATGGGAAGGTGCCACATTTTGCTAGACAAAAAATAACATGATTATTTATAGCATACATTTCACACAGATCTAGTCAAAGGTCGTTGACAGGAAACTGTATGTGCTAAAGCACTCTCAAGCAGGGCCGTAACGAGGGCGTGGCGAAGAAGGCGGCTGCCATGGGCGCAACTGGGTTTGGGGCGCACAATGTTTAAGTTTTTTGGCATTATTGGGTTACGAGCAAGCGAAAGTTAGACACTTGCCACAGGCGCTTCATACCCCCGTTACGGCACTGCTCTCAAGTGATGGTCAATCTTGGTGTTGATTTTGAAAATCATGTCGACGGCTGTAATAATCACCTGCGAGCATTTCTTCTTTTACATTTTTCAGGCTCTGTATAAAGTATGGGGCACAGATTTGGAATACTGGACTATTAACAATGCAGTCGACAAAGCTGCTAATCTTTTCTCTAAGTTGGACACTAACAAGGATGGCTTTTTATCTGAAGAAGAATTTGTTAAGGGCTGTCTGCATGATGGTGAGCTTACAAGAATGCTTATACGGGATATTTTCTCAATTACTTACAAGAAGTAAAAATGAGATCTCAGTATTTTGTGACTAGAAGACTTTCATCCTATTAAAATTTATCTGCGAATTTGCTAATCCACAACTCTAATTAGCTGATGAAATTATATTGGGAAACTGATATCAGTCAAGAAACAATCTGTGGAATTTAGAAAAAATGAAATAAATTATGTCGAGAAACAAACAGTTTTACTTCCTAGTTCTTTAGCTCCTTACAAATTTAATTTCCTGATAATTTTATTTAGTAAAAGTTGTCAAATTTCAAGAAGTTAAAGTTCGTAAATAGTTTTCAGACGGTAGACTGACGTAAACCAAATGTCTGGTAAGTCACGCTAGCAATTTAATATCACCAAACAGAAAGAAACCTTTTTTTTACTTGTAAGGTTGTGTAGACTTGTAACATTCCTTGCAGTAAAACCTTGTTCTTTACCTCCTTTTTCGAAATATCTTACTGAGTGTCCAATGAAATTTAATTCTAGTGTTGAAAAGTAGCAACAATAACCGCCCACAAAAGATGCCAAAAAATGTAAGGAGCAACTAAACACCTCTTCAAACCTAGAAACTGCACTTCGATCGCCTGCACACAGGTTAGAACCTATTTACAAAGCAAAAGTATTATTTTCTTAAAATATTTTCAGCAGACAAAAGATATCAACGATGCATATCACGGATCATCTACAGGAGGAAATCCAATATATCCAAGGAGGACGGTTCCTCCTGATGTTGGAATCAGGACACAACGTCCTCATGGTGTCCATGATCGATTGCAAAACATGCCCACTGTGACCATCGGACAAACATCAAGACGTAATTTATAACATTACTACATTCAAATATTTTTTCTAGATAAAAATGAGTTAATTTATTAATTTATATATTTACATGGGTGCTACAAGGGCAGGAACAACAGGAGAAAGTTCTAAAACTCCTTCATATACATGTCACTACGTTCAAATTACCATGCTGGATTTCAAAAGGAACAAATATTTTTCTCTTCTCAAAGTCGGATGAGGTAAGTCCTGAAAAATACATTCAATCATTAATGTAGACTCGCTAAATTATTAGTAGAAATTCGTATAATGCTAGATTTATAAAATCTTACATATCAAAATCAACAGATTTGCTCATTGCGTGCTCAAATTCTGCAAAACTCAACTTATTGTCACCATCAAGATCAGCTTCTGCAAGGACCTTGAATAACATAAGAGGCTAATTTAAATACAGCAACAATAACCAGTAGTTGTTAGTGTGATATTCTTACTTTATCGACTATCATTTTTAATTCTTCCTCTTTTAATACAGTTAATTGTTGTTGACCAGTAATATAGCGAACTACATTCTCGATATCATTAGGACCCAATGTTCCATCATTGTCAAAATCTGGACATAAAATATCAGAAGTTGTAAGCAGTTAAAGGTTTAGACTCAGATGTGACATAATTTGAATGTGATCCATAGAATTAATGGGAGACGACTGAAGTGGAGACAGGCAAGTGGAGTCCTGTGTGATAGGAGGGTCCAAATAAAGGTGAAAAGGCATTGTTACAGGGCAGTAGCTAGGCCCGCTATGCTGTATGGAGCAGAGTGTTGGGCAATGAGCTGATAAATTAGGAACGAGTATATTAGGGATAGCCTTGGGG
The DNA here is from genome assembly GCA_013389805.1 of Trigoniulus corallinus. NCBI lineage: Eukaryota > Metazoa > Arthropoda > Diplopoda > Spirobolida > Trigoniulidae > Trigoniulus > Trigoniulus corallinus. Next base: position 13,214,835 of record JAAFCE010009109.1, read on the forward strand.
TGGGGGGACATGACGAAAAAAATAAGGAAGAGTAGATTGAGGTGGTATAGCCATGTAATAAGAGGAGGGGAGGAGGAGCTTGTGAAAGAATGTAGGTAGTTGGAAACACCCGGAACAGGGAGAGACCAAAGCAGAGGTGAGAACAAGTTGTTCGTAAGGATATGGTAGTGTGTGGGGGGTCAGCGGGGTCCTGGTGGGAGATAGGCGGGGTGTAGGGCTAGAACCTGTAGACCTGACCCATCAGCCCCTGACATCATCAAGCTCAGCAGATCACAAAACCAAATTAGAAAAATCTCAACAGGATACACTTTGTTTATGTAATGATCTAGAACAGTGTTTTTCAACCTTTTTATTGAAACGGAACCTTTTGGAGCATTTAGACTTCTCGTGGAACTCTTTGGAACATTCAGACCTTTCTCGGAACCCCATACAGTGACAGAAAAAAACATTAATTGATACAGGTGTGTGTGTTAGCATAAGCAGTTGAATTCGTGGCCTAATGTTTAAGAGAGACACCCGAAGTTCATCTTCCACAGACAAAAGTCGCTCTCGTTTCTTGTGTTTTCATTGTTAGTTTTATATTTTACCTTGCCATTGGGCCTTGGGCGGACATCACGGAACCCTGGTTGAAAAACACTGATCTGGAAACATGTTTTTTTGTCAAAAATTAACAATATGTGCTGACTATCAACATTACGTTTCGTATGGACACATGTGCAGAAGGGGTTATGTTCATTTGCATGCAGCCACTGATAACTACTGCATAGTGGCATGTGAAATATCACAATTGATGGCAATAGCCGAAGTTTGATTATAATATGTGAATTATTTTCAAGTTATTTTCTATGAAGCAGTTCGGTACTGACGGATTGTGATAGCAATAGCCGAGATTGTAATATCCAGCTTCCACTGTAGTTCCAAGCAGTGCAAAGGGATACTTACCGTACATCCTAAAAGCATATTCGATTTTAATGGAGGTAGGTGATGATTTGCTAAATACAGATACCATGTCTAGAAACTCTTCAAAGGTCATCACATCTCTGCCTTGAGTAAAGACACTGATAATTCTATCTTTGAATGGATTCACCTTGAAATATATATTAAGAGCTCAACATAATTTTAGTCCAATAATGTAATGTACTATGAAATAGTCATTATGACTTACCCTTAATTCTGGAAGAGATGCGATTTTATTAATATCAATTCCTTGATCTTTGTTCTCATTAATGGATGCTGAATCTAGTGCTCGAAATCGTTCGTAAGTACTGCAATTTAGATATTCATTTTCAGAAATGAAATACATAATGCTAAATTGAAAAACACTGTCTTTGTGAGTCATAACATTTTTTAAAGGTGCAACAGGTTCGCTGAACACGAATTCTCCAAGTTACTAATTGTGTTGCATTTACTTATCATTTTTCTTACATCTTAGTAGTAAGAAAGGAAAATTAACCAAAGGTACACCATGTCGAATGACTAATACTTTCTTTACTGTGAATACTTACTGTATTATTTCACTTCGAGACAAATAAGTCAAATCCTAATATGTAAATAAACACACATCATTAAGTCGGTAAGTCAACAAAAGAGTACTGTACAGTATAACGTGAATACAATAAGAAATGAATTTACCAAGTAATCTTGCATTTCATTTTCAGAGATCCTTATATGGCTCGGTGAGGCACCCATTTCAATGAATTAGAGTTCCAAAAAGGAAATTACGCCCAAAACCTTCACAACATTTAAGATTAATTTTCGTAATACACCTTTCATTACTAAGATACTGATAAACCTTACGTTCTACATAACACACTAGGTTTCCTTAGTTGCTCGATAGATGGCAGATCGAATGTGTGAAAATGTTGAAAAGTAGCTTTTTCGGCATCATTATTACACTCTTATCCCGCCTGTGGCAGGGTCAGGTCTGTGGGGGTCTAGCCCTTCACGCCTGTCTATCTCCCACCAGGTCCCCTTGTTTGTTTGTTTATTGGAGCTTAAGGTCCCGTCAACTACAAGGTCATTAGAGACCCGTCCACTGCATAGTTCTAATGCATAGACTGCACAGACACTACACTAATGCGACGATTATTGGGTATTAGCAGTACCCAGCTTTCCCGAGCGACCACCCATGTCAGTACTAACTGGGCTTGCGTTGCTTAACTTTATTGATCAGACTGGAACTGGTGTGTCCAACGCAACTCGCCGCTCCCACCAGGTCCCCGTCCATCCCACACACTACCATATCGGTACAGATAACCTGCTCCCACGTCTGCTTTGGCCTCCCCCTCTGTTGTTGTTTGTTGGTGTTTTAGGGCCCTTCAACTACAAAGGTCATTAGAGCCCCGTCCACAGCATAGTTCTTATGCAGAGACTGCATTTCGGGCGAGAGAGAAACCCTGACTGCACCTTCTTTCAGGTGAGAAGTAAACCGAGGTTCTGCGTCGCGTACGATGACATCTGCACGTGAAAGAACCCTCTCTGTTATGGAACGAGTAGAGGAAGCAAAATGTGCAGGTGTTGGACCTCGCCCCCTGGGTCCCAACGAACAGTAGAGAGACGATAAAAAGGATAGGGGTTGCAGCTTTGGTCGGCTACCGGGTGAGGGAAAACTGCAATACATACTGTATATCGCCCTTGGGTCCACTCGGAGAGACAAGATGGGTACCCTCGCCTGCTACTTGTAACCTAGCCCTATGCTTTTTAGCGAGTAGTAAGAACAGTAATGTTCAGGCCCATTGCTTCAGCCAGTCCCTCCTAGGAAGGCAGAACTGATTAAACGACTTGTCTGTCGTCACTTACGAATGACTATTCCAAGTGGTGGCACATTTCTTCAATCTCTCTGAACAGTGGTTGAGAATCGCTGCTCTATACTCACCACTCCCTTTAACCCTTAAGTAGGCGCGTAGGGTCACAGCCAATTCAAATGCAATAAAAAAATAGAATGCATTATTTTTCAAACCTGCCATACCCAGTAGCTTCATATTTTCGATTGCCATTTCTAATTCTGTGGGGCTTTAGCTGCTAAAACATGCAGAAATGCAGTTTTTATTGATTTTGACCCCATGCGCTCACTTACGTAACTTTCCATCTCTATGGGATTTTACATGTAATGCAGGATTTTCATGATTTTACATTTTATTTTTCCATTGAATTTCCCAAACATGCACTTGAAAATTAGGTTTTTTTTTAACTATTTTGATAATTTTGTAGTGAAATTTCATCTCTTCATTAAAATAGTAAACATTATGTATTATTATTTGCAGCTGTTATGTTTCAAAACCACTTGGTTAATTTAATATTCATAATTAAATTTGGGGTCAATATGACCCCATGCGCCCAATTGTGTGATTTTCTCAGTGCGCCTACTTAAGGGTTAATGAAATCACCCTATCAGATGCAGGAAACAAAAACGGATGTGCTCTTTGCCTTAGGGCTCTCGTAGGGCTTATTTTCGGGGAAGGGCTTATATTAAGCACATCTTAAAAATGTTGGTAGGTCTTACTTTTTGGCTAGGTCTTATTTTTGGGGAAACACGGTAGCTAGGGTGACCAGACGTCCCGATTTCACACTTCATGTCCCGCTGTCAGTCTCTTGTCCCGGCGGGACGACCATTTGTCCCGCTTTGTCAGCAACTTTTCAGAAGCATTTACGGGAAGTTCTGCAGGGCAGTGGTTAGGCCAGCTTTGCCATATGGTTCAGTGTGCTGGGAATTGAGGAAGAGCAACGTTAACAGAATGCAAGGAGCTGAGATGTGTGGGGTGTCGAGAGCTGATAGAATTACGAAGAATGAGTATATTAGACGTAGTCTGGGGGCGGTGGATATCGCGGAAAAGATGATGGAGGATAGGTTGATGTGGTATGGACACGTAATGAGAAGAGGGGAGGAGGAGCCCGTTAGCTCCATTTCAGGAATGCAGGTGGTCGGAAGCACCCGGGGCAGGGGGATAGAAAGCAGACGTGGGAGAAGGTTGTCCATAAGGATATGGCAGTGTGTGGGGTGGAGGGCTGGAGTCCGCAGCATTCTGTGCTGGATGGACACACATTCAAGCTATAAGGTACATTAGGTCGCACGGTTTGCTTTTTGCTCTTCAGGAAAGAATGTCTCACCACCCCTACTTCGGGGCACTCGCCGAAAGCCCCTGTTCCACTTTGCCTTCTGGAAAATCCGGTCACCTTATATTAGCACCACCCAGTTTTCTCAAATGGCCACCCATGTCAGTACTAGCTGGGGTTGCGCTGCTTAACTTCAGTGATTAGACGAGAACTGGTGTGTCCAGCGCTATTCGCTGCTCCCTTGGTCTCCCCCTGCCTGGGTGTTTCCAACCTCCTGTATTATGATAATACACCTGGCGAGTTCCTCCTCCCCTCTTTGCATGACGTGTCCATACCACTTCAATCTACTCTCCCTCATCTTTTTCAACATGTCCCCCACCCCCAGCATCCTCTAATATACACGTTCCTAATTCTATCAGATTTCGATACCCAGCTCATATACCACAGCATTCGCATCGTGGCTACTTGCATTCTGTTTACGTGGATCTTCCTCACTGCCCAACACTCTGATCCATACAGCATATCTGGCCTAACCACTGTCCGGTAAAACTTTCAATTTGATTGGGACCCTCCTATTACACAGGACTCCACTTGCCTGTCTCTACTTCAACCATCCTCCATTGATTCTGTAGGGACAAGATCTCTTACTTACCCCTGTTGGTAAATCATCTGGACAGCTTAAATAGTCCAAGTGTGCATGCGTTTTGTTACCTTCTTAGGCCAGGCGCACACTAAGTCAAAACTGTCTCACGACAGTCTTATGAGCTCAGTTTGGGCAATGAAAACCAATAGGTAGCCCCACACTTGAACAAGGCGTCTAGCAGACAAAACTCATTAGAGAGCTTGAGTGATCCATTATAGAACAACGTGTGTTACACAACATAAAAACACAGTAGAACGTATGGTTTTGTGAAAAACGCAGTTTGAGTGCTCTGGAACCAGACGTTATCTTTAACGTCCTGCCCTCTATTGGTTGGAACATGAAACTTGGTTCCTTTCAAAGTAATTTTAGTTATTTTGAATGGGTCTGCCATTTTATCATAACGTTCGTTTAAACCTATGTAGAACTTATGATTACTTCAGCATACGCTCAAACACACCTTTCTAATTTTACTTTGGAATGTTGCACATGCGTCTGCTTTGTATAACATGTGTTGTTCGAAAACGGATCACTCAAGCTCTCTATTGACAACCACAGAGCACATATGACTGTCGTTAGACAGTTTTGACTTAGTGCGTGCCTGGCCTTATCTGTTCTCTATTGTTGTAATTTACTTTGTTAACAATAGGTCTTGCAATAGGCTGGCTTGTAAGGACATATTGTGTGGTCCCTTGGCAGCGAGTCATGCATACCCTTTGATCACAAAGGTCCAGGTACAGCGAAAGACCTTAGGGTTGGCCATTTAGGATACATAAAAAGGACATTTCGCTGGGGTCAGAAACAGTATATGCCAACACGGTCTATGCAAAATACTTTCCGTCATTACAGTCTGATGCAAGCACTCTTCATGAACGGAGTCTGCATGCATTATCTGGTATAGTGTGCCCTGAAAATCCCAGCTCAAAACGATCTCTAGCATTAAAAATGTGTCCTGCCACAAAATTCGTGCCTCTGATTTCTTTTCCTTTATGACTATCATCATCATCCTTGCCCAAGAACGTGATAATTCTATGGGTCACATTCGAGTCTATCTCTCCATTGCTTTGGAACGTTGATCCTAAGTACTTTACCTCTTGCATCTTTGTCACCAGTTCGCCCCTAGAGAGTACGTCATAATTATTTTCCTTGAAGAATAGACTGATAATATTAATAGGATCCTAATTTTAACTGGTGAACACCGTTTTCAGATGTCTTTGACAGTCCAGTAAGGTTTATTTCTGTCCACTACGATGATCACTGTGATCGCTAAGAGGGGGCCACGAGACCTCTAAGGGAGGGAGGGGGGCAACCCGGGCATTTGTCCAGGCGCCATTTGGTTGCAAGTGTGAAAACAGAACACGAGAACAGTGCGCTGCTTCAAGGGGCGGCAATTTGTCCTTTTGTCCGGGGCGGCATAAGTGCTAAAGCAGGCGCTGATAGAAGTAAAATATGAATTTCGGATTCAATTTTTTGTTTTGTTGTTTGTTGGAGTTTAAGGTCCCATCAACTACGAGGTCATTAGAGACCCGTCCACTGTATAGTTCTAATGCATATACTGCACAGACACTACACTAATGAGACGATTATTGGGTATTAGCAGTACCCAGCTTTCCTGAGCGACCACCCATGTCAATACTAACTGAGCTTGCGTTGCTTAACTTCAGTGATCAGACGAGAACTGGTGTGTCCAACGCAACTTGCCGCTCCCTTCCGGATTCAAGATGTCAACTATCTTTTATTGAATAGTGCAGTGGTTCCCAGCCTTTTTCTTAGATCGACCCCTTTAATTAATTAAAAGAATGGGCTTAGTTCATCGACCCCCCCCTTCATTTTTCTCTATAATTTGCACCTGATGTACAGTATACAACATCCCACCTTGGTGGCGTAGGGGGATACTGGACCGAGGTGGGTTGGCTTCTTTTGGTCAAGAGAGATGCCCCAAATGCTTCTTCCTTTGAATAAGAATTAAAATTGAGGTCCCTTGTGGTGTACGATGGCCCCTGCATGTAGAAGTACCCTCTCTGTTATACACCGGGGTAGAGGACGCAACATTTTCAGGTGCAGGAGCTCGCCCCTCCCCTAATGTCGGTGGAATTCCCCAACGAACAGTAGACTGATGATCAATAAGCATAGGGGTTGCAGCTGTGGTCGGCAACTGGCTGGGGAAAACAGTCTAATATATCACCCTTTTGTCCATTCAAGGGGACAAGATGGGTACCCGACCCTGCCATAGACGGGAAAAGGGTTGGGAGTTGCTTGTTGGGCCTAGAAGGAAGTAACGAACAATGCATTCAAATAAATGCTGCATATTTAGCTGTCGACCCAATGAACATCACTGACCTCCCCCCCTTTAAAATTCCATTGACCCTCAGGGGGTCTGTATCGACCGCGTTGGGAACCACTGGAAAAGTGTAAAAGGAAGCAGGTGCACAACAGTAGAAGAATGGAGGCAGAAAAGAGCAGAACAAAAGGACCAAATGGGAGATTATTGAATATCGTAAATGAGATTCTGATATTGGTTTTTGACGACGTATAGACCCTAGGTGAAATATAACGTGGAAATGTGCTCTGTCGTCAACAGACGACAATATTTCCTACGTTATTAATTTCCTGACCTTTTTTTTCATTTCAGTGTCACGAGAACTCGTCCGTAGTTGAAAATGAGGTCCATGGAATGTAGTTCAAAGTAAGTTGAATGCATTATTTAATATTTCATGTCTGAAACAAGAACATTCTTCTTGTCTAATCGGTTCCTGAATTGATAAGAAAAAATTTTCTTGTCTAAATCTTAACATCTGTCCAAAGGATCTACGAACAAATTACAGAAAACACTAGGAATTTAATCATTAATATCATTAGTCAACATATCATAGTATTAATCACAAAATAATAATGGAATTTCTGGATTTTTTTATATTGTTTCTGGAATGGCGATCTCTCCACTGGGTCAGGCGACATTTTTACACTTTTGAAGAACAGCAGAAAGTTTTCAAAATACAAAGTGTCCTTTCAATCATCCAGGTTCTAAAGGTGCATTTGCCTTAAATTTGTATTTAAATATTATTTTGCCAAAATATTACGTGAAGGGAAAAAACTTGAAAATGGTTGAAATAATATCAAATAATAACCGACAAAAAAGAAAACGAAGAAAGTAAGTCATTATCATAATCAAATCTCACTACTTATGGTAATATCCCTTTGCGGTACAAGAGCAAATTTCCAATTTCTGCATCATTCATGCAACCGAGGACAAATTCACGTTCAGTTAACAAATGTGTTGGTGGATAACCAAGCTGAGCAAATATGTCTTTCGTTCTTGATTCGATCATTGGATACGTCCATGAAACCGGCCCACCTTCGTCCAGCAAGCGATACATCGCCTTTTTGAAATAACGGCACATCATGAGGGAGAAAAAAAGACATGCATAATGTAAAAAACTATGGATTGGGCGCAGTACCGGATTTGAGGTCCCTTTCAAGCCCATTTGAGGCCATTTTCTTAAGTTTTAAAGCCCGCTAAATGTTGAGGCCCTAGGCTTCAGCCTATTTAGTCTAGTGGTAAATTCGGCACTGATTGGGTTTGTTTGTTGGTGTTTTAGGTCCCATCAACTGCAAGGTCATTAGAGACCCGTCCACTGCATAGTTCTAATGCATAGACAACACAGATACTACACTAATGCGACGATCAGTGGTTCTAGGTTGGATACTGGATCGAGGTGGATTGGTTTTTTTCGGGCGAGAGAGATGATGGCTGGAGTGGGCCTTCTTTCGGTTTGTTTGTTTGTTGGAGTTTAAGGTCCCGTCAACTACAAGGTCATTAGAGACCCGTCCATTGCATAGTTCTAATGCATATACTGCACAGACACTACACTAATGCGACGATTATTGGGTATTAGCAGTACCCAGCTTTCCCGAGCGACCACCCATGTCAGTACTAGCGGGGGTTGCGTTGCTTAACTTCAGTGATCAGACGAGAACTGGTGTGTCCAACGAAACTCGCCGCTCCCCACTGATTGGGTGACCTACACAGCAGATACAGGTTTGTTTCGTGTACAAGGTATGCCATCTTAGGCAACACTGCACGGGCTTCTTGCGATGGGCAGTTGGTCGGTGAGTGACTATCAATTTCTATAAAAATAAATGAATGGTAGCGCACTGCCTACCGCTTAACCACACGGTTGCGTGGCCGTCACAATTGGACGCAGCGAACTTGAAGACCACACGGTGATGGGATTGGCAACTTGTACAGACTTGCGTGACGCCATATTCCCACGCGATTTTCATTAACAAAAAAAAAAAAAAAAAACGCTGCAATGGACTTTGACTCAGAGAAGCTTATTTTTTAAAATCGTCGAGATCGGCGAGGGCAAACCGTGCACCCAAGACCACACACCAAGGCGGTTGGTTGACCCGTGCGTTGTTTCCCTTAACGTATAGGCCCGCTAGGCACTTGACTGGGGCCCCTTGCTAGTCTGTATATGTCAAGTGACCATTTACATCTATTCATGTGAGTGGTTGTTGTAGGGGCCCATTATGCTGATAATAATGGCACTGTATGCTGTCGTAAAGAAGCCTGAAGCTCAAGGGGGCCCTTAGAGGTTCTCCTGAACTAATTTGTAATCTGGAGGAGCCCAAGAGAGTTCAAGAGTTATAGTTATATTATTGAATGACTGCTACAAATCTAAGAAGAACCTCCTGTTGTGTTGTGCAGCCAAGTTGTGTTGGGCACACCAGTTCCCGTGAGATCACTGAAGTTAAGCATCGCAAGCCCACGTCAATACCAACTTGGGTGGTTGGTAAAGACGATGGGTGCTGCAAATTAACCCTCTCCTTCGTTCTTTCACCTAGCTCCTCACCTCCTGCGGGCAGCCTCCTAAGGCTTCGTCCTATTATGGCTGCCTGGCTTACTCCCCAACCCACAAAGTGTAAAGTGTAATAATCCTGTACCAAGTTCTATATATCCCCTGGGTCCATTAGAGCGGCTAGTTGCGTTGGACACCAGTTCTCGTCTGATCACTGAAGTTAAGCAACGCAAGCCCGGTTATTACTGACAAGGGTGGTCGCTCGGGAAAGCTGGGTACTGCTAATACCCAATAATCGTCTCATTAGTGTAGTGTCTGTGCAGTATATGCATTAGAACTATGCAGTGGACGGGTCTCTAATGACCTTGTAGTTGACGGGACCTTAAACACCAACAAACAAACAAACAACTGGGTCCATTTATCATTAAAATGAAGTCCAAGCAGGCCCGCCTGTTTTAACTCTGAAAACAAAGTACTATTATTCATTGCCTATTCAGTGAATTTCATAATAGAATTTTCAGGCTGCTGAGTCTACATTAAAGAGTCTTCTAAAAGGACTACAGGGATGGGCTGAGATGTCAAGATCTGTGGGGGTCTGTTTTCTGGGAGCCTAATGTTCTGTCCAGTCTCAACTTGGAGGATTGTGTCCTCAGGTTGGCAGACCTCACCCAAGTTTTGTCAACTTCTTGTGAGTTTCTGATGTGGCATTTTCCGCCTACTGTTGCCATCATCTTTCTTACTCTTTCTGAGTCAATGCCTCAAAGTCATCGGAACCCGACTGTGCCATTAAACCATTCCTTTACTATTATCCCCGCACTCTTTCGTTTGTAGGTTGCCTTGGTTATTGGTAACTTAGGATCGGATGTCCCACTTCTGAAGCCAATTTATGGAATTAAAGATTGAATTTCTACAACTTTGAAACTTTTCGTCCATAAAGGATTCTTTTAAGTGCAGGCAGCATTGTGCACATCACTAATGTCTGGCCTTCATATTAAGGTTTTGTTATCGGTTCTCATTACTTTATTTGATTTTCTTTCTTTCGTTGATGTTTTAGGGCCCTTCAACTACAATAGTCAATAGCGCCTACTTCACTGCTTGGTTCTAATGCAGAGTCTGCACAGTTACTACGCTGTTATGACGATTTTTGGGTATTAGTAGTACCTTGTTTCCCCAAGCGGTTACCCATGCCAGTACTAGCTGAGGTAGCGTTGTTTAACTTAAGTTATGTTGCACTACTTATTTCTGGAGGTAATTTACTGAGCGGGACGACCTACTCCACCTGGGAAATGTATTTATATGTAGACTGTACTCCATTTTGTTTTGTTGACGTTTTGGGACCCTTCAACCCCCGCAGAGATTGCACAAACGCTACGCTAATGCGACGATTTTTGGGTATTAGCAGTACCCAATTTTCCCAAGCGATCACCGATGTCAGTAGTAATCAGATGAGAACTGGTGTGTCCAATGCAATAAGCCGCCTCCCCCCCTCCGTGTAGAAAGGGTTGCTGTACTTGTAGAGGGCACAGCTTCACCTCTCATCTGAGAGGAGATACATTTCAGGCTTCCCCATCGACTGAAACAGGCCACCTTCCCACCTTTGACAGGATCAAACCTGAACCATGGGCCCAAGACCCAAACAAACTTCCACCGAGCTTTCTTTTGAGTCCACCGAAAATCTCAGGAAGGAGCCTTGGGATGAAATGGCTAATGCGTTACTAAGGCTTGCCAGAAAATCCAAGTGCTGGTGTCTGAGGACCCCGTGACTTGAGTTTGGTGTTATCGGTAAATCAGCCCCTTTCAGTGCCGGATTTAGATATTGAGAGGTCCTAGGCTATTTCAATTTTGAGGCCCTTTTCTTAAGCTTTGAAGCCCGCAAAATGTTGAGGCCCTAGGCTTCAGCCCCTCTGTGCTTGCCCCTTTGTAGAAATTAGTTTTTGGTGATAGTTGGCTACTCACATTGACGATTCCCATCATTTCTCGAAAATCTATTCTTCCATCACCGTTGGCATCTGCTAGTCGAAAAGTCCATCGAAGTTTCTCCTCGGCATTGGACGTTGAAGCCAAATTAATCATTTGCAGGAATTCTTTGAAGTCGATGTAGCCACTTTTGTCGATGTCGGTTACAGCGAACACATATCCGCAATATTCAATAACGTCCCCGTTAGGATATAATTGGAGGTACATCTGAGTTAATTTTTGTCGATTCATTTTTCCGTCGGGACATTCTCGCTGCAAAGAGGTGAGAACAATTGGACACCATAATCAGCTTACCATACAAATTGTTGCTAATCATTATAATGTATTGTGTCATATTTTTGCACATGTAAGGCTTACCGCGAACTTCTCGTACCATACTCTAATTTGCTCTTCAGTGTAATTAGTGTGAGTTCGCAGGAATTTGATATCAGCATTACTCAAACCAGTAGAGAAATAAGATCCCATTATGACCACCAAACGAACTAGAAAATATTAGAAACAACTGCACATTATATGAATTAAGGTCCTTTCGAAGGAAGAGTTGAGAGCAGTGCCGGATTTACCAATAGACTAATTAGGCTGAAGCCTAGGGCCTCAACATTTATCGGGCTTCAAAACTTAAGGGCTTGAAAAAGGCGGGAGCGGCGAGTTGCGTTCGGCACACCAGTTCTCCTCTGATCACTGAAGTTAAGCAACGCAAGCCCAGCTAGTACTGACATGGGTGGTCGCTCGGGAAAGCTGGGTACTGCTAATACCCAATAATCGTCGCATTAGTGTAGTGTCTGTGCAGTATATGCATTAGAACTATACAGTGGACGGGTCTCTAATGACCTTGTAGTTGACGGGACCTTAAACTCCAACAAACAAACAAACAATTGAAAAAGGCCTCAAAATTGAAATAGCCTAGGGCCTCTCAATATCTAAATCCGGCACTGGTTGAGGGGCAAACATAAATGGATAGAAATGAAGTCAAGCTGAGCAAGTGCAGACATTTCAGTTCATCTGATGAGGACAACTCATAAATTATGAAAGTTTCGGCTTTCACTGGAATTTTCCTGTTCCTGACTGTATAGGCATAGTTCAAACTCTCTTTCACAGGAATATCCCTGCCAAGCTTGGATAGTTTGGTTGATTGCTTTGTTGATGTTTTAGGGCCCTTCAACTACAGTTATCATTAGAGCCCCGTCCACTGCGTAGTTCTAATGCAGAGTCTGTACAAACACTATGCTGTTACGACGATTTTTGGGTATTATCAGTATCCAGTGTTCCCAAGCGGTAACTATGCTAGTACTAGCTGGGGTTATGTTGCTTAACTTCAGTGATCAGACGAGAACTGGTGTCCCCAACGCAATACAGACGCTTCCAACTTTACTTTCCATTCGATGGAAGCCGCACTCGGACCTCTTTGTTTTACCCGAAAAGGAGCAAACCCACTTCGATCCAGTATCGAACCTGAAAACAATAACGCAGTACAGGAGTCAAATACGCTACCTCTGCCCCACCGAGGTGGGCCAAGAGTGGTTGCACGAGATTACCGAACCTACCCGAGCGACTGTATTGCGTTGGACACATCAGTTCTCGTCTGATCACTGAAGTTTAGCAACGCAATGCCAGTTAGTACTAGCATGGGTGGCCGTTTGAAACAAATGACCATTTTAGTTGAAGGGCCCTAAAACGCCAACGAAACAAACTTCACGTAGATTTTTATGACTTGTTCTTCTGTGCTGCCCTCAAAGAAACGCATGAATAAGCCGTTTACCGAAATAACCATAGCCCACTTCAGTGGCGTAACTTGTAGGGGCAATGGGGCCAGCTTGCTCCGGGCGACGGACAAAGCGCTATCTTGTGGGCGCCTTGCCCTCCTTGCTAGGAATCAGTCGCTGCAACACAATGTCTGTGCAATGACTTTACGGGAAATAAAAGGTGCACCGTGTACCATGTCTGCTCAGGACAAGCAATAAGGGTGGCGGGGCCACTTCGCATACCTCTTGCCTCGGGTGCCACAACTGATGTTACGCCACTGGCCCACTTTACTATAATTAAGAAAATGTTCAACAAGGAAACAGGGGGTTAGAAACAAATGAATTTTACAGGGGCGGTGGTCACAGGCCCAGTAGGATAAACTTTTACTAACGTTCCATTCAACGTAGTACATCTACTTACATTAAAAATTCACTTGAAATTTCTTTATAATTCGACTAAAAATTTAGAACTGACTTCTTGGCCTTAAAATTCAGAGAACGAAACCGTGGACAAATAATAGTTAGAATGAGTAACTCGAAAAACGTTAAGTGTGTTGAAATTCGAATTTTTACAGAATAGTAAATTTAGATCAAAAATAACGGTAACTTTCGAAAATATGACGTAAATGCAGTTATGGAAGTCCTGCGAATGCGTAGCATTCCTAGCAAGGACATGTGCACCTGCGCAGGACGTAATTCGTCTGCTTTGTGTAACATACGATTACGTCTCACCCTAGCGTAGGCCGGATAGAGGTTAGAGGTTTCTTGGTGGTCCTTGGTTGGCGGTCCTAAACAGTTCCAGGTACTAATTTTGGGCCTAAAACTTCTTATGATTTCGTATGCATACCCGTTAGGCTATCATTCATCATCATGTCATCTCAAAGCCCTCTGCTGTAGCAGCGTTTAGGGCCCATTCTATCTTTTCTGTCTTGGTCTCAAAGAATTTTTAATCCGGCACTGGCCCAGAACATCTCATAGTAGGAAAGCAACTCCTAATCCTTTTCCCGCCTCTGGCAGGGTCGGGTATCCATCTTGTCCCTCTCAATGGATACATTGGACAGTATTTTTCCGCAGCCGGCTGCCGACTGAAGCTGCAACCCCCTATGCGTTTTTAACGTCGGTCTACTGTTCGTTGGAGCACTCCATCGACGCCGAGGGGCGAGCTCCTACACTTGGGAATTTTGCCTCTTCTACCCTTTGCATTGTAGGGCTGCAAGTTTGGTTTGGTGTGATAGGAGGATCCCAGTGAAAATTAAGGGAACGTTTAATAGGTCAGTAGGTAGAGCAACCATGCTGTATGGGTCAGAGTGCTGGGCAGTTCGAAAATGCCACGAGAACAAAATGAGGGTAGCTGAGATGCGTATGTTGAGGTATATGTGTAGGGTCACAAGAGCAGTTTGTTGGTGTTTTAGGGCCTTTCAACTACAAGGTCATTTGAGCCCCGTCTACAGCGCAGTTCTTATGCAGAGACCGCACAGACACTACGCTATTGCGACGATTTTTGGGTATTAGCAGTAACCAGTGTTCCCAAGCGGCCACCCATGGTAGTACTAGCTGGGATTGCGTTGCTTAATTTCAGTGATCGGACGAGAATTGGTGCGTCCAACGCAATTCGCCGCTCCCCACAAAAACAGGGAGGGTGAGAAACGAGTATGTTAGGGGTAGCCTTGAGGTAGGGGACATCGCAGAAAAATGAGGGAGGGTAGGCTGAGGTGGCATGGGTCCCCCTCAGGAGGGTGATGGGAGTGATTTGAGGAGGAGTGATGAAGATTTGGTTAGATCGATAGGGAAATACACGTGGTGGGCCACAAATGGATAGGGAGCGGGGAATTGCGTTGGACACACCAGTTCTCGTCTGATCACTGAAGTTAAGCAACGCAACCCCAGTTAGTACTGACCTGGGTGGCCGCTTGGGAAAACTGGGTACCGCTAGTATGCAAAAATCGTCGTATTAGTGTAGTGTCTGTGCAGTCCCTGCATCAGACCTACACAGAGGACGGGGCTCTAATGACCTTGCAGTTGAAGGGCCCTAAAACACCAACAAACAAACAACACAAACGGATAAGAGGTGGACCTAAAACTACCTGAGAGCAGGTAATTTGACAGGCTATGAAAACGTGTGGGGTTAGGGATGATCTGGCTCAAAATAGATGTTAGTGGAGGAACACAACCTCACTGACCTCGCCATGGGTGTCATGGTGTGATAAGGGTAAGGCAAGGCGCAAAATGAGGCCGCAGGGTGAAGCAGCATGACGCAGCCCTGCGAAATTCTGCTAGCAGGCAATCACCACACATTGAATCGCAGTTTTTCAACATACTGGTTTGCAATTTGCGTCAACTAAAATGGCTTTCAACGTAACAGTGATTGCCTGCTAGCAGAATTTCGCAGGGCTGCGTTACGCTGTGTCACCCTGCGGCCTCATTTTGCGCCTTGCCTAAGAAGATGATGATACCCGTTGCATGGTAAAGGGGATTCGTTTACCGTACATGCAAATGACATTGTAAACCACACGGGACCACGGGTTTGTATCCCATCCGACGGAAGGCGCACTCGGGCCCGAAAGCAGCCAACCCACCTCGATCCCAGTAATGTACCTGGAACCACTGACACAGTTATGGAACATGCGAATGACCTTCAACAGCCACCGTAAATAAATCGAATCGTTCGAATTTGCCGAAAGGAAAACAATGATGGTTTGGACTTGCAACGATAACTTCAAAATTATTTTAATATTTCCTTTAAAACTAATGCTGGCGTTTATATTATTCCATTTCGAATGAAAATTTAGGCCCATTTTTGTGAAGAGCGTTGCCAAAATTTTCAGTGGTGATACATCAACCGACATTTTATACTATAAAAGTCACTTCGCAGTTGATATAAAATTAATCGTAAGGTAAACTACTGATGGCCATCCTTTTAAATGTATTGCATGTCGAAATTAATTAAGATTTCAAGTCGAAAATGTCTATTATTATGTTGATGACTATTACTGACTATTATTGTGTTGACTTGCGTCAGTTGCATGGGTCCTGAGGGGCTCGCGGTAAGCAGGTTAAATTTTGGATGAAGGGTTGTGCCAGGTATTGCCTACCATCTTGCAAATTTTTCTTGCATGAGTGATTAGCAACTCCTAACCCTTTTCCCGCCTATGGCAGGGTCGGGTACTCATCTTATCCCACGAAATGGACACAAGGGCGATATATTGGTCATTGTTTTTCTGCAACCCCTATGCTTATTTATGGTCGGTCTACTGTTCACTGGGAGCGGCGAGTTGCGTTGGACACATCAGTTCTCGTCTGATCACTGAAGTTAAGCAACGCAAGCCCAGTTAGTACTTACATGGGTGGTCGCTCGGGAAAGCTGGGTACTGCTAATACCCAATAATCGTCGCATTAGTGTAGTGTCTGTGCAGATATGCACTAGAACTATGCAGTGGACGGGTCTCTAATGACCTTGTAGTTGACGGGACCTTAAACACCAACAAACCAAACCAAAACAAATCAAATACTGTTCACTGGGAGCGGCGAATTGCGTTGGGCACACCAGTTCTCGTCTGATCACTGAAGTTAAGCAGCGCAACTCCAGCTAGTACTGACTTGGGTGGCCGGTTGGAAAACTGGGTACTTCTAATACTCCAAATTGTCGCATTAGTGTAGTGTCTGTACAGTCTCTGCATAAGAACTATGCAGTGGACGGGGATCCAATGACCTTGTAGTTGAAGGGCCCTAAAACACCAACAAACAAACAATACTGTTCACTGTTTGGGGAATTCCACCGACACAAAGGGGGGCCTCATCTACCCGTTGCGTAGTAGAGAGGGTTCTTTTACGTGCAGGTGACATCGTACACTACCACGCGACCTCGGTTTTACTTCTCATCCAAAAGAAGGCGCACTCGCGGCCTCTCTCTTTCTCGCCCGAAAGAAGCCAACCCACCTCGGAGCAGTATCGTACCTAGAACTACTGATGCAGTTGCCGAACGTGCTAACCACTACGCCATCAAGGTGTCTAGCATGAGTGATTATGCAAGGAAAAAAGCAGAAATAACTTTCTTAATTCTGGTGGATGGCATTCTTTCCTTAGAGGAAATGGTAACGTTTGTGGAGAATTGTGGTTCGCCTCCCAACGCATTTAACAGAGGTGTGTCCACGCAGTGCAGTAATATACAATGTGTTCTACATACTGTATTTTCTCGGAAATAGACTCGGATGTGACCGATAGAATCATTGGGGGATGGTTGAAGTGGAGACAGGCAAGTGGAGTCCTGTGTGATAGGAAGGTCCCAATCACGTTGAAAGGGACGTCTTACAGGGCTGTGGTTAGGCTCGCTATGCTATATGCATCAGAGTGTTGGGCAGTGAGGAAGAGTCACGTCAATATAGTGCAACTAGCCGGGGTTACGAATGCGGCGGTATATGAGTGGGGTACCGAGAGCTGATAAATTAGGAATGAGTATATTAGAGGTAGCCTAGGGGGGGGACATCGCGGAAAAAAATGAGAGGGAGTAGGTTGAGGTGGTATAGACACGTAATGAGAAGGGAGCGGTGAATTGCGTTGGACACACCAGTTCTCGTCTGATCACTGAAGTTAAGCAACGCAACCCCAGCTAGCGCTGACATGGGTGGCTGCTTGGGAAAACTGGATGCCGCTAGTATCCAAAAATCGTCACATTCGTGTAGTGTCTGTGCAGTCTCTGCATCAGAGCTACACCGTGGGCGGGGCTCTAAGGACCTTGTAGTTGAAGAGCCCTAAAACACCAACAAACAAACAACAACGTAATGAGAAGATAGTAGGAGGAGCTCGTTAGGTTCATTTCAGGAATGCAGGTGGTTAGAAGCATCCGGGGAAGGAGGTGACTGAAGCAGACGTGGGAGCAGGTTGCCCATATGGATCCTCCGGGAATGAAGGGCTAGAACCCGCAGACCTCACTCTGCCACAGGCGGGATAAGGATATGATGATGATGTGTTCTACATATTTTCGGATAGGTTGACTATTGTGAAGGCTTGACAAAAAATGGGAAATTTCAACTCAAAAGGTCGACTGACTGAAAGTGATACTAAATTTTTAATGACACATACAGGCTTACCTGAACAGAGAATATTAAATTTGCATCACTATTTTATGGTACGTAATAATTTATACTTACTTCCTCTGACGAAATGATCTCGCATTCCTCGTAAAGTTCACTTATTTTTAATTAAATTTTAAATAATGTTGGACATTGATATTTCCAGTCCACTTGCCCGGATGGAAAAATGAACCTTGAAAAAGTGATTGAAATGCATAGAACATTACTTCCTGACAAAGAAGTAACAGATTTCTGCATGTATCTCTATTATGTAACTAACTTGGACGGTGATGGTTACGTAGATTTCAAAGAATTTCTAATGATGTTAAATGCAACATCGGGAAAATCTATCCACAACAAGTTGAAATGGGCCTTTAGATTATCAGATCTAGACGGAGATGGCAAGATTGACCTCAACGAAATGAAAATAGTCATAACTGTAAGTAATGAGATTCTTGTATAATGCATTTAATATGTTATCATCATTCGGATTTTTCAAATAAGGGCATGTACCAATCGCTGGGGGAGCGGCAAATTGCGTTGGACACACCAGTTCTCGTCTGATCACTGAAGTTAAACAACGCAGCCCCAGTTAGTACTGGTTGCATGGGTGGCTGCTTGGGAAGAATAAGACATTCCCCGAAAATAAGCCCTAGTGCTCATTTCGGCACCAAAATTGAAATAAGGCAGTGGCTTATTATCGGGGAAACACGGCAATGCCCAAAAATCGTCGCATTAGTGTAGTGTCTGTGCAGTCTCTGCATAAGAACTATGCTATGGACGGGGCTCTAATGACCTTTGTAGTTGAAGGGCCCTAAAACACCAACAAACAACAACAGAGGGGGAGGCCAAAGCAGACGTGGGAGCAGGTTATCTGTACCGATATGGTAGTATGTGGGATGGACGGGGACCTGGTGGGAGCGGCGAGTTGCGTTGGATACACCAGTTCTCGTCTGATCACTGATGTTAAGCAGCGCAACCCCAGCTAGTACTGATATGGGTGGTCACTTTGGAAACTGGGTACTGCTAATACCCAAAAATCGTCGCATTAGTGTAGTGTCTGTGCAGTCTGCATAAGAACTACACTGTGGACGGGACTCTAATGACCTTGCAGTTGAAGAGCCCTAAAACACCAACAAAATTACAAACCAAACGCTGGGGTGATGGGTGGGGTTGACGAATGAAACAACCCGTGGTACTGTGTGGTCTGTACGATATCCCCTGCAGGTAAAGGGATCATTTCTATGTGGCGAAAATTGGTATGTGCATCATCATCATCATCATCATACCCTTATCCCGCTTGTGGCAAGGTTGGGTCAGCGGGTCTAATGAACATGCTCTGACTGGGGTGACCCCAGCTTGGCGTCTGGAACCCGCAGGATAATTGACAAAGGTGTCTGTCGGGGGTTGCCGGCCTACCCCACAAAAATTGGTATGTGTAAACATAGTAAAATGTCAAGCAGTTGGAGTTCGCTTCCTAACGTTGATAATTAGGTTTCACAGTCAAACACATTGTGAATTTTGATATGGTCTTTAAGGTCTTTAACTGATCTATACATTTTCACTCTGCGTTTGGGTTACGAAATGAGAACCCGAAGAGTACAAAGAACAGGGCCATATTTACTTATAGACCAGGTAGTAACCGGGGTTAGAATTCTGAAGAGACCTTGTTTAACCATAATTTTGGTAGCGGCTTATTGTGTTGGACACACCAGTTCTCGTCTGATCACTGAAATTAAGCAACGCAACCCAAGCTAGTACTGGCTGGGGAAAACTGAGTACCGCTAATACTCAAATATCGTCGCATTAGTGTAGTGTCTGTGCAGTCTCTGCATTAGAACTACGCAGTGGACGGGGCTCTAATGACCATTGTAGTTGAGGGCCCTAAAACACCAACAAGGAAAGTACACCATAATTTTGGATAACATATCAATATTTGCGTATTCATATTTTGGTTATCATTCAGCATGCTATACAGTGTGGGATGTCGAGAGCAGATGAAAGATATCGCTGGGGGAAGAATATCGCTGAAAAGATGCGATAAAATAGATTTAGGTGGTATGGACATGTGTTGTTAAGAGGGGAAGAGGAACTGGCAAGGTCCATTACAGGAATGTAGGTTATTGGAAGGCCAAAGCAGGCGTGGGAGCAGGTTGTGCGAAAGGATATGGTGTGTGGAGTGAATGAGGACCTAGGGGGAAGGGCGGGAGTGGTGGGGGGAGCGGCTGTATTGCGTTGGGCATGCCAGTTCTCGTCTTATCACTGAAGTTAAGCATCACAGTAGTACTAAAATGGGTTACCGCTTGTGCACACTGAGCACTTACTGCTAATACCCCAAAATCGACGTAACAGCATAGCGTCTGTGCAGACTCTGCATTAGAACCACGTGGTGGACAGGGCTCTAATGACCATGTAGTTGATGGCCCCTAAAACATTAACGAAACAAAAGGAGCGGAGGGTTAGAACTCGCAGACCCGACCCTGTCGCAGGAGGGTTAAGGTATGATGACAATTCAAGGATCACTGTCCTATAAAAGTTAGGATTTCAGCGTTTGGGGCCCCTCTCGCGATAAGAGGAACACATACTTTGAGTAGATAGAAAGACCGGGGGATAATGTCCTGAGAACTGGTCTTTAAAACTTAGTCTATGAAGACGTTCGCACCAAAGGCATTTTCTGTTTTTAGCGTAGTTTTTGAGAATTAGACAGGGGATAAGGTTGACAGAATTGTTATTATAATGTGTTGCTTTGTTATGCCTTTGTGCATTTGTCAGGCTGCCTACAAGCTGCAAAACCCAGAATTGTTTGAAGATATTGATGAGACTGCTGAAGAAATGGCTACGAAGTTATTCACGAAATTAGATAGTG
This sequence comes from Trigoniulus corallinus, assembly GCA_013389805.1. Classification (NCBI taxonomy): domain Eukaryota; kingdom Metazoa; phylum Arthropoda; class Diplopoda; order Spirobolida; family Trigoniulidae; genus Trigoniulus; species Trigoniulus corallinus. The sequence goes on from JAAFCE010009109.1 coordinate 13,235,984, forward strand.
ATCGAGACGGTTTCATTAGTGAGCAAGAATTCGTCTCTGGTGGCCTAAATAATGAAAACCTCAGTCATGTACTTTTGCCTAATATCAAGCCCACGAGAATGATAGTTTAAGAATTTTAATCATGAATTCATTTGATTAAAAGTACATTTCTCTAATTGAACGACCACAAATTATAAAGCAGCAATGATATGCATCCTTAATTTTTGAGTTAATTAAAGTTCCATAAACATATATTAATACTATTTTGAACTACTAATAATCAACTTCGTTGCTAATAGAAAGTATTCACGCAGAAGAGAAGAACGACACAAGTCAGCAGCTCAGTATTACTGGTAGAGGAACCAGCAGGCCCGGCTCGTGAGTTTCAGGCACCCTAAACAAGTGGATCCATCGCTGCCCCCCCCCCCCATTAAATTTAATGTAGTTCTAAATAGTCCGAGGTCCAGGGAACTACCTCTGAAATTTCGGCCGCCGCTTTGAAATTTGCCGCCCTAGGAGACTGCCTAGGTTGCTGCCCCATGAGCCGCCTGCGGGAACGATGGACGCATCAAGGAGAAGCACTCCAAAAAAGTACGCCCCAACTATTTTTAAATGTTCAAATGCCTTAGTATAACTCTAGCTAGAAATTACAATAAGGTCCTCTACTGCTCCTTAGACAATGTCCTATATTCTGATTGGACTGCAACTGTTGGACTGGCAGTATTGAAATGGGGAGGGAGCGGCGAATTGTGTTGGACACACCAGTTCTCGTCCGATCACTGAAGTTAAGCAACGCAACCCCCAGCTACAGTAGTACTGACATGGGTGGGCGTTTGGGAAAACTGGGTACTGCTAATACCCAAAAATCGTCGCATTAGGGTAGTGTCTGTGCAATCTCTGCATGAGAACTACGCAGTGGACGGGGCTCTAATGACCTTGTAGTTGAAGGGCCCTAAAACACCAACAAACATTAGAAATGGGGAAACCAATGCAAAAATGGCTCATTAGTTGCAAAGTTGAATCATGCATCAGTTGAAAAATGCGTCCCATTGAGGCACTGAGGGGGAGCAATTACTGCATTGCTCTCCCCTCTGGATCCGCCCGTGAGAGGAACCTTGTTTCTTGTGCTCGTGTTACACAAGTTGACTCCAGGCCGAGGTGAGTTTTCCGTCAGATTGAGATCTCGTTGGCATATTTGAGAGTGTGCTTGACTTGCTAAGATATTATCCTTGCCGAGTTGATTGTCTTCTGTCCCCCAAGTGCGGCTTTGGCCGGATGAGAACTAAAGCTCTGGCCCCATTTCACGCCTATTGAAGAGTGCGGGTCCAATGAACATGCTCTGACTGGGAACGCTCCAGCCGCGCGTCTGGAGCCCGCAGGAAATACTGGCTGAATTGTCTGTGGGGGATGCCGGCCTACCCCACTGTTCCAACACCGCATTGCACAACCAAAATAGAAATTTTGGCAGGTAAATTAATGCTTTGTTGGTTATATTATTGCATGGTGTCTCACCTTTTGCACAACAACTACAATGCAACAGGAGTCAGGCTCATGCCCTCTTATGTCACTGAAGACATCTATTTAAATAGACAATGGTCTTTGCTTCAGTGTGAATGGTACGCCTGTTTTGATCATGAAAACCTTGCAAATCTATTATTTTTATTGTTTTTGGACCTGCTTGCAGACCCCTTGGACCCGCCTTGGTGGCGCAGTGGGTAGTACACTCGGTACCTGCGTCAGTAGTTAAGGTTCGATACTGGACCGAGGTGGGTTGGCTTCTTTCGGACGAGAGAGAGAGAGGCCTTGAGTGTGCCTTCTTTCGGCTGAGAAGAAAAACCAAGGTCCCGGCATTTTTACGTAATAGAACCCCCTCCATTATGCAACGGGTAGATGATGTCAAATTTCCAGGTGTAGGAGCTCGCCCCTTGGCGTCGGTAAAATTGTCCCAGCGATCAGTAGACTGACGATATACAAGTTGGGGGTTGCAGCTGTCGTCGGCAACGGGCTGTGGAAAAACACTGTCCAATATATCGCCGCTGTGTCCACTGAGAGGGACAAAATGGGTATCCGACCCTGCTATAGGCGCAAAAAGGGTTAGGAGTAGGAGAAGTTGCCTGCGGACCCCTTGGCAACATGCGACGGATCAATTCACAGTATACTGAACGAAATGTTAATGCACTGTCTTAGGCTAGCCTCACACTGGAGCCGACTATGTGCGACTCCGACTACGCTCACATTACGCGCGACTTGGTCGGACGACTTGCGTCAGCAAAGCCCCACTCATGCCTCGCAGCATTGATAAGAAGCGCAAAAGAAACTTATAAAACAAAAGATACTGTGCAAGTCGCACAGAGTCGGACGAAAATTCCCAACCAGTTCGGATCTAGTCGCAAGTCGGAAGTGTATGCACGTAGTCGGACGACTGAGTCGCAGCCAAAGTGAGAGGATGCATAGGGAAACAAGGAATGGGATTGTTCGTGCGTATTTGAACGACTACGCACGACTAAAAGTCGCTCGTAGTCGGCTTCTGTGTGAGGCTACCCTTATTCTTGTTTTTATTCTGTGAAACAGAACGGTTACAGAACGTTGACTGATAGCGCTGCTGACCATACAGGTATACTGTAGATGACTATTTGGACTTTCTGATCACGTGACGTTCTCTTCTGGCTCAGAACAGTGATTTTTCGAAAACATGCCAGTAGGAATTCTATGGTTAAATTTAAGATTTCAAATTCTGTGTGCAATTCAAATTAGTGCTGCAATTTTATTCCCATTTGATTGAGATATTGTAAGTGTACAGATTTGTTTCTGCCCATGAAGTATCAAGAGGCTAAAAATCAGCGAATTTAAACTATTTTAGGCCGTTTTTATGTAATTATCGGAAATGGGTCATGTGTGGTATGGACGACGACGCCTACACGTCTGTCTGTTTCGAGTAATGCACTACTGCAAATCAAAAAGTATCGGGACTGATCCAATAACAAACTGTGAATTTATTCATCCAAATTTATTTGGTCCCTTCGAAATACCCTCTCCCCTAATCCATTGCACCTATGCCAATGTTTTCTTAATGCTCAAAGCACCTTTGTATGCGATTTCGGGTATAGCAGGCAACACTTGCGGCCTATGGCGATTTTTCCGTAATTGCAGCTCTCCCTTCAAAACACTGTCCACGAAGCGGTCATTTCAGCCCAGGGAATAGGGTAAAGTCACACCGTAATATATCGGGCGAATAGAGAACTAGTGGAATGGTATTCGTTGATTTTTTGGCAAACAAAAATAGTGTAGGAAAGAGGTACGAGCGGGAGCATGGTTGTGGTACAAAATCCACGAATAATCTCGAAATGGGTCTTTATGAACTGCCGCTGTTGACAGTTTGACCAATTCGACATAATTGGGGACACACCAGTTCTCATCTGATCACTGAAGTTAAGCAACGCAACCCCAGCTCGCACTGACATGGGGAGCGGCTTGGGAAAACCGGGTACCGCTAATCCCCAAAAATTGTCGCATTGGTGTAGTGTCTGTGCAGTCTCTGCATTAAACTACGCAGTGGACGGGGCTGTAATGACCTTGTAATTGAAGAGCCCTAAAACACCAACCGACTTTAACGGATGCATCTTACCGGGGACCGCGCCTCCCACCGCAATCGAAGGACGATGAAATTTGAAGTAAAAAATATTTGACAAACAGAATACAGCACTCTGTTTACGCAGAAAATTAGGCCTGGGGAAAGAAGAGTGCTAGCATGAATAAAATGGGAGATACCTCCATGACCCAGCCCAACTCCTTCCGTCCCAGACATATCTTTGCAATGTCCTGGACCGACAGGACTGACCCCTTAGCATCGAGACCTCTCATATTAACGCCAACATTGATTAGGCTATTATCTGATAAATGTCAGCGTATCCCCATGGGTGTGCATTTAAAAATTATTGCAATTTTTTTTTTTCTTTTTTTGCTGAATAGGTCATTTTGGCCCTTAGATTTCAAAGAGAATGGGAATTAAGCACAGTAAAGGGAAACTCAGTAAAGTTGACAAAAAATTTCTCGTGAAACATACACGCTTTTCGGCTGAAGAAATTAAAAAGTGGTATAAAACTTTTAAGGTATTTATAAATTTGTTAGACCTTAAACTATTATGTAATGCAGGTATCTTAAACAAGCTCCTGGCCCTTAAACCATGGACAGCATACAATTGGACACGATGTGAGTCCCCATAAACAGATGCAACAGGGCCCGCTGTAGCATTTATGCCACCTCGGACAAAAACAAATACTACTCCAGGGATGACGAACTTATTTCTGTTGGGGCGCCAAAAAAAAACAAAATAAAAAAAAGTTACAGGAATATACAGGGTGTCCATGAACTCGGCAAGAAAAAAACGTATTTTAGAGGGTGTCAAACTAAGCATTTTTAGCATAAGAATGTAGGGTCCAAAGTCAAGCCTTAACAAATGGCAAGCAAAATAAGGTGTTGTATTTGATTTGGCCATACTTGCTTCCACATCAATTAATAGGCCACATGAATCACGCTTTTCTACAAGAACAGTTGCCAGAACTTATGGCAAACATTCCACCTCCAATTCACCAACAGATGTGGTTTCAGCACGATGGAGCCCCAGCACATTTGACCTTGAATGTGTGAGCTCATCTTAATGCCACCTTTGGGGACTGCTGGATTGGTAGAGGAGGACCTGTTCCTTGGCCACCATGATCACCTGATTTGGCACCAATTGATAATTTTCTGTGGGGACACATTAAAAGCCAAGTTTATACAACCCCTGTCGACTCTGCTGAGGATCTTGTGGCCAGAATTGCAGTTGCTGCTGGAGATGTGCCGTGCATGCCAGGGATCTTTGAAAGAGTTAGACCATCACTGCATAGGCATTGTGCAGCATGCATAACTGCAAATGGTAACCACTTTTAACATTTACTGTGAAAACTTTACATGAAAATTGACTATGTCTACCAAAACCTTATGGGAGTGGCGAGTTACGTTGGACACACCAGTTCTCGTCTGATCACTGAAGTTAAGCAACGCAAGCCCAGTTAGTGCTGACATGGTTGGTCGCTCGGGAAAGCTGGGTACTGCTAATACCCAATAATCGTCGCATTAGTGTAGTGTCTGTGCAGTCTATGCACTAGAACTACGCAGTGGACGGGTCCCTAATGACCTTGTAGTTGACGGGACCTTAAACACCAACAAACAACGACAACAACCAAAACCTTATTTTGCTTGCCATTTGTTAAGGCTTGACTTTGGACCCTACATTCCTATGCTAAGAATGCTTAGTTTGGCACCCTCTAAAATACGTTTCTTTTTCTTGCCAAGTTCACAGACATCTTGTATAGTAAGGTACCCCTACTTCCGGATTGTTACAGGAAATGGAAATACCTCCAATTGACTTGTTTGGCTTTATATGTTTTGGTTATCAATATTTTTTTTGCAAATATCCACTATCATATGGTTTGTGAGAAAATAAGCTGATATAGGGTGGTGGGAAACCCAGAACCATGAAAATTGTTCTACGTGCCATAGATTCGCCCGGACCAATGTTTGGGATGCCAGTCTCTAGAGAGGGTCCTGGATGCAATCACCTTTTATGCCGAGTATCCATAAAAAATGTATCACATGTGATACATGCACCCAAAGTGCATCTTAATCCTTGGATCGGGTTGCGCGGGCCTAAAAAAATACTGGTCTGGTGTCTAGGGACTACTGAGTAAGGAGTCTTTACTGGCGCAGAGATAGCCTGTTCGATCCTGCTCGAGGCGGGTGACATTGAGATAGAGAGGCCCTCAGTGCGCTTATCGTCGGGTGAAAAGTAAAGTCATCTTGTCAGGGGCGGATCCATGGGGCGCATATTTCATCTGATGCATGATTCAACTTTGCAACTGATGAAGTATTTTTGAATTGCTGTTCTCATTTCTATACTGCCGGTCCAACAGTTGCAGTCCAATTTACAGTTTGCTGAACCGCTGAAGACAGGACATTGTTTAAGGGGCAGTAGAAGACCTATTGTAATCGCTAGCTAGAATTATACTAAGAGATTTCGAATATTTAAAAATATTTGGGGCGTACATTTTTGGAAGTGCTCCCCCCTCGATCGGCCTCTGGAACCGCCCCGGCATGTTGTGTACGTGAAGTAAGATGGAGTACAATTTCCAAGTGCCGGAGATCACCACCTGGCGTGGGTGGGGGAAAATAGGCCGACTTTACACAGGTCTCATGTGTTCCCTTGTTCCATTGGAATATATGAGTACTCGATCCTGTCCCATACGGGAACAGGGTTTAGTATGATAATGTTAATATGCTTTGTTAATTATTTATTGAATGTTCGCAGACTGAATGTCCCAATGGTGAAATGGACTACGACAAACTGCTAGAAGTGTACAAAGGATTTTATCCTGGTAGCGATCCTACCAATTTTACGCGTTATGCGTTTAAGGTGTGTGACCACAAGAACCGAGGGTACATCGGTTGGAAGGACTTTATAATGATTCTGAATGTCACAAGTTCGGATGAGACTGAAACGAAACTGAGATGGGCTTTCAAGCTGATTGATATCAATGAAGATAACCGAATCACGCTGAACGAATTGACACAATTAATAAGCGTCAGTATAAATTCGTTTCTGTTATTCATGATTTGTCGTTTATAGAGAAGAATACCAGTCTAGTTTAATTAGTTTCCTTCAGGCCGAGGTCGGTATTTCCATCTGACAAGTAGAAGCCTGAAGTTTCCCTTTCCATGCAGGATCGGAAGTAAAGCTAGCACCACCCTGTGAACTCGAATTGAGTCGGAACCGGTGGCGTCACTAGGGGATGCGGTCTGCAGCGGGTATCATCACTGGCAACATGACAAATGGGGTGACACCAAAGCAGAAGAAGCGGATTTTTTCGGGAGAGGGGGGTGACACCAAGGGGGACCAACCCTAGCAACGCCACTGGTCGGATCAGTGCTGGATAATGAAACGTGGGAAGAGCTCACTGACTCTTGAATCTCCATATGTGGTGACTGTGGCTCAGCAGTTTCTTTTCGTTGGTGTTTTAGGACCCTTCAACTACAATGGTCATTAGAGCCCCGTCCACTGCTTAGTTCAAATGCAGAGTCTGCACAGACACTACGCTGTTACGACGAATTTTGGGTATTAATAGTACCCAGGTGTTCTTTTAGGGCCCTTCAACTACACGGCACTACGCTAATGCGACGATTATTGGGTATTAGCGGTACCCAGCTTTCTTAAGCGGCCACCCATGTTAGTACTAACTGGGCTTGCGTTGCTTAACTTCAGTGATCTGACGAGAACTAGTGTGTCCAACGCGATAAGCCACTCCCCCAGTGTTCCTAAGCGGGCCAGTACGAGCTGGTGCTATGTGTGTGGCTCAACGGTAGTGTTACAAGTTCGATCCTGGCTTTTTCCGGTAAGAGAGCGAATGAGTGAGAGGTTCGATACACCTGCCGCCGGATGGGATGTAAAACTGTGGTCCCATGTGGCGTGTACCCTGTCACCTGCTTGTGAAAGAACCTGGAGTAAAATATGCACTTAGGTCGATCAAGTTTCCCTCCATCCCTAAATTATCTTCAGAAGTAGAGTGCCGGACGAGAATGGAAACATACCAAACTAAGGTCCACAACTATTCACCTAAATTGTCGTTCAACACTGGTTTGCCGATGAATTTCCGTCCTGTGCTCTCCCTCTTTAATTTTTCCCTGTCTTTTGCTAGGTCCTTCCAAACGGCTGTATTGCTTTGGAGAGACACCAGTTCTCGTCTGATCACTGAAGTTAAGCAACCCAACCCCAGATAATACTAGCATGGGTGACCGCTTGGGAACATTGGGTACTGCTAGCACCGGAATCGTCATAAGTGTAGTGTCTGTGCTTCTTTAAGTTCGGGGCTTCGGTCCTGGGCTCCAAAAATGAAAGTCTGAGCCCGTTCTGCTTCCGACCTCATGGGAAGTGAACCTGTTGTAAGCGGAGTATAGGGTTAGCAAAGAAAATCTGTGTTTTGAGTACTATAATTGTGATCTGATGCATTTGTATAATTCCACATGATTGGTTAGGGCACATACAGAATGCAAGGTGACAGTGCTAAGCATATCCAGGAATCGCCTTTTGTAAGAGCAAGGAAGATTTTTGACTCTTTGAATGCTAATCAAGATGACTTCCTAACAGAAGAGGAATTTGTGCATGGGTGCATGAATGATCCTGTTGTACGCGAAATGCTTTTTACGAGTTTTAAGAAGAGACGCTGAACTATTCGTCATTCAAATTCATATTGGCCTCTTGAAGGAATTTGACCTATCTCAAAATCTGCAGTTGAATATAATTCAGTACTACTATAACATTTCGGTAATGAATCCATTCCGTGCACTTTGTACAAAAGGGCTCATTATGACTAATTTGGCTCTAACTTCATTGTCATACTTCACTTCTGGTCGGGCTGGTCACAATATGACACAATTAAAATATTACAGTACACAGTAATTATTTTTCAGAGTACATTAATAACTTACTCCAATCCCACCTCGGTGGCACAGTGAGTAGCTTGCTCGGTAACTGCGTCAGTGGTTCTAGGTTCGATACTGGACCGAAGTGGGTTGGCTTCTTTCGGGCGAGAGAGAGGCACCAAGTGCGCATTCCTTCGGGATGAGAAGTAAAACCGAGGTCCCGTGTGGCGTACGATGGCATTTGCATACAAAAGAACCCTCTCTACTATGCAACGATTAGATGAGGCAAAATTCCCAGGTGTAAGAGCTCGCCCCCTGGTGTCGGTGGAGTACCCCAACGAACAGTAGAACGGCGATGATTAAGCATAGGGGTTGCAGCTATTGTCGGCAACCGTCTGCGGAAAACGATGCCCAATAGATCAACCTTGTGCCCATTCAGAGGGGCAAGATTGGCACCCGACCCTGCCATAGGTGGGAAAAGGATTAAGAGTTGCTTGCATTAATAGCTTAAATTTCACTTACCGTGAATCTAGTGACAGAGAGAGTCATAAATTTCATCAGGGTGGTTCATTTGTAGAGTGTTTAATTGGCGAGTACATGGTTGCAGGTTCAATCCTGATCGAGTAGGAAGTAAAGCCGTGATCTCCTTTTGATGTGTACGATGATGTGTACGTGATGTCACTCTGCACGTGAAAGAACTTCATCTTTATTCCACGGATTAAATAAAATCGGTAAAATGATCCGGCGTTTGGTCATTATGTGTAGTGAAACGACAATAGAGAGTTAGTGGTGAACGTCGACGATGACGATACGAACGATACGAGGTCAAATGAGGCAAATGCGCAAGCTCAATTGCTGGTCTGCTTTTCGTGAGCATGCACAGTTGCCTCATTTGATGCAACTGTGCATGAAATGTGCATGAAACGTTCACCACTAACTCTCTAATACAGGCATCTCAAATACGCGGCCCGCAGGCCATATGCGGCCCACGATGGTCTTTCATGCTGCCCACGATGGTCTTTCATGCTACCCACGATGGTCTTTCATGCGGCCCACGATGGTCTTTCATGCGGCCCACAGAGAATTTTGAGAATTATAGGCACATTGTAAAAATGACAGTAAACGTATAGGTTAACGTTTTGTTGAATTAAATTCTATATAAAACGTTACTGTCAGGGCCCGCTCTAGTGGGGTGCAACCCGGGCATTAGTCTGGGACGCCATTTTGGCTGTAAGTGTGAGAAAAACTGCTGCTTGAACTTCAATGATATTCTTAAGGGGCGCCAACTTGTCTTTTTGTCCGAGGCGACGTAAGCGCTAGATCGTACCATTTTAAAAATGCACACACCGCTTATTATATATAGGTAGTTTACACATAACTTAGGTCATAGTGCATGCGGCCCGCAGAAAGTTTCACTGTTGTAAATATGGCCCTCCAATAAAGTGAATTTGAGACCACTGCTCTAATAATTTGGACCTAAAGGAAGCGAGAGTTGTTATAGCAACATTTGACGTCACCAGGTTGCAGAGAGTTTGATAATTGCCGCATGTGGGTACAGATTTAAAACCGCAGAGGAACGGAATTCAACGTTATTATTTCGCCTTCTTATGTGATTATTTTGCAACATCATCATCATACCCTTATCCCGCCTGTGGCAGGGTCGGGTTCGCGGGTCCATTTAACATATTCTGACTGGGGACACTCCAGTCAGGCGGAAGCGGCGAGTTGCGTTGGACACACCAGTTCTCGTCTGATCACGGAATTGAAGCAATGCAAGTCCAGTTAGTACTGACATGGGTGGTCGCTCGGGAAAGCTGGGTACTGCTAATACCCAATAATCGTCGCATTAGTGTAGTGTCTGTGCAGTATATGCATTAGAACTATACAGTGGACGGGTCTCTAATGACCTTGTAGTTGACGGGACCTTAAACTCCAACAAACCAAATCCAGTCAGGCGTCTGGAACCCGCGGGAATATTGGCTGGTTGTCAGTGGGGGGATGCCGGCCGATCCCCACTATGGGATTATTTTGAATAGAATTCTCATATTTTCGACGATATTGAAATGACGATTGAAATTTCTTCAACTTTTAATGTCTGGTGTCACTCAACAGCGCGTTATCTGTTCGATTTTGAAGAAAAGCATCTACTAACGCTTTTCTTGTTTATGTCAGGGTCGGTTACCTATCTTTGGGGAGCGGTTTATTGCGTTGGACACACCAGTTCTCGTGTAATCACTGAAGTAACACAACCCCAGCTAGTACTAACATGGGTGGCCACTTGGGAATACTGGGTACCGCTAATACACAAAAATCGTGACATTAGTAGAGTGTCTGTGCAGTAGCTGCATTAGAACTACGCAGTGGATGGGGCTCTAATGACCTTGTTGAAGGGCCCTCAATTTAACACCAACGAGCGAAGAGAGTTGGCACTCTGACTGGACACATCGCCAATCTATTGGATGGTAGTTTTACACAGCATGCTGCCTGCCAAAGCCGCAACTCCTACGCTTATTCAGCGCCGGTCTACTGTTCGTTGGGGCCCTTCAACGATGCTAGGAGGGCGGGTTTCTACACCTGGGAATTTTGTCTCATCTACCCGCTGCATAGTAGAGAGGGTTCTTTTACGTGCAAATGCCATGATGCACCACATGGGGCCGCGACCTAGCTTGCCATCCTCCGGGAATGTACTTGGGACCTATCTCCTGGTCAAAAGAAGTCAATTGAGTATCGAACCTGGAACCACTGACGCAGTAATCGAGCACGTTACCTTCGCCGCCGAGGCGGGTTTGTGTTCTATTCCGAACAACCGTTCAAAAAAATTCAAATTTCGCTTTACTGATTGGTTTAGAATTTGTATTTAGAGTTTATTCGATGCTGTAGAAAATTCATTCAAAATTCTTGCTTTGTGCAACAGTGTAAGTAAATGAATTTCATTTTATTGTTGTATCTTGAAATACTTCTCGAATTTTTTTCGTTTGGTTGGTGTTTTAGGGCCCGACAAACTACAAGGTCATTAGAGCCCCGTCCACTGCGTAGTTCTAATGCAAAGGCTGCACAGACCGTACATTAATGGGACGATTTTTGAGTATTAGCGGTACCCAGTTTTCCCAAGCGGCCGCCCATGTAATTATTAGCTGGGGGTTGCTTTGCTTAACTTCAGTGATCAGGCAAGAACTGGTGTCCATCAACGTTTTTAGGCCAATTTAGGCGACGTCTTGCCAGACCCTTTATATCGGTGTAGTACCAAGATTCTAATAAGGTTGACCACAATCGTTTTTTTTTTTCAATTCTATGTCTGATTCGTTCTTTAAACTCTTCTATTTAAGTGTGGGCATCACGAATTCGTAGTTGACCCCGTCGTAGCCCGATGTAAAAATTACAGTCCTTGATCATATTGCTTGGGTGCATTTGACCCATGAGCACATGAGCCTGCTCTAGCACTTATGTCGTCCCGGACAAAGAGACAAATTGCCGCCCCTTGAAGTAGCGCTCTGTTCGCGTGTTCTGTTCTCACACTTACAGTCAAAATGGCGCCCCGTATAAATGTCCGGGTTGCCGCCCCCCTTAGAGCAGGCCCTGCAGCTGGTACTGCCATGGGTGGCTGGTTGGGAAAATTGGGTACCGCTAATACCCGCAAATCGTCGCATTAGTGTAGCGTCTGTGCAGTCTGCATTAGAACTAAGCAATGGACGGGGCTGTAATGACCTTGTAGTTAAAGAGCCCTAAACCACCAACCAAACCAGCCATAATTTTGTGAATGTGATGTCCAATTTGCTTGTTTTATTTTCAGGTAATAATTTGCCGAAATTATGGGAATAGTGCAATGTAAAGGAAAGTTAACCAAGGATGATATTGAATTCTTGGCGCAAAACACGAAATTCACAAAAGAGCAAATTGAGGTGTGGCACAAAACTTTTAAGGTAGGCCCATAGTTGAAAAAGTGTTGTTTTTCATAAACAAATTTAAAGTCATTAACAAATTAAAGTGCTACAATGTATTAATCATATAAAGCCTGGTATTCACCACAAAAAAAGCAAAATAAGGATTTTGATAATGTTGTAAGTTTGCTTGCCTCAATCGACTTCTCAGTCCTTTCGCACAAGCAGCTCCTAACTGTTCCCGCTATGGCAGGGTCGTGTAACCATCTTGCCCCTCTGAATGGACACAAGGGTAATATAATGGACGGTGTTTTCCGCAGCCGGGTGCCGACCAAAGTTGCGACCCCCTATACTTATTAATCGTCGGTCTACTGTTCGTTGGAACACTCCACCGACGCCAGGAAGCGAGCTCCTACACCTGGGAATTTGGCCTCATCTACCTGTTGAATAGTAGTGAGGTTTCTTTTACGTGCAAATGCCATCGTACATCCACGAGACCTGACTTTTAGGCAAGGCGCAAAATGAGGCCGCAGGATGACGCAGCGGGACGCAGCCCTGCGAAATTCTGCTAGCAGGCAATCACCACACATTGAATCGCAGTTTTTCAACATACTGTGTCACCCCGCGGCCTCATTTTGCGCCTTGCCTTACTTCTTATCGGAAGGAAGACGAAATATTGGGACCTAATGACCTGTTGTACTTGTTTGCAGGGCCACAGTCCGAATGGCAAAATGACCTATAGGCAGTTAGCAGAAGTCTATAATACGTTTCGTCCTGGTGGCAACGCCGACTATTATGCCAATTATACGTTTAAGGTGTGTGACGTTCACAACCACGGCTACATCGACTTTAAAGATTTTTTATTAATGATGAATATTGCCACCAATGAACCAAATGAAGAGAAATTGAGATGGACCTTCAAGATATACGATATAAATAACGACAACAAAATCAGCCTGATGGAAATGACTCACTTGCTCACGGTCAGTATGACATTTGGTAGTGATTTAGATCAGGGGTGGCCAACTTTTGTGTACATAAGATCTACTTTTTATCTTAAAAAGGTGTCGCGATCGACTTGTTGTCATAGGCGTAGTCAAAGTAGGGAGGGGGAGGTTCGATACTGGACCCACCTCGGTCCAGTATCGAACCTAGAACCACTGAGCCCCGACGTCACCGAGGAGGGTCTTAAGTCAACATATCGCGAATGCAAATGCAACTCCTAACCCTTTCCCCGCCTATGGCAGGGTCGGGTACCCATCTTGTCCCTCTGAATGAACACCAGGGCCAGATATTGATCAGTTTTTCCGCAGCCAGTTGCCGACCAAAGCTGCAACCCCTACGCTTATTTATAGTCGGTCTACTGTTCATTTTTGGGGAATTCCACCGACGCCAGGGGGGGCGAGCTACTACACCTGGAAATTTTGACTCCTCTGCCCATTGCGTAGTAAAGAGGGTTCATTTATGTGAAAGTAAAAGCGTACACCAACATGAGACCTTGGTTGCACTTCTCATCCGAAGGAAGGCGCACTCGCGGCATCTCTTTCGCCCGAAAGAAGCCCGCCCACCTCGGTCCAGTATCGAACCTAGCCTTTACTGGCGCAGTTGCCGATCGTGCTAACCACTGCGCCACCGAGGTGGGCCTAGTTTAAGAAATGCCCTCTTGCGCTCCCATTCTTAGTTTGAGAACATGTCGAAACCTTTACGATCCCGAATCCTCCAATCGCCCGCTCTACCCGGAGTCACTTTTCTTCCGTCAATTCCATTTTTGCATTTAGCGAGTGCCGGCTATCCTGAGGGAAACTTCGGAGGAAACCAGCTACTAGATTGTTCGATTAGTCTTTTGCCCCTATACGCAGGTCTTTCCACGTCAGAATCGTTATGGACTTTCACCAGAGTTTCCTCTGAATTCGTCCTGCCCAAGCATAGTTCACCATTATTCGGGTACCAACGTGCCTGCTCTACCTCAGTCTCGGGACGGGCGACACATCGCGAGTGATCGACCTAAATTTGCTTCGCGATCGACTTGTTGGCCACCCCTGATTTAAATCATTCAGGTAGTGTGCCTCGGTGGCTCCATCATGAGTCCATGATTGTAGATTCGATCCAGGTTGAGGCCGGTGCCTCCTTTCGGTTGAGAAGGAATTTTTAAGTGTGCATTCTGTCGTTTGATTTATTTTGTTGGTGTTTAAGGGCCTTTCAACTACAATGGTCATTATCAGCCCTGCCCACTTAGTAGCTCAAATGCAGCCTGCACAGTCACTACGCCGTTACGACGATTAGGGTATTAGTTGGAGTATTAGCTGGAGATTCATTGCTTAACTTCGATGATCAGACGAGAACTGGTGTGCAACGCCCGGTTCTTTGCCGTGCAAATGCCATCGTACACCACACGGGACTTTTGTTTTACTGGGGGCAGCTTATTGCGTTGGACACACCACTTTTCGTCTGATCGCAGAAGTTAAGCAACGCAACCCCAACTGACATGGGTGGCCGCCTGGGAAAACTGGGTACCGCTAATACCAAAAATCGTCGCATTAGCGTAGTGTCTGTGCAGACTCTGCACTAGAACTACACGGTGGACGTGGCTCTAATGACCATTGTAGTTAACGGGCCCTAAAACACCAACAAAACAAAAATACTCCGTTTTACTTCTCCTCTGAAAGAAGGTGCACTCCAGGCATAATCTCTCTCGCCCGAAGAAAGCCAACCCACCTCGATCCAGTATCCAACCTAGAACCACTGACGCAGTTACCGCCCCGTTACCCATTGCGCCACCGAGGCGGGATTACTATCTAACGAGTAGATGAGGCAAAATTGCTAGGAATAGGAGCTCGCCCCCTGCACCGGTGTTGTGTCCCAACTTCAAACGATAATAGCAAGAGCGGTGAATTGCGCTGGACACACCAGTTCTCGTCTGATCACTGAAGTTAAGCAGCGCAACCTCAGCTAGTACTGACAACGAGTGGCCGCTTGGGAACTCTGGGTACTGCTAATTCCCAAAAATCGTCGCATTTGTGTAGTGTCTCTGCATAAGAACTATGCTGTGGACGGGGCTCTAATGACCTTGCAGTTGAAGGGCCCTAAAACACCAACAAACAAACAACGAATAATAGCATAAGGGGTTACAGCTTTGGTCGGCAGCCAGCTGAATAAAATTGCCCATGAGCCCATTCGGGGATATAAAGATGGATACCCGACCCTGATATAGGCAGGAGAAGGGTTAGTAGTTGCTTTTGGCTTCATCGTCACTTTCATGTCATATTGATGTTGGCTCATAATTTTTAGAGTATTTACCGACTTTTGGATGTTGACCACGTTGAATACGCGAAATTCCCACCTCATGAACGAGCAAAGTCCCTTTTCTCCGCGATGGATGTCAACCAGGACGGGTTTCTAAGCGAAGAAGAATTTGTAAATGGATGCCTGAATGATCCGTATATAACGGAGTTGCTTGTAATGACTTTCCAGAGGATGAATAATCCAACAATAGCTTTCCAGAAGAGTTAATGAATTCCTTTCCTGAATTAACAACGTAGATATGAAGAACTGTAAAACTTTTTGGAATATTTGGTTCAATTTTTACATGTTTTGAAGCTGCTGTTGATTTCGAAATAATCAAAATTCTTAAAGTACCTGTAAACGTTGATATGTGTGACTTGCAATAGCCTGGCTTTCATCTTCCAAGCACTGCCCTAACAGTCTTTGGAGATCAAAAAATGCAAATTTTCGCTCCTGACTAAGGTAAGTCTGAAAAGGAGGAGAACGGAAATGTGTCTTTCGTCATTTTCTAGGACATCCTTATGAGAACAGAGAGGAAGTGTGGCTTTGTGAGATGTCACCCAGGGACGGACTAGCTGTGTGAAAGATATTTATATTTTCACATGTGTCGTGATCAATTTAGCCCCATTATTTGGTGCACCAAGTGTGAAGTACCTACCACGCCTCGGTGCGGCAGTGCGTAGAGTACGCGGTAACTGCGTCAGCGGTTCGGCCGAGAGAGATGTCCCGAGTGCGCCTTCCTTCGGATGAGAAGTAAAACGGGGTCCGGTGTGATGTACGATGGCACTGCACGTAAAAGAACCCTCTCTACGTAACAACTGTAGACGAGGCAAAATTTGCAGGTGTAGGATCGCTCTTTCCCTACACCTGTGTAGCGTCCCAATGAACGTTGCACACACCAGTTGTCATCTGATCACTGAAGTTAAGCAAAGCAACCCCAGCTAGTACTAACATGGGTGGCCGCTTCTGAACACTGGGTACTGCTAATACCCAATAATCGTCGCATTAGTGTTGTGTCTGTGCAATCTCTGCACTAGTTACGAAGTGGACGAGGCTCTAATGACCTTGCAGCTAAAGAGCTAATGCCACTTCTTCGGGTTTGGTGTAACCTCATTTGTCATGGTGCGAGTGGTGTCACCCGGTGCGGCCCGCACTCCCATAGTGACGCCACTGAGTAGGAGAATGGACCCCTCAGTCCATGGCATTTGCCGACAAATATCGCAAAACTTAGTGGCTGCAGAAAACAAGTAGAAAAGGGCTTAAACGATATTAGAGGAGTGACAGAAAAGGCTAGACGATTGAAAGGCATAAAGATAAACATCAAGAAGAAAGAGTACTTGGCTTTCAGTTGGGAAGGACAGGAAAATAACAGTTTCATACTTCCTAGGGGCGAACTGATGAAAAAGGTGTAAGAGGAAAACTACTTGGGATCATCATTCCAAAGCAGTGGGAAGATTGATTCTATGGGTTCACATCAGCCTATCAAGGTGGTTGAAATGGAGTAAGGCAAGCGGAGCCTGTGTGATAGGAGGGTCCTAACCAAGAATGAACGAACGAACTTCGTAGAAGAATGAGCGACCGAATAAACGTCGTCGAAGAAAGAACGAACGAATGTTCCCGAAGAAAGAACGCACGAACGAACGAACATCGTCGAAGAATGAAAGCACCAACGAACTTCGCCCACGAATGAACGAACGAACTTCGCCGAACGAATGAACGTCGTCGAAGAGCGAGGTTGGTTCGTTAAGAACGAACAAACGAAAGTCGTCGAAAAATGAACGAACGAACGAACTTCGTCGAAAAATCAACGCACCAACGAACATCGTTGAAGAATGAACGAACGAAGGAACGAACTTCGTCGAAAAATCAATGCACCAACGAACACGAACATCGTTGAAGAATGAACGAACTTCGTCGAAAAGTGAACGCACCAACGAACTTCGTCGAACGAATGAACTTCGCAACGAACGAACTTCGTCGAACGAATGAACTTCGCAACGAACGAACTATCCTGCATTGTCAGGGAATGGTGAACTGTGTAACCGGGGCACTTACGAAAATGAAAGGTCGAAAAGCTGTAGGCCCAGGTGGAACACCCGATTCAAGTGTGGCATAGCCTAGGGAGGACAGGTATCAAGTGGCTAGGGAAACTTCTCAGGAGGATAGCCAACAGATTGTTGTTTGTTTGCTGGCGACAAAGATCATTAGAGCCCCATAGCCAACAGAGATAGAATGCCATTGGCACGGCCTGAGAGTTGGATAGTACCACTCTTCAAGGGCAAAGGGATGTTCAAGGGTGTGGTAACTATAGAGATATAAAGCTGATGAGCCACTTCTTGTATCTCAGGGAGAGAGTGGTGGAATGTCGCCTCTGGGATAGGATTAGTGCGGGTGGAAATTAGGTATCCCACCTTTGGCAGGGCCGGATCTGTGGGTTCCAGTCCTCCATTCCTGCCTATCTTCCACCAGATCCCCGTTCACCCCACACACTGCCATGCCCTTGTGGACAACTTGTTCCCACGTCTGCTTCAGTCTCCTCTGCCTCAGCGGTTTTCAGCCATCTGCATTCCTGAAAAGGACCTTAGGAGCTCCTCCCCTCTTCTGATTACGTGTCCATACCACTTCAATTCTCCCTCGCGCCTATGTGGAAACCCCTCATAGGAATGATCTTGCTCCCTCAACCTATTCATAACATAGCTGGTCTAACCACTGCCCTGTAAAACTTCCCTTTCAACATGAATGGGACCCCCCCTATCACATAAGACTCCGCTTGCCTGTCTCCACTTCAATCATCCCCCATTGAGTCTTTGGATCACATCAGAGTTTTCTCCCCATTTCTTTGGAACGTTGATCCTAAGTGCTTTACCTCCATGGTGTAGCCAAGGTGCGATGGACGCAAGGTAAGCAACGCAAATCCATGTTAGTACCAACGTCGGTGGTTGGTAGTGAACGTTGGGTGCTGCTAATTTCCCCTTTCCTACGCCCCCTACACCTAGCCCCTCCTCACCTGCAAGCAGTGGCGTAGTGGTTAGCACACTCGGCAACTGCGTTAGTAGTTTAGGTTCGATACTGGACCGAGGTAGGTCGGCTTCTTTCGGGCGAGAGAGAGGCCGCGAGTGTGCCTTCTTTCGGATGAGAAGTGAAACCGAGGTCCCGTGTGGGTGTACGATGGCACTTGCACGTAAAAGAACCATCTCTACTACGTAACGGGTAGATGCGCTAGCATTCCCCAACGAACACCAGACCTACGATAAATAAGTGTAGGGGTGCAGCTCTGGCCGGCAACCGGCTGCAAAAAATACTATGACCAATATATCGCCCTGTGTCCATTCAGAGGGACAAGATGGGTACCCGATCCTGCCATAGGCGGGAAAAGGGTTGCTTTTTTACAGGAAGGCGGGTGTTAAGAACAGCGTGAAAGCAAAACCACCTTAGGAGTAATCCATCTGAATGATAACCTTGAGCATTGCGGGTTTAAAACGTTTCCTGAGTTCATCTGAGGCGCACTCCAGTCTCATCGTAAATGTTTGGGTGAAAAAGGTTAAGAGACAAGCACGCCCTCAGCCATTGACTGAACAACCCTGGGCTTGTTATGGAGGTTTCCTGCTATCTCGTGGAGTGCCGACCATTTTTCCAGCTACAGAAAACTACTAAAGGTAAGTCGCATAAAGGAACTTAGGAAAGGGTGTAAGGTCGGGGTAGGGATATTATAGTTTCAGGTGAATGAATAAACTTTCTAATTACGGCATTGTCCAGTGTTAATTGTCTTTTAGTCCAGTGCGATAGGAGGGTCCCAATGACGCTGAAAGGGAAGTTCTACAGGGCAGTGGTTAGGCCTGCGGATCAGAGTTTTGGGCAGTGAGGAAGAGCCACGTCATTAGAATGCAGGTAGCCGAGATGCGACTGTGGTGCGATACATGAGTGGTGTGTCAAGAGCTGATGGAATTAGGAATGAGTATATTAGAGACAGCCTGGGGGTGGTGGACATCGCCGAAAAAATGAGGGAGTATAGGTAGAGCTGGTATGGACACGTAATGAGAAGAGGGGAGGAGACGCTCGTTAGGTCCATTTCAGGTATACAGGTGGTCAGACGTACCCGGGGCAGGGGGAAACCGAAGCAGATGTGGGAGCAGGTGTTGCAAACGGACATGGAGGCATGCGGGGTGGAGGGAGACTCCGTGGCGTGCCGTGTGCTCTGCTCAGGAAATGAAAACCAAGGGGTCTAAGGGGTCTAATGGGCAGCAAGGGGTCTCTTGACTATACAGTGTGCGCCTAGCCTAAAATTTAACTTTTGTTTAAAAAAAATCGCGTAAGTCGAGGGCATACTGTACTGTGCGCAGGTATCGTCGCTTATGTAAAAATGGGACTCTTTTGACGTAATTTGTTGCTTAGCAACCGCTTGGTTGGCGTTGGCTCTGTTCCGCTACCGTAAAGCTGTGTATTCGTCGTTGATGAACTGTGTATGTGTTGTTATTTCGAAGTAGTGATTTTTAACTTTTCAAAGTGTAATTCGGCAGTGATCTTAAAATCGATTTGTGAAAACAATCGTTGTTAGAAAACAGTTACCGAATAAGGGACTAAAAGGAAGATTGGGAAAAGTCTGCTATCAACGCAGTCGTGGAACGTCGACATTTCACTGTCCAAATCGGTAGCTAGAACAATTGCCTACTCACGTTAGTTATGCATTACAGGTCGTATTTAGGCTGCCGTCATCAGTCGGATATATTAGTATGAAATTGCAAACTATATTTTTATTTGTGGTAAAGAAAAGGTTGTTGTTGTTAGTGTGGAAAAAAACGAATTTGTGTGTCGTCTTGTAATCAGCGCCACCTGAAAGTTGTGGGTGACGTCACGAGTCTGCAGTCGGCTGCCATCATAACGTTGCTTGTATATGTGTGTGCTTTTTACGCTTGTGGGTCCAGGGAGAAACGGTGCTGTGGTAAGTTTGGATTCATGTTGATTCCTTTTGGTTAGTGTACATAATGTCGAATGTGATTGTTTCTACAGTCATTCACACTTTAAAGTTGAATTGTCGAAGGACGAATACCGAGATTTGAACAACGTTTGAGATGAGTGTGACGCCGTGCTCCCTGATAAGATAAGCCTTGTAGTTATTGGTGTGATGAACGTTCGGTAGATGACCCGATGTTTCGTGAGACTTGTATCATTATCATGGACTGGTTTTTTTTCTAGTCTCTCTCTTTATTCATTTGTTACTATTACTATAATGTTGATTTATGATGTCTCTTTCTTTCGGCATTGACTAAATAATCTTTATCTGTTGTAATCTTGGCGGCACATACGCGTAAGCCCCTTTTTATCGACAATTTATAAACATATACAGTGCTTAGTAGTACACAGTTGACGTCTAAGTGAGGGACGTTATTACTCTTTGAATTGAACATTGCTAAAACTGAAAAATAGGATGTGGTTTGCAGAAATATCAGACTGAGTTTGAAATAATTAATGACTCGAGCCATTTATTGTTATTTGCAGTGGTTGTTGTTTCCAGAAGTTTGATGGAAATGACTTCTTCAATTCCATTACCGGTGATGACGTTTCTACTGTGTAAATTTCGAGGGATTTGTAGTATGATTTACAACCTAATTGACAACAGCCAAGTAGTTTATGACACATTGAAGCATAAATCGGGCATTTTTATATGTTTATGACACTGTAGACTTATCCAGAGCACTTCATTATTAAAATTCGTGGCAGTAGTTATTCCTTCATACTTAATATGATTGGTAAAGAAATGACCATATCAAGGCTCTATTGATGTTTAAAGATTGTTGGTTTTGCTAAGACCAGTTGAAATGTTATATGACGTATGACAAATATTGTCCTTACTAGACGAAATCAGTTCTAAAAATTAAAAAAAGGCCGATCTCAATTGATGTGCAGGTAAAACTGGGCATGTATTTGTCAAGTGCTGACATTGCATTTATTTCTTTGATATGTACATTTTACTGTATGTACATAAATCCGATCACGACATATGTTGTTAATGTGTCGGATTTAAGGTTTTACCGGTTGATGTTTTTATTCGTTCTCCACGCTATGTTATGCAGTCGAAGGACTCGAATAATAGACAGGTAGTGTAGTGTTTATACAGAAATATATTGTTGAAGTTTTGTCCATTGGCCAGTCTTCGTAGTTAATACCATTTCAAATTTCATTTCCTCTATAAGTGGTCCGTATTTTCGTGGCTTGTTAAATTGTTAGTTATCTGCAACGTAACTTACAAATTCAACAGTCGAGTCCACACCTGTGTTATTTCACGTTTTAAATATTATTGTTTGCTTCCATTGTAGCCGAAATGGTCCTTCCTGGGTCACTCCTTGGTCTGCATTATAGGCGCTCGTTTTTACCGGCATTAATTACTCGATGCACTGAAAATAAATAGGGCCATTTTATATTTTACTACAGCGTTATTGTAGAACTTCTGAATATCGGTATGTAGAGTTGATGACTGGGTTCAGGTCTCTAAGGGGAATGCTATTATCCTAATGAAATTACAGCATAGGAAATGTAGTCACGTGTATGTTTTTTTATAGTATTTGGCAGTGTGTGGGTTAGTAGTTCATCCTGAGCATACTTCCAAGAGAACAGCACACATTTGATGAAATCCAAGAATATTAGGGTAAGCAGGGGTCATAGTGGACTCGAGTGGCGTGAAAACGTTAAGAGGAAGATTGATTTTGTTATTCAGTGTGGGCCTTCCTGCTGTTGAAGGTCATTTACCCACGTTAAGAGGGCGATCTTCTGCACCTGGGAATTTTGCCAATCACCACGTGTATTGTAGATTATGTAGAAAAGGCGTCTGTTACATACAGGTGACAATCGTCACATGGCACTATGGATTTACGCCCTTTTCGACGGATGGCACATTTGGGGATTCCATTACGTCAGAAAAAAAAGCTATCCATCTAGCTCGGAATCCTCGAGGAACCATCGCGGAGTTGGCATTGTTAAATTTTGATTAGGGTTGCAAATAATGGCGGGATCCAGGATCGAGACTTGACCCTGTCTTTATGACAAATATTGCAGGAAAGGATAACCCTGTGGGACCGTTTTTTCCTGAGGTTACGTTAATACTATTGTGAAATATGAAATTGTCGCTTTGAATTTTCGTCGGAGAAATTCTTAGGTGTGGAATGTCTTAATTTTTTTTCTACTAGTATTGGTGGTGGGATGTGTTAACCTGGAATATGTCGACTTGACTGTAAACCTATTAGTCAACTGGAACTTGATGGCTACCTCACTAATTATTGATGAAGCCATTGTAATGCAGCCTTTATCAGCGTTTAAGGAAGAAGTATACTGAATTTTCTTTATAGTGTTCAGTTTTGAAATTCTAAGTATTTTGACGTGTATCTGAAGTTTTGAAGGTCTTCAGTATATTAGCTATAATAACATGTAAGGTAGACAATTACGGGTAAAATGCAGTAAAGAATTGAAGAGTAAAAAAGTATCACCAAGCTAATGTTGTTAGGATAAGCAATGATATCTGTACGTTGAAAAAACGCTCATGTACCGTAATTACAATGACGGTGTAAATGTGTTTACTCAAGGTGCAATGTGAATTTCTGTCGTTTCTTTCTGCATATAAAATTTCGAATCCAAAATACTGGTTACTCGTTTACCGCCCTACTACTTCTGCTTTTAGGTCTTAAGAGTGCAAATGCCATTATGGATATCTTTGACCAGGTTTGCAATTAAAATATCACTCACTCCCAACACTACGGACTAGTTGATCATTCCTCTGAGGTGTTTAACTTTGAAAGTTGTACGCTAGAAGTGATTAAATTATAGGAAAGTTAGGATGGAAAATAAATTTGTATCGTTATCATTCCTTTACATGTTGATTTGCAAGGCAAAAGTGCCTTCTAGGGCAAATTATAACTTGCAGTTTGTAACAAGGGAGAGTGTAGTTGCTTAGTATTTATATACACAATTTTATATGCCTAATTTCCAAGAAATGATACCACAAAGTCCCACTGTACGAGTTTTGAGGAGGAAGATATAAAATATCGTTATTTTGAGTTCTTGCCTTTCCTTCGGATCCCTGAAAAGAAAGACGCTAGGGATCTTGACTAATGCAGTTATTGGATTTGGCGATTCGACCCTACACCTGGTAATATTGCTGAGGTGCCTACTTTCATTTCCGTGTAATGAAGGTTCATTTTATGGCAAGTGAAGTCGTATAAACATATCAGGTGAGGTCAAAGGTCATCATCCTCTTATCCCGTCTGTGGGTTCTGGCTCTCCACTCCCGCCTATCCCACCAGGCCCCCGTCCACGCTACATAATCGAAGATTAGCTCCTATTCGGGATCACGTCAATTTGGCGCATGACAATTTGGCGTATGTCAATTTGGCGTACGACAATTTGGCGTACATACACATTCGGCGTATGACAATTTGGCGTACATACCGATCTCTTGGGTGCACACATTTGTTCAAAATTGCAACTGTCATAACCAGTGGCAGATCCAGGATTTTCGTCGGGGGGGGGGGGGGGGGTGAGCTAAACCTCACATATTATGCAAATATAAGTTTATATGGGCATGGGAGGGGTTGCAACCCCAAAAACCCCATCCTAGATCCACGCGTGGGCATAAGTCATTGCAACGGTCCCGTATAACACAGTTGGGTTTGTTTGTGTTTTAGGGCCCATCGACTTCAAAGGTCATTAGGGCCCTATAACACAGTTATGGTAGGCATTCATTGTTCTATTACCTTGCAATGACTGTTGTTATGACTGTTGAAATATGTTATTATGACCGTTGCAATTTTGAACAAATTTGGGCACCCAAGAGATCGGTATGTACGCCAAATTGACGTACGCCAAATTGACGTACGCCAAATTTTTATGTACGCCAAATTGTCATACGCCAAATTATACATGCGCCAAATTGTCATACGCCAAATTTGTATGTACGCCAAATTGTCATGCGCCAAATTGACGTAGACCCCTCCTATTCTTGATGAAACTGCTCTGACTGGAGTCACCTCAGCCAGGCGTCTGGTACCCCCAGGAATATTGAACGGGTTGTGTGTGGGGGAATGCCGGCCTGCCCCACAGAAGGCACTCGATCATTATCTGCCTTGAGAGCCGAGGTCTGAACCCCCATGACATTGCGGGAACTGGGGTAGGGTGAAGCTGAGGACTACCATCTTTCTCAAATATGAAAAAAGTATGATGATATACTGTATTTGTCCCAGACGGGAATAACTAACGGCGAACGTACTATCTTTTAGACGTCTATTTTTGGTTATGGACTATTAATTTTATATCTTTGCCTTGTGTGTGCGTTTCACTTGGAAAGATTTGTCTTTAATCTTTATATCGCCTAATACACTGCATAAAATTCTGTTCGTGTCACTGCAGTTGTGTTTTCAGTGTTGAATTATTAAAGACTTGGTTTCAGGAGCTGACTACGCATTGAAATACTTAAAACACCATTGTTGATTTCATAAGTTGTTTTTTAATCTCCTTAGACAGCCAGCAGTCAGTTGATGTTGAAATGCCAGTGAGAAATATTCTTGAATTGCAGATCATGCTTAAAAAATGGAAATCCACCACCGGTTGTCTTTCGAGGTTGTTTATCCTGACGTTTTATGTAAGGTTGGTATGCACAGGTTCGATGCTACCAACACCAACGCGACTTGCCAACACCACCTAAAGGTGTTTATGCTACCTGCGTTTTATGGTTTCTTTTAGGTGTAAGAGAGGTTTGGACGGATGGATCTGAATTCCCTAATAGCCTAATGCGAAATTAGGCCATTTCAATATGGCTAATGCCAAGATCGATGGCACTCCTAGGTGTAGAAGCAATTGAAATGCTCTTGAAGTCGCGTTTCCCAAACTGGGAATCAATCCTATATAAAATAGACAGTCAATAATTATTCTAGTCTACTTTGAAGGGGTCTTGGATGAACCGCAGCCTAATTTACATGCTTTACGATCACGTGTATGTGGGTTGCCTCGTAGTCAAGGTTAGTGATTGACTCCGCATGAATGGAAAACACGAAAAACGTACCATTTCTGTCTGCCGAAATCGTAAAAAAAAATTGATAGCATCGTGAGAGTCACAATGTCACTCGCAAGGCAAAAGACTTTCTCTCATCACTCTCTCGAAATGAGTCGATTATGAAATTGAGTTATCTTGTAAAATTTCCTTTAAGGCGTGATTAAAGAAATACAACTGGTAAGTGCTAAATTCTTCGTTGCCTCTTTGGTGATTAGAGTGTAATAACATTGGCTACCATTGACCAGATTTGCTGATACGGAGATTTTGTTAATTATCAATTAATTAATGAAATTAGTCAGTGAGGCATCCGAGAAACGACGATCTTATCTTTGTTCTTTAGTCATCGAATTGATTGAATTTAGCGCTTCAGCAAGCCTGTTTTTTTTTTTTTTTTTTTTTTTTTTTTATTTTTTTTGCAAGCACCAAATTTCCCTCCATAGCATCATTCTGAAATGTTTGAAATAGATACCATGGTTTGCAGTGAAGAAGAATTTCAGTCTTTTGGTGAGGTCCTCTTTAGGAGGAAAAAGATTGAGACGGAAATTGACAGTGGCAGGAATGCCACAGAAATAATAAAGAAGCGGAGTCTGGAAGCTCCAGGATAGGTATTGATAGTTTTTTTTTCTCGGATGCATCTCGTTTCGATGCGGCCTTTCAGTGACTTCTTACGACGTGTGAGGTTGTTGTGGATTTCTTCACGGTCAGTCCTAATAGTCAGTTTGGACAGATTAAATGGGCCTGGTGTTCATTAGCACAAGTGCACCCGACCCAGTTAAATAAGTTCTTGATGTTCATGGTGTTACTATGTTGTGACAGTCTCCACCGAGTGCGCAAAATGTTTGTAAACGTTCGTTAACTCGATACATTTCTAGTGGAGACGAAAAGCGTTTGTCAGTGATCCAATCCTTGTGGGAACATCAAAGAATGTTTGATGTTTAGCGTTTCAGAGAGCGTATTGTTGAGCATGTAACTAGGTGAGATACAATGCAAATCGACACCAAATCTTCACAAATTGAAAATTGTTCTTGAATGTTTGTTAGGAGGGAGACTCCCTGTGGTGGCCAGATAAATAAGGTACTTTTCGTGATAAAATTAAAATTGCTAAATGCCTCACATATCAAAGTCCATATGAGAATGATCGATGTACCTATAAAAGTTCCACATTTAGCAAAGAAAGATCCTCTTGAAGATGACAATTTCCCCGTTGCATGGATGCTTACGCAGGACAATGATCCCAACCATTGTGCAAAATCAGTAAAACAATGACTCCAGGATAAAAAAATATTTGTTTTGGATTGGCAACCTCGAAGTTCAGATCTTAATCCAGGAGAGAATTTATGGGGAGATGCAAAAAGGAAAATTAAAATAAAAGTCCATCAAACTTAAATCTATTATGGGCAACTGTTCAAGAAGCTTAGAATCCTGTTCCAGTTGAAAGATGTCGGGGAGCGGCGAATTGCGTTGGACACACCAGTTCTCGTCTGATCACTGAAGTTCAGTAGCGCAACCCCAGCTAGTACTGACGTGGGTGGCTGCTTAGGAAAACTGTGTACCGCTTGTATCCAAAAATCGTTGCATTAGTGTAGTGTCGGTGCAGTCTCTGCATTAGAACTATGCAGTGGACGGGACTCTAATAACCATTGCAGTTGAAGGACCCTAAAATACCAACGGTTCAAATCAAATACGTTACTGGGCGAAAAAGCGAGGCCCCCCATTGCACCTCCCGTCGAAAGTTAAGCCGTGGTCCCGTGTGGTATCATGTCACCATTACACGGAGAAGAAACCTTACTACGGGAAGTAAATATACGTGTAGGTCGGCAAAATTTCCTGTTGTAGGTGATCGCCTCCTCTGTATTCCGGGGAGTGCCCTGCAGCAAGCCGAAGATAAATTACCTGGGAGTTGCAGCATTAAGATACCGTACAACAGTTCGCCTATTGTGATTAAAATGCCACCCGACCCTGCCTTAGGCGAGAAAAGGGTTAATCATTTCTTAGATGTATTCCCAGTCTTAGCTTTTACCTAAGGCTGTGAATTACTGAATATTTGGTTACTGAAGGCAAATAATTGCAAAATGTTCTTCTGATGTCCGTTGAGTAAATTTCCTCACTGTTTGCTGAACTCTCGCTGAGGTGCGGATGTCTTTTAAACAAGGTGTTTGTTTACTGGAATGTAATTGAACATGTTGGAGCAATTTGGCCTACGCAGAATCATTCAGGTCTCATCCTCCCACTTGTAAGCGAAATGTTGTGATGCTGTTCGTCTGTATTTTATCTAGATCTTTTCTGCAACGTGTTGAATGTGGTTTAAAAAAGGCTGCTGAATGAATGTCTGTTACAAATAAATTATTGTCGATGGTCTCTGCGCAATCCAAATATTTTTCAGTGACAAAACAGGAATGCCATTATTGACGTTATGTTGACTAGCATAACCTTTTAAATTGCAGCATCAAAATGAAATCAACTGTTGATTGCAATGCGTTCGTTATTGCTGTTAAATTACTGGATTAGATGATTCAAAACTATTTATGACTAAAATATTGTTGTTTTCATTATATAGTCACTGTCGTGTCAGTGTGACGTATGTTTAATTTTGAAGTGCTGAATTGAAGAGATGGATGGCGTTTGTGTTGTACTCATAATAAATTGATTGCCCTTACAAAAACAAAGGAAAAAATATCGATCTTTCGTTTGGGTCTCTCGGAGTTCAATTAAAATTCATCACAAATTAGTGCTGTAGTAATTGTTGAGTTGCCAGTGTTAGTTACGCCAAGCAGCCATAACGGGCCGAACCCTGTGGAGGCTGCTCGCAGGTGAAGGGGAGGTAGGAGTGGGGAAACTACCAACACCCAGTGTTCCCAATCGGTATCGGTACTAACTTGGGTTACGTTGCTTAACATCAGTGATCTGGCGAGAACTAGTGTGTCCAACGCAATTAGCCTGTGCAAGTTTAGTTTCGTCTTCGCCCCTTTCAACATCTTTAATACGACCTGACAGTAGCTGCTGTGTCTCTGCAGGCTGTATGGTGGTTGTCAGCATGTCATTCAAAACACCGTCATTCATTTCACCCTTTCTTGCCAATGGCTGAGTTGGGTCCGAGAACACACTGGTGAGCTGGTGGACGGCAGGCCGCTGCCGATTTCTTGCTTATTTAACCTTAACCTATTTACTTTGTTGCGAGGCTTTCTGTACACTGACGCCAGGAAGCGAACTCGTGCACCTGGAAATTTTGACAATTTACAAGTAAATGACCTCGAACACTCCACACTGAGGGTACAGTTTGCTATCCAGCGGAAGCCGCATTTTGGACTTAGGACATGGACTTGGACATCCTGTTCTCCAAAGGAAGTAATTTGTCTCGGCCAGGATCGATCCAGCTAACCCTGAATTCAGGAAGTCACGTGTGGTAACATCAGAGCCACCTAGATAGATAAGATTAACCAATCAGGTTATTTGACGCTGCCAGTTGTCTTGCTGTATTTTGTATAAAAGCACCATGCTTTTAAACTGCAAATGACCACGTAAAGAGCGGCGAATTGCGTTGGACCCAACCAGTTTTCGTCTGATCACTGAAGTTAAACAGCGCAACCCCACTTAGTACTGACATGGGTGGCCGCTTGGGAAAACTGGGTACTGCTAGTACCCAAAAATCGTCGCATTAGTGCAGTGCCTGTGCAGTTTCTGCATAAGAACTATGCTGTGGACGGGGCTCTAATGACCTTTGTAGTTAACGGGCCGTAAAACGCCAACAAACAACAAAATACAACCACGTAAAGTGATGGTCTAATTTGCGACACCGCTTTTCATAGTTTCATCATCAAGGACCTTTTTTCTCTTTCAAGGACTCTTGAAGAACTCGTTGTGTCTTCTGTAAAGAGTGACCGTGGAGACTTTCCTGAACGGGGTTACGACGATGGTTTTAACATCACTGACCACCATCCTGACATCGCCACCTTTGTAGATCCTGCCTTGGGCGGCAAAATTTGCTTTTACATCCGTTATCTGAGATTTGGTATATCTGTTCCATGAGATGCTCGAATGTACTTCCTGGCAAGGGTTGACCGTTATAGTTTTTTTTTTGGCGGATGAGTCATTCAGGGCCCATTTTAGTTCATGATGACTTTGATGGATAGTTGAACTGCATTGAACACTACTGGCCGGTTGCCCAGATATTTTTGGGCTGTTGTCGGATGTTTGCGGGTTTCATAGTGTTGCACGTGCTCTATCCGACTTCTGTTTTATATTTGCGAGAGCCGCTATTGTTTCAGGGGAGTAGGGGTTCTGGCATTTGGCTTCCGGAATACTTACGCCATTGCTGTTGATTTCGTTTAGTGTGCTGTTAACCTTGAACTATGACACTGTGTCTACAGTATTATTTAATTACTTTTCGTTTTTCACTTTTTTTTCATGTTTTGAGGAAAAAAAACCGCCTTTGTGGTGCTGAGTAGCGTGCTGGGTTACTGCGTTTGAGAATCCGTCGGATGGAGCTCCGTGTGGTGTCCGACGTCATCTTCACATTAAAGAACACTTACTACTTTGAATAGTTTCCAGAGAGCTGTATCAGCGTGGTGTGCGGATGGAGTGAGTTCGTGAGGGGCCCATGGGCGCGTCTAGAGGAACTTAACCTGAATTTGATTTTTTTAATGCCAAGCAGCCGTAACAGGCCAAACCCTTAAGCCCGCTTCACAATAACATCGGGAACGAGAACGGCAACGGACGGGAAAGTTGAAAAAATTTCATCTTTCCCGTTAAACGTAAGCCGTTTGACCAATAGGAGCTCACCTCCACCACATGACGTTCCCGTCGCCCCTCCCCTCTGCACAAAACACGTTTTCCGTTGCCGTTCCCGTTGCTGTTGTGAAGCGGGCTTTAGGAGGCTGCTTACGGGTAAGGAGGAGGTAGGTGTAAAGGATGTAGAAGAGCGGAAATTTGCAGCACCCTACGTTCACTACGAACCACCCATGTTGGTACTACCGTGGGTTTGCTTGCTTAACTTCAGTGATCTCACCAGAACTGGTGTGTCCAATGCAACTTGGCCTCACTGAAGTAATGTGACAAACGGTTCCAAGCTAGTGCTCGGGAGATGACGGTTGGTACATCGCCTGAAAAAAGAATTTTTTTTCTACTGTATGTAGAGTAAAGTAGACGTGTGGTTTGGCAAAATTTCCTGGTGTAAGAGGTCGCTCCCTGACGTCAGTAGAGGAATGGTGCTGATATGAAGAACAGTAAGTCGACGGGAACACGAGGTTGTCAACCGGCTGCGTAAGAATTCCATCCGACAGATGGCTGATACGTCTCAAGGAGATAAAAACGGGCACCTGACTCTGCCATCGCGACAGGAAAGGGTTTAGTGGAGATGATGGTGTGCAGGTTGCACTTAATGTTTTCTTGCTTCAATCGGTTTTTGACGATAGTTACCCTATTTCAATGGCGTGACGTTGGATATCGTAGCAACGCCATTTGTAGAAACTGTGCTGCATCGGCGAACGTCAACAATCGTTTATTCAAGCCCAAGCTGAATCAAACGATTTTAGGTTGTATATGTCGGGAAGAGAGAGAAGGGGGATCGACAGAGAGAAGCAGTCGGTTGGTTATATTTAGGTTTAATCTTTCCACTCCCCTTGCTGCCATTTTCAAAGGAGTGTTTGATATAGCATGACGAGATCCCGTTGTCCCACAGATCATTTGTAACTATGGCAAGTTGTAGGCCTACAGTTGCGAATGAGATTGTTGCCAGATTTGATGATGATTTCCATTTTTAGTCGGTTACGCCATTTCCAATTCTTTTTTTTTCTTGTCTTATTTCAGTTATAGACTTTTTGAAAGTGATTCCAGGTGGATACACTGATACGCAATTTTTGTTTTTTTGGGGTAAGATTTTAACTCGTTTGTCAATATCTTTTCTAAAATTTAAGAGGAAGATAACATGATTTTTTTTTGGTTTGCTGGCTGGTGTTACGGAACTTTTGAGTCATGGAGAGTTTTTCTGTTCATGTTCGCACATCATTCGACCGTTTTGTTTCCTGAATGTTATTACGCTCGAAATTGAAATGTAGGAAACTGTGAGTGTACTTGATAAAAATAACCGGACCTGGTTTTGTTTTTTTCCCTTCCTTTTCGTTCAAGCAGAATTTTTCTAAAGTATTCAAAATGGCTGACGGTTTATTTGTTTATATGCTGTTGTCTTTAAACGCATCATTTGATCTTTTAGTATTTTTAATGCTGAGAGATGGATTACTGTCTGTGGTTTACTGCAGAAATGTGATATGTCCTCTTCATTGGTTACATGTCGTTCAGCGTTTTCTTCAGCATAATTTATGCCGCTGTCAGTTTGCGAATAGGTTTTCCATTTGTTTCCAGTGGGCATTTTTTCATACTTTGAACAGGCCGTCTTTCGTCCTAATGATTATGGTAATTTGCTCACGTGACGCAGTTGCAATGTTTTAATTGGAATAGTGCTCATAAACACGAAGGGATAATTAAATCTTACCGCCTACCTCAAGGTCCCAAATGGCCTAATAGTAGTACTACGACTCAATTTTCAGATTAATCAACACGAGAGTTTGGAGATCTTTGGCCAATGGAATTAATTTAGTGCAAAGCCTTATATACTGATGAATACGTGGAGATCATTATTACCCTTACCCCGCCTGTGGCAGGGTCGGATCTGCGGGTTCTAGCCCTCCACTCCTGCCTGTCTCCCATCAGGCCCCCATCACCTCACATACTACCATATCCTTACGGATGGGCAGTGATCTCTTTAGCTGTGGTCTTGGCCTGTCTATAGTGTATTTTTGACTCCTGGTCTCTATGGCATCTCAATCAACCTGTGGATTGCAGCCTTCTTCTACTTGATGGCTGCCTATCCCTCGTCGTTCCACACGTCGCACAGTGGGGCAGGATACCCCAAAAGTTGGCATCAAATCAGGGGTGAATGGAAATTGGGCCAAATGTGAATTTTTTGTAACATTACATTAAGGAAAAGTATTATCAATGTTCTTTTTACAAATATACTGGTGAATAGCGCTGCCATCACACTTGCAAGCATGGATGTGCAAGCAAAATTGCCTATAACTTGCATATAATGCCATATAAATAATTTGGACAAAAAATAAACAGGCAACTGCTACATGTCAGCCGCAGTAATGTGAATTAGCAATACAAACAAAGATTTATCATATGTCTCACCCGGAAATATTTGCCATACTATCAGTTTTTTCCAGTAATTGATAAAGTACAGGCATTTCAACTTTTGACATACTTTTAAATTAGGAAAGGCAACAAAAAACAAGTGAAATATCATTAACAGTGCACAAAACATGCTATTCATTTGAGTGAGCATCATCAGTATCAGTTGAATCCTCAGTATCGCCTCCTTCATCAATAGTGTTTCCAGTATTAGGGATTTGACCTACAGTTGGTGGTAATAATAGATCCACTGCTTCTTTAGGCAGATGAATATTCCTTTTCTTTGGTAATTTCCTTTTGCTTGTTATCAAAGGATCTGAGGACAGCAACAAGAAATTGAAAATATCTAAATTTGAATGTTCCCGGCTGTCTTTCCTAGAGTGATGTTCTCTATATCTCTTAAAGTCTTTATTGCAAGCTTCTTGTGCTTCTTCTGTTAATTGGCCAATTGGTAATAATGCATATGAAATGATCTCTGGTCCATGAATTAAAAACTTGTGCAAGGTGGGTGGCATGTAATACCATGGGTATTTGCTTACAAAATATCTGGCTGTGCTAAGTGCATACTCTCTAAACCTTTCAACATTTATTTCTTGGCCACTTGCGACTGTTGCCATAATGACATGCATCTTTTTTATTAATTCAACATCAATATTTGTTATTTCAGCTGACACTTCAGGATTACTAAAAAATCTTCTAGCAGTATTTCCGTCATTAGAACTTCCGAATCCTGGCTTAGGTTTGTCAACAATTAAACCTAGTCTATCTCTAAATTTATTTTGAATCTGTTGTTTCCTTTCTGCAACAATTTTTCTATCATCCCCTCTTGCTATCCATTTTTTGATTGGCAGTTTGTATGACAAATGCAGTAAGCATTCAAAAAATCGAATCCACCCATGTAATATTGATAGGCCAAATTTTAAATTTTCTACATTTATCTTCCTTTTCATGACTACATCAATTGAATTAAATTCTTTTGTTGTAGCAGCACATATATAGCACTTTTGGGTAGATGTAGTATCTGTGACAGCATTACATACTTTTCCATCTACCATTGCAAAAATCAACTGATGCTTAATTGAAAATGTCTGTCCCTCCACTGTTACAACACTTTTTTTAAGCCTCATTATCTCTTTGTCAACCCTTTGTTTTTCTGCTCGGGCAACAACATTGGATTCTTTAATAAAATCAATTTTTAAAGGCCTGCAATATCTTGTAGAGCCTGGTCGAGGATTCTGCCAAATGACTTTTCCATTAGAAGCTAGTCGAAGTGGTACAATGGATGTGATGAAGATTGCTGAATCATCACCATCTTTACCACAAAAGGCCTGTTTGTAGTAACTATGCCCTGAGCTACCATCAAAGCCCCACTTTGAATACAAAATCATATTGGCTAAATCGTCATGTTCTAATGACAACATCACACTTTTTTGTAATAAAGTTAGGCGCTCAGTAGTTAAATTCAATAAGCTTTGCAAATCAATATGAACAGAAGTTTCTGTTACTTTTAAATCCTCAGGTTTAGGAAAGCATTTCTTTTTAGCCATCTGAAGGATTTTGTAAGAAGGAAATATGCTTGGAGCTTTCATCCTGATGATATTATATTGGTGTCGAGACAGATCTGCATCCACCAGAACCCCTAGAGCATCTTCCGCTGCCAAAGTGTTAGTAGTTTGCAAATCCTTGTAAACTTTTCGGTACTTGGTGGCTCGAGTTGGACTTGAAAACATTTCCTTCATTAATTTAGAGGCATCCAATTGTCCTGATTTTCTGAGGTTCATTTCTGCAGCAAACACCAATTGCTGAGTAGGTGTTGACCTTCTGAGGTTTTCAGTTTTGCGCCTCTTTGTTCTTTCAGCACTCTCTTGAAAACTTATCTTCTGGCGACCACCTGTGTGCATGGGTTCCATTGCCAAGGCACTAGGAAATGAAATTGATGTTTCTAGCCACTTCTTATTATTTTGAAGAAATCTTTCTTCAGTACGGTTTGCTGCAGCCCATCGCACCTTGAACTTAGCCCTAAACTGGCCTAGCCTTAGACGCACAATTTTAGGCAAGGTTTCTCTATGCCCTAGGCGTTCCTTCAGTTGTTGTTCTAAAAATTTGAATTTATTATCCAAATCATGATCTTCTGAGCTCTTCATTATGTCAAAGAGTTGTAATCTTGACAAAAATAAGGCACTGGAACTCAGACCTAAATATTACAGGAAGAAATGAAACACTAAGAAACAAAACCCATGACACCATTCACTAGAAAACTCACTGTAGAGAAAGGGGGGGCAGATTGGGGCAGGATTTTTAAGTTTGCCCCAAAACTACAATATATATACCATATAACCAAAAAAGAATCACAGTGGCATCCAATGGATAACACAACTAAAACCTTCAACTTAATGAAGTAATGGGTATTTTAACACTGTAATCGCCACTGTGCATAAATAAATGGAAATAAGAAATAAATAATACCTGAGCAAGATGGCTCCATTATACCTCAACGTATCTCAATGCAAAAATCCGTTTAAAAATCGCACATAAACCACTATAACTGCAACACAAGGTGCAGATATGTTTTTCCAGAAAAACCCAAAAACGTACAAGTCACGCCTGTAGTACAAAGTACAAAGAATGTTTTGGCAATTGGTCCCCAACATTATATACTCTGGACATCTAAGGATCAAAATATGAAAAGGTCAAAGGTGTATGTTCAACTTGAATTTTTGAGTTTTGGCCAGCTTTTGGGGTATCTTGCCCCACTGTGCGTCGTCTGCCTCCCCTTGAATGAGCCTCCTACTCTAGCCTAGCGTGCAATGGCTTTCCCGCATTTTCTAATTTTTCTGGCTACCCTGTCTCACGTGGTGTCAACTGTCCCTTCCTTATCTCAGTCGACATGCCTCTGTGCTTCCTGTCCAAACTCCTCTGTTTTGTTGGGCAATTTTCACCATATAATAACTTGCTCCCCTTTCCACGAATGTGTTTTGCCTGCCACTTTCACTTGAATTTCTAGCATAAGTACCCTATGACTACAGTAGAACTTCGGTATATCGAACTCGCTTATATCGAAATCCTGCTTATTCCCGCTTATATCGAAGCTTGAGCGCCGGTCCCGCCCGATGTAAATTTTAGCTTTACATATAATTCCGGATTTGGATATATCGAATCTCTGATATATCGAACTATTTTTCCCGGTCCCCTGAGGTTCGATATATCGAGATTCTACTGTACATTCTTTTTGAAAATTTTCACTGGGGAGAGCCCAGTAATCACAAACCTCTGCTATTTGTGACCTTTGTTGTGGTGGCTGGAAAGTGATAAGGCGCTTGTTCCTCTTCCTAAACCATGTATTGGACAATGCAAGGCCATGTGGTCTTTCTGCCTCAAGGATTGACTGCCCTTCGATGCTGACTTTTTCATACCCCAATCTCCCATGGACTTCCTCATCTCCCTGCCAACATGACCATTAAAGTCGCCACCAATAAACGCTCGTTCCCTTTGCACTGCCTTACCTGGAAATCTAGTGAGTGCATCAACTCATGAAAGTCCCTCCTGAAATCCACGGGAGCGGCGAGTTGCATTGGACACACCAGTTCTCGTCTGATCACTGAAGTTAAGCAATGCAAGCCCAGTTAGTACTGACATGGGTGGTCGCTCGGGAAAGCTGGGTACTGCTAATACCCAATAATCGTCGCATTAGTGTAGTGTCTGTGCAGGCTATGCACTAGAACTATGCAGTGGACGGGTCTCTAATGACCTTGTAGTTGACGAGACCTTAAACACCAACAAACCAAACAAACCAAAACCTGAAATCCACCTTTGTGGTTTCATCCCGACCAGCTTGAGGAGCAGTTCTGAGATTTTACAACATCGAATCTTCACATGGCGTGCTCCATCTTAGTGCTACTAAGATTGGGATGCTTTTTGAATAGCACACGCCAGGGGTTAGACCAACGTTAAGCATATGGAATAATCTGTATTGTACTTTAAACTGTTGGCCCGGATGTATACCTGTGTGCATCCTGTTGAAGATTAAACAGTGTTGGCCCATGATGAAATGTGGAACACCTGTGGAAACAAATGCTTACCTGGCTTTACCCCAAGGTCGGTTTTGAAACGAGTTTTCACTATAACTGCATATGAAT
The DNA here is from genome assembly GCA_013389805.1 of Trigoniulus corallinus. Taxonomy (NCBI): domain Eukaryota; kingdom Metazoa; phylum Arthropoda; class Diplopoda; order Spirobolida; family Trigoniulidae; genus Trigoniulus; species Trigoniulus corallinus. Next base: position 13,272,934 of record JAAFCE010009109.1, read on the forward strand.
TAATTAGTCTTATAATAAGCAAATTTGTGTAAGTACTAAGTCCAATCTGTTGAAAACATATATCTTTGTTATCTTTCTTTACAAAAATGCGCCTTTAGTAGTTTGAGGTTTTGCCCTGATCTCCAGGGGATTTACAGGACTAGCTACGTGTGTTATGTTTAAGGTTCTGCAGCAGCTAACATGGCAACATTGTTTCGCTTTGTTTATAAGCTGTTATGTCATGCATCTAGAGAAATTGTAAGAGAGGAAGGCCATTGATGACGCACGTCATGGTTGGCTTGCATGTAAAGTAACCTAATATGATCTCCGTTTCTAGTTTCACACTTGTTTCGCTGAAGATGGACCAATGGTAACGCTCTACCGGCACTGATTTATGTCCATTTCCTCGTTGTTTGGTTTAAGGTGCAGTGGACAGGTAATTAAAACTGATTGTTATCCTCTGTTACACCTTTTTATAGCTAACTGCTAGTGGCATCCATGGTCAACAGCATGGGTATGCGCATCTGCCTACGTTGTCAGTGATGTCAGTGATGACTTTTTATTGACAAATAAATGAATGATTGATCCTGCCTTGGTTTCGTAGGCTTTTGTTCGGGCGAGAAGCCCCCAGTGCACCAGCGGCCAAGTTGCGTTGGACACACCAGTTCTCGTGAGATCACTGAAGTTAAGCAACGCAAACCCACGTTAGTACCAACATGGGTGGTTGGTAGAGAACTTTGGGTGTTGCAAATTTCCCCTGTCCTACATCCCGTACACCTGCCTCTTCCTCTCCCGCGAGCAGCCTCCTAAGGGTTCGGCCTGTTATGGCTGCTTGACTTACTCCCCAACCCGTTAGTGTAACAGAGAAAAGGTACCGTACTTCCGCCTGTTGAGAAGTAAAGCTGTGGACTCTTGTGGTGTGGGATACCTACTCTTAAAATCCCCTTGGTACGAAAGCAACTTAAAGTAACAACTAACCCTGTTTCCCGCCGATGGCAGGGAGACACATGGGCGATCTGCTGGACGATATTTTTATGCAGCTGACCTAACAAGCATCTCCTATCCTTATTTATTATATTCGGTCTACTGTTCGGTGGGGCACTTCACCGACGCAAGGAGCGAGCCCCTACATTTGGGTATTTTGCCCCATCTACCCGTTGCATAAAGGAGAGGGTTCTTTTACGTGCAAATGACGTCGTACATCACACGGGACCACGGCTTTACGCCTCATCCACCGGAAGGTTCACTCGGGACCTTTCTCTAGCCCGAAAGAATCCAACCTACCTCTATTCACTAACGAATCTGGTACCATTGACACAGTAATCGAACACACTACCTCCTCCACCGAAGCGAATAAAAGAACCTTTGATGCGTGGTGTGAAATATACGTGTTGTTTGGCAAAATGTCTTTTACAGTTTACACCTAGTGAAGTACAAGACCCCTTTATATCTCCTCATACTTTATAGTACGGTGTCTTCAGTATGGGCTGAAGACAACTCCGCAAACTCGAACATATTTTTGGTGGTGATGTAGTGAGAACATGACCCAATAACCACGTTCCGACATGTCTATTTCCTCTCGTCCCTCCTTTAATTGAATATTTTTGCTTGTTCCCCGAAATGTATCTTAGGATGTCTTCCATTCTGGTTCAGTTCGTTCCTGTCGCATTCTGCCGTTGCCTGAAAATGGGCTTCTTAACTTTCTAAAGGAGCAAAAGTCTGGAAAAAATGAAATTTGGTGGACACTGCGAATGGTAGAATTAGCTCATCATCCACCTGATGTGCGGATGGAAGGAGTTCAATTCTCGGTCGTGTGGACATAACTGCTCTACCACCGCTGTTCTTCTCTTCCTCATTGGCACTTTGAAGGACGTTAGTCTGTTGTTGCTAGCTCCCGGAAGTTGATGTTGAGAGTGGTCTGCCTGTAAGGTTTCCAGATGACTATCGTTTAATCTCAAGAAAAGAGTTTATGATTTTATTTTTTATTGTCTTACAGTGTAGGAATTTTTGGTAGCTAATGTCTACTATTTTGTAATTTTTTAATATTTCTTTCTGTCTGAATTTTTTATTTCAGTATTTTTCCCTTCCTATGCCGAAAGAGCTATTTCCATAATATTGATTTTTACTGTGACGTTTGTGTTTTCACTGAATAATTTATTAGTCTCCAAGAGGTTTAATGCATTTTTATAGGATTTGTTTTGTCCATCGCCAAACTGAAAACTGTAGTTAAAGATTTCATGTTACAGTTAACCTTTGACGTACGATCTCTTGTCATTTATTTACTGTTTAGTGGACAGCCAAAATCTTAAAATCTTTATTATATGCCCATCATGGTCTCGTAAATTTAGAATTTCCTATCATGTTGCCATCAAAAAGCTTGTACTAAACTGGTGTTTTACAGGTAATATTCAGTGTTGCACACTGAAACATTTAAATTTCGGTTTTGTTGGTTTCAACATGTGCGTCAAAATGGCTCTTTGGAGTGTTATTAGAGGCAGGCCATTTTCAATCGAGCCGTTTTTACTGTTGTATTATTTTCTTCTTTTCTTCACAGTCTTCATCATCCTGCTTTTTTTTCTCTACTTCACCAGCTTCTCCAGATTGCTGACTTAGATCGCTGAACACCTTTGTTTTTCTTAAGTTTTAAATATAAATGATCACACAACTATAAGATCTTCAATAAATTTTCTGCACTAGGAGGTGAAAGTTCTCATCCACTACTAGGTGCTATTTATCACCATTAAGAAAATCCTTGGTTCTTTTTTATTTATTTTGATTACTTTTTGCCTTTGTAGAAAGGGGAAATTGAAAAACAGTAGCATCAGTTTCCAGGTGTGAAATATATGCTCAAATGCAATCCTCAAACATTTATATTCAAGATTTAAGACGTCGAGCTTCATATCAAACTCGCTCCATTTTAATTTTCCTTGACTTTTCTGTGTTGTTGAGCTGGCGGGATTATTCCCGTCTGATCTGTGGTTGTTATGGCTCTTGGAAGCATTTGTTTTATGATATCCCTCAGTCAGTAAATTAACCCGCCTCGGTGGCGCAGAGTGGTTACTGAGTCAATGGTTCAAGGTTGTGCCCGCTTGGGAGCACTGGGTACTGCTAATGCACAAAAATCGTCGTAACAACGTGGTGTCTGTTCAGACTCTGCATTAGAACTACGCCATTGTAGTTGGAGTGCCCTAAAACGCCGACGAAACAAAAGAGCGACCTCAGTGCGCCTTCCGTCGGTTGGCCCCGTGTGGTGTGTACAGTGTCACCTGTGTAAGGTCTAGTTGTAAGGTCTTTACTTTGCCAGCCAGGAGACCTGGTCACTTTTGGATCACGGATGATATCCTAAAGAATACGCTAAGAAGTTTGGTGTTCCCCTGGGGTATTCCTACCTAATGGGATTAATGGTGTGCAGATGGATTCAGTAGGACTACTGTTTCTGACCCCCATCATTTGATTGTCTTTGATGGAGAGGAAGACTGTTGTCGCGTGTGGCAGGCAGCGAATTCTAGCGGTTTTACATCCTGGTTGTAATTTATTTCATCCTGACACATTTTGCCACTGTAGAGTTTCCTCCTTCTGTCTGCTGCCTCTGGCATCTCAAAAGGTTTTTTTGTAGCACTCTGTGACGGCAATGTTGCATTGTAGCGAGATGCAAATCTTTGACATCTGAGGATAGCAATCTGTTAACCAGGATCTAAACTTGTTTGCTCATTCTGTGTATTGAAATTGTGTTACGATGACCTCAGTATTGTTTCAAAACTCCCGCTATATCCAAGAGGAAGGGGAAAACCTTGAAAACTGGGAAATTCCTTTTTTGCGATGCCATATGCACGTTCAAAAATGTATTCAGATTAGTATCACATCTCCTCAGAATTTCAGAGGTGCAGCTGATGTGTGAACTGTCCAGCTTTCCATCACATTTTCTTTTGAAAAAAAAAGGCACAAGAGTCCTGTTATGAACAAATTATGCCCGCGAGTGTGCCTTTTTTTCGGATGAGAAGTAAAACCGAGGTTGGTGTACGATGGCACTGGCACGTAGATGAGGCAAAAATTTCCAGGTGTAGGAGTTCGCCCCCCCCCTGGCGTCGGTGACATTCACCAGGGAACACTAGACCGACGATAAATAAGCGTAGGGGTTACAGCTTTGGCCGGCAACCGGCTGAAGAATAACTATGACCAATATATCTCCCTTGTGTCCATTCAGAGGGACAAGATGGGTACCCGACCCTGGGTACGATGGGTACGGAGTTGCTTTTCTGCTTTGCTCTGCAAGCAAGCTATGAATTTATTTCGTCCCCGTTTTTGTATTTAACGTAATTTTGTATTTGGCGCAATTGAAACTGGAGGGATTCCTCCACATTTTCCAGGCTCAGAGGACTTGTTTTTCACTGCGAAGAAAACCTTAAGTTGGATGGGAAGTGATCCTGTGGGATGTTTACAATATCACGTTTGTATTGAAAGAACCTTTCTACTCGGAAAAAGCGGTTGTATTGTGTTGGAAACTGCAGTTCTTTCAGGGAGCGACTTATTGCGTTGGACACACCAGTTCTCGTCTGATCACTGAAGTTAAGCAACGCATTCCCAGCTAGTACTAACATGGGTGGCCGTTTGGGAAAACTGGATATTGCTAATACCCAATAATCGTCGCATTAGTATAGTGTCTGTGCAGTCTCTGCACTAGAACCTTGCAGTGGATGGGGCTCTAATGAGCTTGTAGTTGGAGGGCCCTAAAACTACAACGAAATAAAAAAGCCATTATCTGTCTGATTACTGAAGTTAAGCGACGCAACCCCAGACAGTACTGGTATGGGTGCCCTCTTGAGAATACTGGGTGCTGCTAATACTCTGCGTTAGAACTACTCAGTGGACGTAGCTCTATTGACTGTTATAGTTGAAGGGCTCTAAAATACCATCAAAACAAATCTACTGAGAAACATTCCCACGTGTAGGAGGTCTGCAGGGCGATGTTAAATACTAAATTTGCCAACTCAAGATTCAGCCCATAGCCCATTTGGTGCTTGTGGATCTCCGGGTGCTAAAATGATTAACTTACATGATGAGAAGGGACGAATCCTAATAAAGTTGAAAGGTAAGGTTTACAAAACTGTAGTTAGGCCCGCCATGCTGTATGAATCGGAGTGTTGGGCGGGGAGGAAGAACCACGAGAGGAGAGTGCAAGTGGCCGAGATGCAAATGCTGCGTTACATGAGTGGGGTGTCGTGTGCTGACACTCCGCAACGAGTACGTTAGTGTCAGCTTGGGGGTGGGAGACATCACGGAAAAGATGAGGGAAAATAGGTTGATGTGGTATGGGCATGAGATGCGAAGGGGAGGAGTTCACGCTGTATGTTAAGAGGCAGAATGTGGCGGGTAGCATCAGGAGTAGAGGGAGACCCAAACGGACGTAGGAGCAGGTTGTACAGAGGGACGTGATTGCATGCGAGGTGGATGAAAGCCTGGTTGGGGATAGACGGGAGTGAATTAGAATCCGCAGACCCGACCCTGCCATAGGCGGGATAAGGGTGTGATGATGATTACATGATGAGAATGGAACCTCGTTTACTTTCTCTGGATAGCAAATGAAGCTGTTGTCTGGTGAAGATGGATGAAATCGAGCGACTGCACAATTGCAGATCTTGCGGTAAAAATACACTGTCTTTTGATTTTTCAATTTTTTCCCCTCTTTTTAAATTAGCAAAAAAAATGCCTGTTGCAGGTTTATTGCGCAGTTTACTAATGCTAATTTACTAAGTACTGCGAGCGCTCATCCGAAGGGTAAGTGCTGTGATGGTAAAATCCAAAGTGGATGATAGATATCTGCTTGATGCCGTGAAAATAAATTCTGTAAGTCGTTTTAATTGTCACTGTTGTCAGTGTGCCAGCTTGTCCAGGGCAGTGTTTGCTTAAATGATTGTCGGATCTAGGGTCCTTATGTTTCAGCTCTGAAAAAAGATCTCACCGGGCAGATTTTCGCTACCTTGAACGAGCTGGATTTGGTTTGTAATGGATTGTTCCAGTTTCCAGAATATCTCATACTCTGCCAAGTATCAGGACCTGTTTTTCACTGATGAAAATCTTGCTAGTTTTTCACTTGTGGTAGTGAATGGCCGTTGTTAACATAGACGGCAAGTTTGTCCTACAGTCAAGTTGCGCTGGACACACCAGTTCTCGTGAGATCACTGAAGTTAAGCAGCGCAAGCCCACGTTAGTACCAGCATGGGTGTTTGGCAAAGAACGTTGGGTGCTGCAAATTTCCCCTCTCCTACGTCTTCTACACCTCTACCTCCTCATCTCCCGCGAGCAGCCTCTAATCTAATTCCCAGAGGACTACATCAAATGCAGGACCGACTATTCCAAAATGGGATTTTTATTATCAAATATTCCTTGAAGTTTGAAAGTGCGGAGGCTTCTGTCTGAGGCTCGAAAAATCGACGTTTTGGACCAACCCTGGAATATCTATCACGGTTAGCACTAGAAATTTAAGTTGAGTGGCTCCATAGTTGACCACTGACTTATTAACAACGGCTTTAGACCACCGTTTGAGGTGAGGAAGTGCGACCTCCGTTGGATGGGAAGTAAAGTCGTCGTCCCGTGTGGTGTGTACGATGTTTCCTGCGCCTAAACGAACCCTTACTACATGGAGAAAACGTGCGTTTGGGAACTCGCACCTGGTGCCCTGTGGATGTAAAAGTGTCCTAATGAAGTAAATATTTGCCGACAGCAAATAAACAGAGGGGTGGCAACCAGTTGTGTAAGATTACCTTGTCTGTGTGCCAAAAATGACCACCTGACTGTCATAGGTGGGAAAGCCACTAGGTGTAAGAGGAAGCTATCTCTTTTTCAGTAAAAGAAACTATGTTCAGGAAAACGATCAGGTTGACTTTAACACAGCAAGTGTTTTGACATTAGGTCGGTAACCGGCGCCTTCTAGAAGTGCTAGTTTAAACTGCACTTTGGTACTCGACCTTGTCATAGGAAGGAAAACGGTTAAGGATGATTAGAGGATGTATTAAGATAGTTTGCAATACGAACCGGATGTAGGATGCTTTAAATGTCAGCAATGGACAAAATAATAAAATTAAGTGTCTAATTAGTTTGTTGGTGTAATAGGCTACGGAAGTTGTACGAGACCGGAATTCGAAGTAACTAACGATGATAATCCTTTGAAGAAATTCTATATATATTGAAATAGGAGATAGTCGCAATTAAGATGAGTACTTCCGTTTCCAGCGATGTTCAAACAAGAGCTTTCAAACTTCGTTTTTTTTTTTCATGTTGTTGTGAAGCCTTGCAGAAAACGCCAGATATTTTCATTTGGATTATAGCCACTCATAGAGATAAGTAATTAAGGATAAGTTTTTGGGAGAGGAAGAGCAACAAAGGGCACCTAGTGAGTGTTAGGATGTGAAATGACAAAAATGGATTGGGAGAGCCTGGATGTAAAAGAGAGTTACAACTTTTCTTTTATTCTGCATTGTAGTGTCTTTATGCAAATTAGAAATGTTTGAAAAGGATTTTTGATGTCGCTGAGATTGTCTACTGTGTGGATATTTCTTTTTTTCGTGAATGACATGGATTTCAAATTTCGCATTCAAACCTTGCAACCTCTTGAGGATTTGCCACAGAATTGAATTGCTTATGGACTAGACTTTGGTTTTTTGTTTGTCGGTTGCATCTTCCTGCAGATATTGGAAAAATGTGCAACAAGAAAGCCAGTGATTGTTTCTAGCGTGTTATCTGGTTTTAAGTTCAGTTTGTGCCGTTCTAGCACCAGGCTCGTTGTGGAGAGAATGCTACTGCCGTAGTCAAGAGCAAACCTCCTTTTTTTTTTACCACCAGCCCTCCTTTGTTCAGCTGGTTCCTTGTTTTACCCTAAGCTCAAGGTACGCTGATTCAGATCGAGATATGGCAAGTGACTGCAGTTCTTTGAAATTCATGGTGTGCCTGCCATCCGCGTGTGTAACTCCTTTCCACAAGAGGAAGCCATGTAAGATCGTCTCTGCCTACCCAGGTGTTGTTAGTCTCCAGACGTGCGAGGCTGTAATGGTTGGAGATATCCAGGAAAATGCAAAACATATTTGTTATAAATGCTTCCAATGTTCGTAATCGTTTTTGAACGTTGCATACCTTCACCACCTCCACCTAATAAATAGATGTGCAATAATGAACCTAGGCACACAAAACCACTTCTAAACCTTTTCCCCGCCTATGGCAAGGTCGGGTACCCATCTTGTCCCTCTGAATGAACACAAGAGTGATATATTGGGCGGTGTTTTTCTTCAGCCGGCTGCCGACCAAAGCTATCACCCCTATGCTTATTTATCGTCGGTCGACTGGTTGTTGGGGCACTCCACCGACGCGACGCCAAGGGGCGAGCTCCTACACCTGGAAATTTTGCCTCATCTACGCGTTGAATAGTACAGAGGGTTCTTTTGCTTGCATATGCTATCGTGCACCACACGGAACCTCGGTTTTACTTCTCATCCGAAGGAAGGTGTGCTCGGGGCCTCTCGCTCGCCCGAAGGAAGGCAGTCCACCTCTATCCAGTATCTAGCCTGGAACCACTGCCGCAGTAAATCGAGCCCGCTAGGCAAGCAGGTCTAATAATGAACCGAGGCCTGTGTATCAAATGTCGCCTTTATCCAACCGTGCTCGAAAAACCAAATGTCAACGTTATTGTTCACACAACATTTGGAGCATTGGTGAATGCTTGCAAACGCTCTTTGAACGTCTGCGAATGATGTTTTTCCACCAAAGCTCGTTGTTTGTGAACGTTTTTCTTCTTTTTTTTTTTTTTAAGCATTAGCAAAGTTTTTGTGAGACCGAGACTCGACTAAAATTTCTTTGTCTGTAAGCAATGTGCCCATCTTTGTTGGTCTTTTATTTCTGCAGGTAGGAGTTCACCCTCTGGTGTCGAATATGGTCTCTTTCTGTAATTAAAATATGGTCCAACAGTTTGCATGCGTGTTCCCAGAACCACTAGAACAAATGGATAGCCAACTTGTCGGGAAAAAGATTAGTATATAAGTGATGATGAATGAGACCTATGGTAATGGATATAGGCAGTGAATGGAGGGCGGGCACCACAACTCACGCACAATTTTGCGTGATTGACTGCCGACCTGATTACTCATTTAATATTTGCCTCTATTGTGACGGAATGCATTTGGCCTGAATTACCTACCCCTGGAGCCAGCATTTCTGTGAATCTTTCTTTATTTGGAATATTCTGGCATTAATTTCAGTGGAATCGCAGTAGGAGCGTGGATGATGAATCGCCGGGGAGCGGCGAGTTGCGTTGGACACACCAGTTCTCGTCTGATCACTGAAGTTAAGCAACGCAAGCCCAGTTAGTACTGACATGGGTGGTCGCTCGGGAAAGCTGGGTACTGCTAATACCCAATAATCGTCTCATTAGTGTAGTGTCTGTGCAGTATATGCATTAGAACTATACAGTGGACGGGTGACGGGGTAGTTGAAGGGGCCTTAAACTCCAACAAACAAACAACAAGATGAATCGCCACCATTCCCCGTTCCGAATATCCTAAAATGGACCGGAGAATTTATAAAAAAAAACGTGTACTTGATACGAAAGTCCTCGGCGACGCAGGAGTGGCTCCAGGTTCGATGGCAATCCCAGGTGGGTTGGCTTCTTTCGGAGCGAGTGCGCCTTCCTTCGGATCAGAAGTAAAACTGAGGTCCCGTGTGGTATACGATGTCATTTGCACGTAGAAGAACCCTCTCTACTATGCAACAGGTAGATGAGTCAAAATTCCCAAGTGTAGGAGATCACCCCCTGCCGTCGATGAAGTGCCCCGACTATATAAATAAGCATAGGAGGTTGCAACTTGATGGTAGTCGGCTGCTGAATAACACTGTCCAACTTTTCACCCTTTTGTCCATTCAAAGAGACGGAATGGGTACCCGACCCACCATAGGTGGGAAACATGGTTAGGAGTTGCGTTATCCTTGACACGAAAGGATTATCAGGATGCATTTGTCGCATTATAAAAGTTGAACAAATTATACTGTACTTCGAATGCCACTGTCTTGTAGTTCAGAACTCGTAACTCAACAAAACTTGCCAGGTCGGCAGCCGACTGAGTAAAACTACTATGTTGTGGATCACTCCTGTATTCCTAGTTTAGATAAAACAATAGCTTTCGATCCTTATTACTTACTGCCATAGGCGGTAGAAGGGTTAAGAATGAAGATCTGAAACCTACTGGATACTCTGTGTTGCTGTAGGTTGTAGAAAACTGGTAAGAAAGATGGTGAGAGCCTTTTCGGATTTAGGTCATGGTTGCGATGCAGAGAGAAGGACTCAAATGAACATTTAGTTTTTGATTAAATCTTCATCGTAGCTTCTTAAGGTTGTCAGAATTGGTTGCACTATAGCATCAGGAGAAGAAAATGTTCGCTCCCGCAATATGGTACAACTCATGATGTCGTTACGTAGATAACTTCCTGTGTTTTCATGTTCTTTAATGTTGTTTTTTTACTCTATATAAGAAGCCATGGAGCAGTTCTAAATGTCTGATGAAAAAGCAACGTGTAAACTTCAAATCTTGTGTGTTCTGCTGCCAAAATCATCATCAGAGACATTAACTATGTTAACGGAACCGTATGGTAACATTAGAGTGAAAGAAATCTCAAGGTTTATTGTCGACATAAACGACTCTGACGGTCACAAAGTGTTGATAGTGGTCCACTTACTGAATATATCCCTTCCCCATCAACTTCATAAAGCGACTTGCCGGAGCAATCGCCTGCGGTGTTTAGTCTCTTGTTTGTGATGCTGTGTTTATTTTTTTTTAGAATTGCTTTCCGGAGATCGTTCCACCATTTTCAGAATTATTAACAGAAGTGTACAATTAGGCATGGATAGGTTTGGGTTGGCCTTTGAATGATGCAGAGCTTTCCCAGGTGGGCTGTAGTTGGCGAGGGCCAACGAGCCATAATTGTTTTTGCTGTTTTGCTGTTTTGCCGTTTGAAATGAGCTTACCAGAGGTAGCGTGCCCTGCTGTTGCGTCGGTGGTTCCAGGTTAGTACTGAATCGAGGTAGGTTGTCATGTTGAGAAAGAGAGATAGACGGAAAGAGACGCTGTTTGCTGCCTTTTGTAGTGTGTATCCAGAGGCGTGCCGGCCGCTGTGCAATGTGCGCAATGCACACAGGCGCCAGGATATTAAAGGCGCCAAGAATCCTCTACTAGCATTTTAGATGCGGCCTTTCTGATCTGCCATAGCCAGTGATAGGAGCGGAGTCACCTTTTTTTCATTCGGGAGTTGGAGATAGGGGCGCCAACTAAGTTCTTCCACACAAGTGCCGAACACTACTGGTCCTCCACTGTGTGTATCATGTCACTTGCACGTAAAAGAACCCGTTCTACTATGCAATGAGTAGATCGGCAAAATTTCAAGGGGTACGAACTCCTTCAGGCATCGCTTCGGTAAATTTTGTTTCATTGGTGTTTTAGGACCCTTCAACTACAACGGCCATTAGAGCCTTGTCCACTGCGTAGTTGAGCGGCTTATTGCGTTGGACACACCAGTTCTCGTCTGATCGCCGAAGTTAAGCAACGCAACCCTATGATTACTGACGTGGGTGCCCGCTGGGGAAAACTGGGTACTGCTAATACCCAAAAATCGTCACATTGGTGTCGTGTCTATGCAGTCTTTGCATTAGGACTATGCAGTCAGTGGACGGATTTGTTTGTTTGTTGGAGTTTAAGGTCCCGTCAACTACAAGGTCATTAGAGACCCGTCCACTGTATAGTTCTAATGCATAGACTGCACAGACACTACACTAATGCGACGATTATGGGGTATTAGCAGTACCCAGCTTTCCCGAGCGACCACCCATGTCAGTACTAACTGGGCTTGCGTTGCTTAACTTCAGTGATCAGACGAGAACTGGTGTGTCCAACGCAACTCGCCGCTCCCTCAGTGGACGGAGCTCTAATGACCTTGTAGCTGAAGGACCATAAGACACCAACAAACCAAACCACTGCGTAGTTGTCATGCATAGTTTGCGCAGACACTACGCTGTTGCAACGATTTTTGGGTATTAGCGGCACCCATTGTTCCCAAGCGGTAACTCATACCGGTACTAGCTGGGGTTGCGTTGCGTAACTTCATTGATCAGACGAGAACTGGTGTGTCCAACGCAATACAGCTGCTCCCAGCGTCGGGAGCATCCCAACTAACAGTAACCCGGCGATAAATAAGCTTAATGGCTGTTGCATGACGTCGGTAGCCAGCTGCGTAAAAATGCCGTCCAACAGATTGCCCATGTGCCCCATTGGGACAAAAATGGGTATCCGACCCTTCCATAACAGTACGGTTGCCAGATTTCTTGCAAGTTAAACCGGGACACCCCCCCCCCCCCTCTGAAAAAAAATCAACACTAGACTGCTTAGTTTTCTCCCTCTCCCCGAGAGGGAGCCATGATGCCTCGTAGGCTGCTTGGGCTGCCATGATGCCTCGTAGCCGCTACCAGTGTTGCTACTGCTGCGCTACTGCTTTTGGCTACCGTCGGTTTCACACATACTCTCAAGCCTATTTGCATTTCCTGACATCCCCACAGTGACACCATGCACAAACTGTATGTTTGATGGACGAAAATGCTTAAAAAGTTGCATAATAGAAAAATTTGAAAACCGGGACTTTTGGGCACCCCGAAAGGTTCCTTCGAGACACCCGGACGCCGGGGCACGAGGTTTAAAACCGGGACAATCCTGATTAATCGGGGTACCTGGCAACCCTATTTAAGAGGGAAACGGGTTGGCAGTTGGTTTTCCTTTGTCTTTTGAAATGATTGAAAAAGGGTCTTGCAGTATCAGTACAGAAAATATCTTTGAGGACATTAACGTACCACCTTGAATACGCCAACCTTTAGCTAGGTCTGTTGTGATTTCATGCATTTGTGCCATCGATCGATTTCGACGGTTTGGCAACCATCCCTGTATTTTCACTAGTCAATTGGTTTATAAACTCTGATTGTTCGCCATATTGTGGTATGATATATGGAAAGGAACAAGTCATGTGTTTAATAACCGTCGAAATCTCCCCGTGGCGTTTGGGACCTTTGAAAGGTAATTTTATTTTCCCCCTGTGAGTTATGTTTCCGTACGAAGTCTCTCGGGCGCGACTGTATCGCGTTGGACCAAGGCCTCCTAGATAACAAGGCCTTTGCAGTGTGACGTCACTGGCTAGTGACGTCACACAAAGTAGTGCTAGCACACTATGTGAACGACCATATTGTGTGCATTTCAAGCGTCTTTTTTAAATTTATATTTGAGTTGAATTTTTAAACTCAAATCATTTTCCAATGTAAATCATCTAATATTTGGATTGTGCCATGTAATTGTGTTGTGCCTGGATGCCAGAGAAACTACAGAAGTGGACCTAAAGTTAATATTTTCAGTTTTTCAAAACCCCAAAATGGATTATAGCTAGTAACAGAAAGGCTTCCAGATTGACCAAGCATTGAATGGTAAGCAGATTTAATATTGAACCCATAGGCTTATATAAATTAGATACACTATGTTTTTACTAATGTTTTACACAAAGCACATCATTCAAGCTAAGAATATGGCAGCCAAGATGTTGCATATGTATTTTAAGAAAAGAATAATCATAGGGGGTAGAAAAGTTAGGTATACATGTTATGTTAGGTATGTTGGGTTATATATGTTAGATTAGGTTAGTTATGTTAGGTGAGCTGTGTTAGGCATATATGTTAGGTTAGGTTAGTGATGTTAGGTATACATGTTAGGTTAGATATGTTCTGTATACTTGTATGCCTAACATCTATACATAAGCTCCTAACCCTTTTTCTGCCTATGGTAGAGTTGGGTACCCATCTTGTCCCTCTGAATATTCTCCCTCCATGGTGAATGTCTTTTTGAGCACCCAGGGGTGGATCCAGGGGCAGATCAAGGGGGTAGCCCTTCAAAAAATGGGTGTCCCAAATATTTTTAAATATTCAGAATCCCTTAGAATACATACCATGTCTCCATATATTATATAGGTCCTCTACTGCCCTTTAGACAATGTCCTATCTTCAGTGGTTTAGCCAACTGTAGATTGGACTGGCAGTGTAGAAATGGGAATAGGAAATTCAAAAATGTCTCATCAGTTGCAAAGTTGAATCATGCATCAATTGAAATATGTACCCCATTGAAGCACTGAGGGGGGAACAATTGCAGCATTGCTCCCCCTCTGGATCCACCCCTGCTGGGCCCTAATAACCACTGATGTCATTGGGCCCTAAAACCCTAACAAGCAACAACAACAACAACAACAACAACCTCCTTTTATGAGTATTTTTCATGTGAAATTAATTTTAAAAATTTTCTAATAAGAATGCCATTGAAGCACTACAATCCACACCTAAGCAAATCTTCCCTATGGTTTAGACACTTGCACAGCTATTGGAAAAAATCAAAATAATAATATTGAGAGGATGAAGTCTACAAGAGGTTAAAATTGAAAATTAAGCATTAAAGTATGTGTTTTAAATGCATGTGTTTCTTACAAAAATTTAAAAATAAATTAATATTTTCATGCTGTCTATTCAGTCAAACCAATATTTACATGTGCATTTAAAATCTATTTTATATTTTATGAATAAATATCTCATTGCTTTGTAAGGGCAAGCGTCATCATTCATCATTATTTTCAGTAGGTCTTAGCACTACTTAGGATGACGTCACGAAACAGTGAGAAGGCCTTCTGTTTAGGAGGTCTTGGTTGGACGCACCAGTTCTCGTTTGATCGCTGAAGTTAAGCAACGCAACCCCAGCTAGTGCTAGCATGGGTGATCGCTTGGGAACACTGCGTACTGCTTTTATACCTAAAAATCGTCGTAACAGCGTAGTGTCTGTGCAAACTCTGTATTAGAACTACACAGTGGACTAACCCAACTTAGATAATGAAGCTGTCATTGGTAAATGTGATTTTCTTGAAATGTCTCCTTTACTGAACATCTAAGAACTAATAGTTGTCCAGTCTTGTCAAAGAAAGTGATTGTAATCTTAAAAAGTAATCTTACTTCGCCACGATGATGCCTGGTTCTATCCTGGACCGAAGTGATGTGACTTTCTTCGGAAGCGGGAGAAAAGCCCCCACTGCTCCTCTGTTGGATGGGGAATAAAGCCATGGCCCCGTGTGGTGTGCAAGGTTTCTGCGAGCAAGCAACAGAACCCTTACTACGTGATGAAATATACGCGTAGCTCGGCAAACTTTCAAAGTGCACTAGCCCCTTGGCATCAGTCGAGTCGACGAAAAGTATCTCAATAAAGAAAAATAAGCCGACTGCATAAATTGCCGTCCAGCAAATCGATCGTGTGTTCCTTTTTGGCAAAAATAGGCGCACCATACCTGCCCTAGGCGGGAAAATAGCTGGTGATGATGATAAACGCATAAGTTTAGTGTAGAACAGTTGTCTTCAAACTGTGTTCCGCAGTACATCTCTGGGTGTTCGGCGAGTCAAAATAAAAATTCGAAAAAATATTATAAAGCCCTTACCCTAGTTGACTAGTGTTTATTAACTAAAGAAATATAAAGAAGCAGTCATATTTGAAAATTAATCAAAAGTTTCATGTGTGAACTGCCGATTCGTTCGCAGCGGCGACATGTTTTTTTCTAAGGGTGGGGGGGGGGGGGGGGGGGGGGGGGGATTGGGGTTGGACACCCCAGTTCCCGTTTTACCCCTGAAGTTAAGCAGCGCAACCCCAACTAGTGCTAACATGGGTGGCCGCTTGGGAAAACTGGGTACTGGTAATACCCAAAAATCGTCGCATAAGTGTAGTGTCTGTGCAGTCTCTGCATAAGAACTATGCTGTGGACGGGGCGGGCTCTAATGACCTTGTAGTTGAAGGGCCCTAAAACATAAACGACAACAACAACAATCTAAGGGTTAGGATGGGTTCCCCGAAAAAATCCTTATAGTTCAAACTTTGTCGACTCAAGAATTCCTTGGAATACCACTGGTGTAGATAAATGAAATGGAGACCGGCAAGTTTGCGTGTGTGTCGTAGGGTTCCTGGTTAAATCAGCTCAACGGCAGCTCATCATCATCATAATGCCATTATCCCGCCTGTGGCAGGGTCGGGTCTGTGGGTCCATTGAACATGCTCTGACTGGGGGCATCCTAGCCAGGCGTCTGGAAACCCGCAGGAATATTGGCTAACGTTGTCTATGGGGGGATGCCAGCCTACCCCACGGATAAATCAGCTCAATTGTTTCGGAACAGTGCGAAGGAGCCAAGAGAATAGGCCAGCTGTAGAAATGCGCATGCGTAGGTACATTTGGGGACTGATAACACGGTGGGACGTGACACATTCCAGGATAGACTAGAACCTGGTTATACTAGCCTTGCTGATTACCAGGTTTGCTTTACTGGCTTAGGTTAGTAGGCCATGGATTTTAATCGTGAATGGTATTTGATTCTTCTTCCTTGGTGAACCCATTTCCGCCTGCGTCGGTGTTGGATATCTGAGTTCGGAATAATCGAATCAGAAATGACATTAAGAGAAGGACAATAGGAACTAAATCAACTGCCATAAACTTTTCTTGTCACCTCTTAATTCTCCATTTCCAAGACAGTATTTATTTTTGATAATACGACGGCACTACGAGTTAAATTTAGAATCCGTGTTTTCAAACGATTTTCCTTTTGTTTTAGATGGGGTGGAAAACTGATGTGTAACTGTTTTTCTAAGAAACCACCGCCAGCTCCTCTACAAAAGACACCCTCGTTGTGAGGGGGAAGGGTTCTCCATTGTGTGACCTGTCGGTATGTACTGTAATTCAGTTAGCTAAAGCGATCATCAAACAACGCAGCCCTTAAGATGTCGTCTTCTCATGAGGCACCTGCTGCTTCTAGAAAGTGATGACATTTTTTTAGCGGAGTCTTCTCCCACTTGTGCTATTTCGTGATGGAGGTACCATCCCGTTGCATTAGGACCCGACCTTATTAAAGACGACTCTCGAAACTACCAATCTTGCCTTTAATTTAATTCTGCTCATGTTGGGAAGGATTATTAGGTAAGCCTTACTTTATCCTTTGATGTGTTGCTTACCCTGTTGTTAACGCAGGAGTAAACGTCACCTCTTTACTAAAATACCTGACAGGGTTTGAGACCCCTACGTAATGGGTCTCTTGGTTGAAGATAACGTCACGCCTTCTACCCCTTTTTTTTTCTTTGTCTTTGACAGTAAGTAACTTAAGTTTATTGATTGAAATGGATTGTCGATGATTGTCTCAAAATCCATTAGACGATTGGTCTTGTTATTTCAATATGGAGGCTATATGACTGTTGGTGTGGGAGTGGGTGTATTTGTATGGATGTTTTTCTCTCTCTCTTTTCTTGGTTATCGTTAATCTGAAATAGTATTTGATGTGAGACTAGATCAATATTGTGATGCAAGTCACCTTGAAAAGCCTGTTGCACGTTTTTAACAAGTTTATAATTCATATGCTGTTTTGATTGGTAATGTCACTATTTGATATCCAAGTAGCATCTTTTATTTAGATTGCAATCATGAACGAAGAGAGTGTATTGCTTGGACGGAAAAACCTAGGGCACCACTTACTTTGCGTAACCGTAGGTGATGGCTGCTCTCTTTATAGAGCTGGGCGAACTACTGGCCCTTCCCATACCAGAATTTATCGTGATTTCTTGTCAATTTCCTTGTTTCGTTGGTGTTTTAGGGCCTTTCAACCATAGCGGTCATTAGAGCCCCGTCCACTGCGTAGTTCTAGTGCCCAGTCTGCAAGGACTACACTGTTTGGACGATTTTGGGTATTAGCAGTACCCAGTGTTTCCAAGAGGTTACTCATACTAGTACTAGTTGGGTGTTGCATTGGTTAACTTCAGTGATCACATGAGAACTGGTGTGTCCAACGCAATACTGCCGCTGATTTCTTGTCAGAAATGGTAGGGGAGACCGGGGCAAGTTGACGATACTAAGAGTTTTCAAATTAATTTTTTATTTTTCTTTCGAGATAAAATGTTTCACTGTGCTGAGATACTTAGAATGCTCCTTTATTTATAATTTAGTGGTTTAAACTGAAACATTTTTTGATATCTTCAAGGTGATTTTATAATTTTTAATGAACGATGTAAAATTCGTCATCTTGCCCCAGACCCGGGACAAGATGACGGCCATTGAAAATTAAAAGAAATTAGTAAATTCTCCGAATTCTATTATTGTACCCTTATTTCTTTATTGTACCCTTATTTATTACATTGATAAAGGTGAATGAACTAATATTTTTAATTTTTTTGTGAATAATAAAAACGCATTAACACTAAAAGTTAAAATCGTAGTAAATAGTAAATCGAATTTATTGTCAACTTAAAAGTTAATGTTTCTAGTTAAAATTATCAGAGGTAAGCTGTCCACCACAAAGATGATGCCAGTTAGCAGTGAGGGTCAAGATGGTGAGTTCGTCAACCTGCCCCAGTCATCATTTTTATTGCTCATACTTTATTCAACTTAATGAAGGGATAGTTGGGATTTCCCCGTGCTATTGGTTCTTTAGCAATAAGTTTAAAAAATTATTTTAATAATGAATACTGAATATGAATAGCCAGTTGTCTAAGGTATATGAAAATGCTATTAGATATTTCTATAGCTAACCTCTATATTAATTAAATCTTATTTCCAAAATTTGGTTTCATATAGCACACAGCAGGAAAACAGTGAAACTCGTGTAAATAATATAGTAATGGCAACAGTGCCTTGACAAAGTGATTTTTTAGTGTCTAATCATGAGGAGTACTAGTAGTATTCATATGATGCTGCCAACTATCAGGAAAATCGCTAATTAAGGCATTAGTCATTTTGCCCCACTCGTCATCTTGCCCCGGTCTCCCCTACGTAATAAAATAAAAACCAAATTCATTGAATTGGACATAAGTTAGGGACTCGACTCGATAAAATTGGCACTAAAATTCCTTGTGGGATGTTGATGTGACCCTCAGAAGCAAAATTTTTAAATATACGGGCTTGTTCCCTCGCGTCGTTGAAACCAAAGTGCCGAACGAAAAAAAATCCAGGCAAACGTTAAATAAACGCTAGTTTCGGCATTAATTCGGCTACATAAAAATTGTTCGTCATGTGCTTTGGGTCCCAGTGTGACATACGGTACTTTATGGTGCCATAGGCTGGAAAATTTTGGAGTGCTGATGATCTAGAGAGATGAACTGTAAACATGCTGAAATAGACACTAGGGAATTGTGCGAGCTTAAATATGGTTGGTTATGGGCTTGGAGTACTTGCCATCATTAGCCGTTTGTCCCTATCTTCTTGGTGTTAGTTGTCTTACGTGTTGTCCGAGCAAATATGAAATCACTTCCATCCCATTCTTAGACCTAAAGTACTTTGTGGTAAATGTCATTTTTAGGTTATGACTATGAATTGTACTGTCTGGATACTTGAATTTGAGTGTTATGTAGCATCTTCATTATGCCTCTTACTTTAGTTCTCATCGTCTGTTGTGCATTCCGTCGGTTATTTCTAAATTAAATTATGGCAGTAGGTTGTTGAGCAGTTGATTACATTTCTAAAGGCATACTTCTGTATGTCCCTACGGCATTCGTGAAATGGCTCTGTGATATCAGTTTGGTAGCTGGTCATTTGACGAATGACCCTCCTGCTTTTCATTTTAATTATATTTCTTAGTTTTGGTCCATAATTTTGATTAGATACCTAGAACTCATTGGCATGAGCCTGACTCCTGTTGCATCATAGTTATTGTGCAATAGGTCAGGCACCATGCAATATTATAACCCACAAAGCATTAATTTACCTGCCAAAATTTATATTTTGGTGTATAATGTGGTGTTGGTGTTGGCCGGCATCCCCCACAGACAATAGCCAATATTCCTGCGGGTTCCAAACGCCTCAACGTCTTCAGAGCACGTTAAATGCACCCGCGGACCCGACCCTGCCGCAGGCGGGATAAGGGTATGATGATGATCACCTAGAACTCATTGCCTATCTGTCTTTGTAGTACACCAGAAAGTGTGCATGTTAACTGGTACGAATGCTGTAGAGCGTGGGCCAGCAGTATACAGCCCGCCATTTGTTTGTACTGTATAAAGCCTTGTTTTTCTCCGTAGTTAGTTTTACACTTTGTTGAACAGGTGGAGTTGGGGATGGACATTTTAGGGATAATTTAAAAGTGGTAGACATTGAGAAAAAGATGAGAGCGTAAACTGAAGTGGTATAGGCATAGGGACCAGGATTTAGGTTTGTGACGGTGTGCACTGCAGGACTTTGCGCTGTCGGGTGGGCGGAGACCTGGTTGGCGGATAGGGGGAATGGAGGACCAGAACTTCCATAGGTGTTAGAAGGGTGTGATTATCTGATGGTGATGTCACTTGACCCGTCCCCTGCTATAGGGTAAGCTGTTCGCTGAAATCACTGATGTGATTTTAGTTTATGAATCTTTGCTGTAATGAGGTGTAATGAAAACTGCAATCAAAGGAATATGTTCAAATGTTTATTATCATTATAGGAATGGTCCCATTTCTGGCTGCTACTCTGTTTTGAAAGAACTAATTGGCCACCATCCAGGCCGTAAATGTTATGATGTGACACATTTTCAGACGTTTTTTTTTTTAGAGGACTCTATCTAGAGAATATGAAAAACAATTTTGCGTATCCGTTGTTCATATTTGCTACGATAAATAAAGTTAGAAAGGGCACCACCTTCTTGCTGATAATATTATGATTTAATAATATTTGTCTGCCAGATGTCTGCCATTGATTCATATTTTCGGAGATGGTTATCATAATAATTATTATTGGAAATCTAGCCATTTTCATGTCTGAATTGGTTTCTATTTCTGCAAGGGATCAAGACAATGAATTCATTCGGTCTTATAAGTCAAGAGTTACACGATCTGGTCAAGGTGTTGGGTGGCATACTGTTTCTTTAATTACCTTCCTTCCGGGCACGATAAAATGAAGAGCACTTGCCCCCCTTTTTCATTTGGCCGCAATCACACTTGTTGTATTATGTATAGCTGGTGCTGATGGTTTCCAGCAAAGTAGTGGCCACATCAGATCGCTTTTCTGCACTCATCTTTTTTTATTGCTCATACTTTATTCAACTTCTTAATGAAGGGATAGTTGTGATTTCCCCGTGCTATTGGATCTTTAGCAAAAATTCGGATGGTACTATTGTAATTTCCATCAGGCCTCTTGGTCTCTTTGGGTTGAACCTATTGCCTGTCTGCATTTTCTGTAATAATTCACGTTACTATATGGTTATCACCTTTTGCCCGTTTTCCCTCAAAAATGACCTGGATTGAGCTTGCGGTTGTAAGGGCATGGAACACTGGTTTGTCATATTGTTTCCCGATCTACGGCAGGCTAAGTGGAGCAGAGGTAGCCGTTCGATCCTTACAGAGGAGGGTAGCCTTTTTGGGCAAAAGAGTGAGAGACCTTCTATCCGCCTTCCATATGATGAAAAATAAAGCCGAGATCGTATGTGGGGCTTACAGTGTGATCTGCCCTTAAAACATGGAATAAAATATACGTGTGGCAAAATTTCCAGGTGGAGGAGCGCCCCCCCCCCCCCCCGTTATCGTCGGTGAGAGGAAAGCGCCCCAAACGAAGAAAACTTGGCTACCCATAGATAAGCGTAGGGGTTGCAGCATTAGTTTGACAGCCGACTACGTAGAAATGCTGTCTTAACAGATCGTTCGGGTCCCAGTGGGTCAGAAATAGTGACCCGACCCTGCCTCGGGGTCGGCCGCCTTTTCATAACATTCCTGTTAGTCACATCTTATAGCATACGGGTGTTATATTAGTGCCAGGTCTTGCACTTTCAATTCCTTTAGGCTTTTTGCTAATCCTGTTTTCATAGGCCCGAGGAACTGCGTGTAATAGATAAGGCGGACCTTGCCTACATTTCCTGCTTGTGGATTTCACTGCAAAATCTCTTAATGCACAAAAGATGTTTCATCTACCGTCTACTAAGTAACTCAGTTTTGATTGTTGATTGTTTGTTTGTTCATCAACTTTTCAAAATGCTGGAAACCAGCTGGGAATAACAGAATATCGTGTAAATGCCTGTTGGTTCTTGAGGGATACTGCTGTGAAACATTATTGAAAATCTTTTATTTATTTTTTTGTTAGAAAAACTTTTTTCTGTGAAAAGTTGACCAAAATTACTTCCCATGTGATGACATAAATGGCCCTTTTTCCCCAAGTGCAAAACATTGCTGGTTTTTCACAAACATGTCGGGATATGTTCGGGGAGGGTAGTAACTGACTTATATGTACGTCTTTTCTGATCTAATTATTGTTATGCGGTTTACTGTTCATGTTAAGGCCATTCCATTCAGCAATACCTAAAAAGAAAGAGGCGTTGCTAGGGTTGCTGCCGTGGCAGCTCCCTCCCCGGAAAAAAGCTGCTCTGTTCTGGTGTCACCCCATTTGTCATGGTGCGAGTGGTGTCACCCGGTGCGGCCCGCACACCCCTATTGACGCCACTGCATTTGTTACGGTTTCAAGTTAGGGACGTATTGATTGTTCCTGAAATAACCAAAACTTAGCTTCGCAGAAATTCATCTGCTTCCTGTTTTCTGTAATTTCAAGTAAGAGACCAGGGTAGATGTCTTATCTCGATGGGAACCTGGAAATGCCACGTTTAAACAGAAAGTAATGATCCTCAAGTAATATAATAAGCCTATATATCCAGAGAAACGGTGAAATATTGTATTCCGTATCTTGTATTTAACCATGGTTGTTTATCTTCTTTGATCTTTGAAAATGTCTCGGCCTTTTAAGATGAGATTTACTTCTCTTACCTGTGAGTCCAGAATTTCGAAGCAGTTGCAGAATAGTGAAAGTGAGGCTGAGACGGAAGGAGAGGAAGAATAAAGACGTGAAGATAGAAAGTACGAAATCGTAAGTTTATGTATGAGACGTTGAGGATGGTTTTACTCGCCTCGTTGGCGCACAGGTTGCGTGCTGACTTGCTGTATGTCACCGTCCTGGACCAAGGCGGATGCTTTTCGTGGACGAGAGAGAGAAAAGCCTCCGATGCACCTTTTTTTCGAATGGGGAGTAAAACTGTAGCTCCTTTTGATTGTGTAGGATGTCACCA
Source organism: Trigoniulus corallinus (assembly GCA_013389805.1). Taxonomy (NCBI): domain Eukaryota; kingdom Metazoa; phylum Arthropoda; class Diplopoda; order Spirobolida; family Trigoniulidae; genus Trigoniulus; species Trigoniulus corallinus. The sequence continues at coordinate 13,296,047 of JAAFCE010009109.1, forward strand.
CTGCACGGAGAAGAGCCGTTGTTATGTGGAGTAAATGTGTTACTAGCAAGGGTGGCCACTTGTGTTGTTTGTTGGTGTTTTAGGGCCCTTCAACTTCAAAGGTCATTAGAGCCCCGTCCACAGCATAGTTCTTATGCAGAGACTGCAGAGACACTATACTGATGCGACGATTTTTGGGTATTAGCAGTGCCCAGTTTTCCCAAGCGGCCACCCATGTCAGTACTAGTTGGGGTTGCGTTGCTTAACTTCAGTGATCAGACGAGAACTGGTGTGTCCAACGCAATTCGCCGCTCTTGACCACTTGTGAATACCGGGTACTACTATTACCCAAATCATCGCAACAGCTTAGTGTCTGTGCAGACTCTGCATTTGAAGAGCCCTAAAACACCAACAAAACAGAAAGGATGACGATAAATTGGCATAGGGGAAACAAAAGTTGGTAGCCGGCTGCGTCGAAAAGCCAGCCGATAGATCGCTCGTGTCCCAACGAGGTAAAAGTGGGGTGCCAGACTCTACCAAAGCCGGGCAACAGGGCTAGTTATAATGATGATGGTTGTAAGTTGGGTCTTCCTAGGGTGCGCGAAATGTTTATGAATAGCAAAAGTGTTTCATTTGTGGATGCTTTCAGGAAAAGGTTTTGAAAATGTTTGTCAGTGTTCCATTCGTTATGTGAGCATGCTTGCTATTTCTAAGTTTGTGACAGATTGTTGTACGGATCGGAAACAAATGTTCACACATTTAAATTTTTTAATGAACGTTTCGTGGGCGTTGAAAGCTTTTTCTAAGAATGTTGTGGAAATCTTTCTTTGTACGGCAGGCGAAGATTTTTTTGAGTTATCATGCAACGCTCAATTTAGTTAATACAGTGGTACCTCGGGTCACGAACTTGATTCGTCCCAGGACTCGGTTCGTAACCTGAAATGTTCGTAACCCAAAACAATGAAATAGAGACAATCTGTTTCAAAATAAAATGAAAACAGTGTTACTACTGAGAAAGCTTTTACTGCTGTGTAGCAAGGCTAATGAAAGTGATACTGCGCGTGCGTGCCAAATTGCGTTAGGGCTAAGCATGGTGTTGGTACTGCATGGTCTTCATTTGTACTGCCCTCCCTCTCCTTCGTTCACAACCCAAGGCACTGTTTGTAACCCTAGACAAAAAACTTTCGAATTTGTTGTTCATAACCCATTGTTTGTGACCTGAGGCGTTCGTAACCCGAGGTACCACTGTAATCGGAATGTGGACTTTGTTTGGGAACAGTGTCCAAGCGTTGTCCACAATTTTCTTACTGTCATTTTTTCGGTTGGAATCGTTGAATCTAATCCGAAATATGTTCGCATTTCACAGTAAGGTTTATAAGCATTTGGATGATTATTGAATTACTTAACATCGTGTTCGTCTCTAACCTCGAAGGTTGTTTGCGAACATCTTAAGGTAGGATGTTTGTCGACATTTGTTGGGAAGCATTCTAGACACGCCATTAGGTTTTCATTACTTCCATAATCTAATACCGCATTTACACATTCGCGAATACGACGAGGCGAGTGGCGAGGCGAGCATGTTCGACGAATGTGTGAACACTACATTCGTCATTCACCTCGTGGTTCGCCTCGCCATTCGTGGCGCTCGTGTTGGAAGCGGTTTTTTTCACACGAGTCAAAGGGCGCGAGTGACCTGAGGCGATTTGAGCTATGACTAGCTGCCGAGACAATACGAGTCAAAGGGCGCTAGCGACGAGGTGATTGGAGAATGACCATCTGACGAGATATTCGGCGAATGTGTGAACAGTCATTCCTCATCCAAAGAATGAATGCGAACATTTCGACGAAAGTCTCGCCTCGTCATTCGACTCGTCTTATTCGCGAATGTGTAAATGCGGTATCACAACAGCAGGACCATACTGTGACTTCATCGAGGTTTCAGGGGTTCGCCGTCGGCACCAGGTACCCAATGTAATTAATGGATTTTTGTTGTTTAATTCTCCTCACCTGAAAATAACCGCGTTCATATGAAGTAACATTTTATTGTTGAGGAAATACTTGTCTTACGCCTACAATTTCACTTACAAAATGTCTTGGGCGATTGTTTTTGATCCTGAGGTTCATATTGTAATATTGCCTAAAATTTCATTTCAGAATTACCCCTTTAAATGGGATTGCATTTTTGAGGAACCCTGATGCGCGTCTTGCATAGTATCTTATATTATGTAAAGAACATTATGGAGTTATTTGCGTTTTAAGCGATAAGAATTTTAAGATTATATTTATAAACGTCGTTTATTCATTTCTAAGCGTCAGTCATAAATAAAATTTGGATTGTTGCAGCAACGTTTATTTTTGCCACTCCAATGTTTCTCCTTCTCTAGAAGTGTGTAATGGCTGCTGTGGCACGTCACTACAGGCATCTCATTTATTTTGTGTAGGTTCCTCTCTCTCTCGTCTTTGAAGCTCTTTCTAGTTTCTGATTCCGCAATTGATTTTTCTTTATTTTATTATTAGAGGTTTAATAGTAAAATATTGCTGCAAGTCAACGATTGCTGTTTCATGAGTGGAGCGGAAGGTTGTTTGACATAGTCTTAACGTCGCTCTGGAGCCCAAAGCAAATTTGATGTCTACTCAGAATTAGATTGAAAACGATGAAACTTCTGACATAATAAGCTATGGAGATGGTATAGTATTTCTTAGTAGGAAATGGCTCATAGAATTATTTGAAATATTTGAAATCCCTTAGTTTCTGAAACGGGAATTGTCTACATAGTCTCCTCGTATGGAGAGAACAAAGCGGTAATATCTACCCAAGTGGATGTCTCAGTAGACAGATGATGATCCCCTTTGAAACAACGGGTTTAGCTTCGTCTTAGTTTTATTTTGAGTTTTCAGAAATATCTAGGGTGCAGTGTGCGCTCCATCTTGCTGATTGTGTTCAATATTGATAACTACAACTTATGGGCATGCAAGCCTCTGACCTGGATTAGACGCAAGGTAGAGTTTAACTGTTGTGGAAAGGATGGATTCAATTGTTCGATGTCTTCATTTCGTAGATCTAGGATGTGGCATTCAGGCAGGCTACCCATGCGTAAGGGACACCTGCAGGAATTTAAGTACTCTAGGATCAGTTTTTCAGAGCATTTGGAAAATAATTCATATGTGGTTTCATAGAATCAGTGAGGGGATGGTTGAAGTGGAGACAGGCAAGTGGAGGGGAGCGACGAATTGCGTTGAACACACCAGTTCTCGTCTGATCACTGAAGTTAAGCAGGGCAACCCCAGCTAGTACTGACATGGGTGGCCGCTTGGGAAAGCTGGGTACTGTTAATACTCAAAAATCGTCGCATTAGTGTAGCGTCTGTGCATTCTCTGCATATGAACTATCCTGTGGACGGGGCTCTAACGACCTTGTAGTTGAAGGGCCCTAAAGCATCAACAAACAAACAAGGCAAGTGGAGTCCTGTATGATCAGAGGGTCCCACTAAAGTTGAAGGGGAAGTTCTATAAGGCAGTTTTTAGGCCGGCTATGCTATATGGATCGGAGTGTTGTGCAAGTGGCCGAAATGTGAATGCTGCGGTACGTGAATGGGCCATCGAGAGGAAATGGGATTGGGGATGAATATGTTAGAAGTAGCTTGGGGTGGGAACGTCGCGGAAAAGTTGAGGGAAAATAGACTGAAGTGGTATGGCCATGCAATGAGAGGACAGGAGGAGGGACTGGTTAGGCCCATTACAGGGATGCAAGTTGTTTGAAGCACCCGGGGCAGAGGAAGACGTCAGCAGACATGGGAACAGGTTGTAGATTGAGATATGATAGTGTCTGCGGTGGATGGGGACCTAGCGTGAGATAGATGGTGTGGCGGGGGGGGGGCAGCATCCGCAGACGCGACTCTACTCCAGGCGGGATATGGGTATTATGATGATGATTACATGTTGGTTAAAAATTGGCACTCGACCCTGCCATTGGCAGGAAAGTGTTGGTGATGATGCCATTGAAAGTGTCAGGTGGTGCTCGTCACCTTACAATTATTGTCCTAGTCTTCATTCGTGAATCCGAGTCTGTTTTTTTCATTTTCTGACTATATTATTCTTTCCCTGCCTGAACATCCTGGATTCATGAATGTTTTAGGACTCGGAAGTTATTGCCGTTAGCTGTTAGAGTAGAAATAGCTGTGTGTGTGCTTCTTCTCTGTGGAGCTTAGATATTCCACTGTCATAGACGGAAAATCAATGCGTGGTGGTAGTAATAGTAAATCGACAGTAGTACATAATAGTAGTGGAATTGAAAGGCGTTAGGGATTTTATTTTACCTTTTTATCTTTTAACCTTGCAAATGTTGTGTTGGTGGGGATAATGTCCCTTACAATTGATTGCAGTCATCATCATCATTTCTGTATTTCAATCATTCATTTCTTGGTTTCTCAGCAGCGCTTAATAATCCACTTAACGTTGCTCAAACAACGGATGAAATTTTTTGAACCCGATTTGTGCTTTGTGTGTTATAATCTAGTCAAGTACATTGGTACATATGGCAATTTGTTCACTTGTCATCTGACATTGTTTGTAGTTCATCGCTGCAAAATGCCGTCACGCTTTCTCTTATTTCATTTTACTATCATTTTCAATTATTACCAATTTAGGCGGCGATGTTCAATCTAAGGATAGTAAAAAAATTCATAGGTTTTCTAGGTGGTGCCAGAAATAGGATCCCATGGCCCTCTTCTCCACCATGGCCCTACTACTTTGATTTCTTTGAGCGCACATTTCTTTTTTCCTAAAACGATACGAAGTCATCAAATGACCAACTCATGATTGTACGTTGCAAATACGGGAAAATGTTTTGAACCTGTGCAAGGATTTTTTGGTCCCAGAAATTAAGAGCAGGGTATTCAATCCATTCTTGTCTTGAATATTTCCGAGATCTCTTGTTCAGCAGTAGTTCTGATGATTTCAGCAGGTTAGATAATGAGAAAATTAACTCTGCCCGTAGGAGTTTTGCTTCCAGAATAAAATATAGTTTTCCTTTCCTCGCAATGGACTGTCTGCCCTCTCCCATCATGGGCCCTAATAACCAAAGTAGTTGTGGGCCCTAATAACCAAAGTAGTTGTGGGCCCTAATAACCAAAGTAGTTGTGGGCCCTAAAGCACCGTCTAGCAACAACAATCCCACCCCTCAATCGTTCACTAAGGTCAATGTCCCTCCCCCTAAACTGTCTTTAGAAAACTGTATGTGGAAGAGAAATATCTGGAACTGTATTGGAACTCAGAACTAGTAGAATCAGACCTGCCCATGAAGGGGTACTAGACTAGGAGTGTGAAAATGCTGGCCCGCGGACTGCTTGCGGCCCTTGAAGCCTAGAGTTGCGGCGCGCACAGTCGATATCGTGAAGTATACATATGAGGCCTGCCACTCAGAGGAGTGCAATTGCGAGGGGGCGCCATGGGCACTGTATGACCCTCATGACAACGTCTATGCCAGGGGTGGCCAACTTTTGTGTACATAAGATCTACTTTTTATTTTAAAAAAGTGTCGCGTTCGACTTGTCATAGGCGTAGTCAAAGTGGGGAGGGGGAGGTTCGATACTGGACCCACCCCCGGTCCACTATCGAACCTAGAACCACTGACGCAGACCTATTGTTTTTGTTGTTTGTTGGTGTTTTAGGGCCCTTCAACTACAAAGGTCATTAGATCTCCGTCCACAACATATCTCTTATGCAGAGACTGCACAGACACTACACTAATGCGACGAATTTTGGGTATTAGCAGTACCCAGTTTTCCCAAGGGGCGACCCATGTCAGTACTAGCTGGGGTTGCGCTGCTTAACTTCAGTGATCAGACGAGAACTGGTGTGTCCAACGCAATTCGCCGCTCCCGACGCAGACCTATAGCCACTGAGCCACTACGTCACCGAGGCGTGTCTTAAGTCAACACATGGCTAGTGATCGACCAAAATGGGCTTCGCGATGGACTTGTTGATCACCCCTGATCTATGGTACCAATGTGGCCCTCGGGGTGCCCTCAGTATTGACATGCCTGTGCTAGCCTATCCTTCCCTTTATAGACCGTCTTCTGATGGTCAATCGGCCATCTTCCCGTTGTTGCTCACTAGTTGATTGCCTTTAGTGGACCTTTTTTTTTCTTTTTCGAGTTTTTCGGACCTTACTTTTCTGTTCAATTTGGCCCTGTGCTTAGGTATTCTATGATAGTTGTGATTAATTTCGAGTACAGTTGTCTTTTATAAGAAGTTTTGCATGATTATGGCGAGCATATTGCAAACGGCGCTACTTCTAACGGATTGTTGTTGATTCCATCAACATGACTGACAGAATTGTTTTACTTTTCAAGAATCGATGAACATTAGTACTGCAGTCAGTCTATAACCTAACCTCAAATTCTCATTTTTGAAAGCTCAATGTTAGCTTAATCGTTAGTCGATACTTTTTGTGGAGCACGCGCCTGTTCGGTAATTGGATGATATTTTAATATTTTCTTAACATTGATCTGAATGTATTGAGGTCGGCGGTTATATTCTACAAGTCGAATTTTAACTAATAACTGGTATCCTGAGAATCAAAGAGAATGTTGTAATTACAGACATTATATGTTAAAGTTTGGAATTCAATCGATAGAGATATTTGCTTTGGGATTTCTCGTCATTACTCGTAAATTTTCAAAATGCTCGTTCTTAAACCATTTAATGCAACCGCACAAAATAAGTTAGTCGGCAATTTCCAATGTTTCCACATTTGTCCTGTCTGTTGGTTGACGTCGATTCTTCGCGGAAATAGGTTCTCAAATGTGTATAAGGTGGCACGAATTTCCACTCCTTTTTTAATTATGATATCTATGTATATTTTGTAACGAGAGTAGTGCAGCTGAGCAATGTGCCTGTCGGTATTCGTGGTACCAAAAATGTGTGTGTGTATTGATTTTAAGTTAGCATTACGTGGAAGCTTTCTTATAAAGATTCATATAAAGTCATAAATTTATAGACTTCCTGTGATGGATGTTGTTTAATAGTCTTTTTTTCTCTTCAGTAATCAGGTTAATGTGCAGTAATTACATTTCACTTCCAATTGCTCATTTTGTACACCTCTGATTCGCCGCCTCCCGTCTGTGAAAACTGATGTGCCGTGCAGGGCCGGCGTGATGGCTGTGCAAACTACGATGGCACAGCGCCCCGCGCATTCGGATTAATGCACCAGTTTATAGAAGGACCCCGCTCATTATTTTGCACGGTTCCCCGCACCATTCATTTGCACAGGGCCCCGCAAAATATAGCTACGGCCCTGGTCCCGTGTGATGTGTACGATGTCACTTGACTATGGCACAATCCGGTGATCATGAAGAGTAATACGGGTTTATTTGACCTAACTGCCCCCCCCCCCCCCTCATGTCTCGATGGAGGACGAGTACCCAAATGTACGGAACGGCGAATTGCGTTGTACACACCAGTTCTCGTCTGATCACTGAAGTTAAGCAGCGCAACCCCAGGTAGTACTGACATGGGTGGACGCTTAGGAAAACTGGGTACCGTTAGTATCCAAAAATCGTCGCATTAGTGTAGTGTCTGTGCAGTTTCTGCATCAGAACTACACAGTGGACGGGGGGGCCTCTAATGACCGTGTAGTTGACGGGCCCTAAAACACCATCAAACAAACCCAAATGTAGAAATATTGGCCGACGATAAATAAACATAGGGGTTGCAGCATTAGGTTGGTAGCCGGCTGAGTGAAAACCCCACCCCACCCTTAATGAGACAAAATGGACGCCCACTCGCCGTCAACGGGAAAACTGTTCCTTCTGATGATTTGAGATACTTCATACACCGCATTTTGAAGCCTGTAACAGTCCGGGTAAAAGTGGTTCAAATCAAACATGGGAGAGCAAGTTGTACGGTGGGGCAGGATCACTGTGTACTCTGGAGGGAGAAATAGGAAAGCAATGGAAGACCAGGACTTGCAAATCGGACCCTGATATAAGCAAAATAAGGGTGATCACGATAATGATGATGGGAGTGGCTGTCGCCTGATCGCTGAAGTTAAGCAACACAAACCCTGCTAGTACTACCATGGATGGCCGCTTGGGAACACAAGGTATTGTTAATACCAAAAATCGTCATAAGAGCGTAGTGTCTGTGCAGACTCTGCATTAGAACTACGTAGTGGACGGGGCTTTGTAGTTTAAGAGCCCTAAAACACCGACGAATTTGGGTATCGGTCAGGAATCATGAGTCATTACCCCAAATGGAGTAACTTTTGAAGGCCACGAAAGAAGAAATAGTGCGAGAGGGAGAACAACATGTGTAAGAAGTGATCCTCTTCCGACATTCAAGGGGTTCTGGGATTAATTGCTAGCCTGCTCCATCATAAATACTATTCAACAATTCACTTGTATGTTTCAGTGCTAACGGCACTGATTTTTGTGTGCCCATGATACAGGTGATCTCAAAGGGAAACCGGCTTTCTCAGCCCTTAGTAGCCGATAGTGCGAGCTTTCTGTGGCCAGTAGATGTGTGTGGTATATAATTCGTTTACCACGTGGTGCAGACCTGAAAAACTTTCTCGGTCCCCGACATAGGCAGTCGTGGTCGTATGTAGATGGTGTCGTGCCAGTAGCAGGCAGTCTGGTGGAGCACCTGAAGGAACTCCCTGATGGCACTTATAAAGTCTGAAAATGTGTGCGTGGGTGCTGCCGCAGAAGTCTAAGAGTATTTTTCTAATAGGTGCATGTGCTAAAATGAATGGTGGTGTGATTAGTTTTCTTTCTGTAGATCTCTCCTACGCGTTTTCCTTTTGGAATCGCCGTCTAGCATTTGCAATGAATTCGTATAATGGTCGGTAAGAGTTTTTTCATTGACGTTTCTTTCATGAATTCCGGTGCTTTTATCGCCATTATTGACTTTTGCGTGGTTCATTTTGTAGCAAGAAATACAAGGGTTGGTAATGCAGTCGTTTCTCCCCTCATATTTCGACTCCACCTTAATTGCGTCTGTAATTCCATAATCACGCTAGGTTATGAATCGCAGTGATTTCCAAGGAAAGGCATGTCCTTACTTACAAGGCAGGTTTTCCTTTGCAATTCGTATCTCAGGTTGGTTTTGTTGGTTTTTTTAGGACCCTTCAACTACAAAGGACATTATAGCCCCGTGCACTGTGTAGTTCTAATGCGACGATTTTTTGGGTATTAGTAGTACCCAGTTTTCCCAAGCGGCCACCCATGTGAGTACTAGCTGGGGTTGCGTTGTTTAACTTCAGTGATCAGACGAGAACTGGTGTATCCAACGCAATACGCCGCTCTATCTCAGGTTGATGACCCAGAGAGCCGTAAATTAAGAGCTTATTATAAGCGAAATGGGCTTTCTTTTGACCGAGGGTCATATGCTCCCCGCCAGGTCTATTTGCGTTATGCGGCCCGAACACTGAAATTGTTCACCATTTCGCTTCATTGTGGCACTTTTCCTCCGCTTACACCAGGGTGGCGAGCTCCTGTACCTGGGAATTTTGCCACTCCACACTTTCCATATAGAGTTCTTTTACGTGTAAGCATATCCAACATCCTCGGTGCTGGATAAAACCTGGAACCACTGGAGCAGTAGTCGAGTACGCTACTTCTTAGCCCCCAAAGCGGTTTGGAATAAAAAAAATTGCTTGTGATTTTTGTCAAATGTAGCCAAGTAGAGGTCTTAGTGCTTGTCATTCACCTAGCGAAATGTTTGCCTATCCTGGTTTCAAACATTTCTGAATTTTTTATTGCTTTGGTGCTGCGCGATTCAGAGGTTCCCAAACTTCTGCGATTGGTGACGCCTTTTCTGATCGTTAGCCTCCTCACGGCGCGGCGCCCTGATAGCAAACCGCAGAGCCCCTGATTTGCAAAGCGCAGCGCACACTTTGGGAATCCGTGGCGTGATTGATTGTTTTACCGGGCGGTAGTAATTCTCATCAATAATAACGGCGTTTCTTGAAATTCTGCTTCCTTTATTGAATATTTCAGAGTATTCTGTCTGTCCGTTATTCTTGAAATCTAATATTGAGGTTTGCGACTTTGTTCGTCAATTCGGCCTATGGTTTTTATTCTGAGTACCTTGACTTTCATTTCCGGATAGGATGTGGAAATGGTCACCCATTGAAATTTGTTCGCTTGTAATAATTCATGGAATGTTTGATGCGCATTGAAAAAGTCAATAAAATGTAAGGAGCATTATGATGATGGCTAACAACGAGTTGCGCATCTCTTTTTAGTAACACAGTTACTTCTTCATGAAACTTTATGATATACACGTCTATTCCATTAATAATTACTGTTTTCCATCTTCTTCATCGATTCCTTTTCATTTCCAGGGCCGGATAGAATTAGGTAAGAATACATTAGGGGCAGTTTAAGATTTATAGAAGATGTTTATCACTTGGACTTCATCATTTTTTTTTTGGCCTGAAAGATATTGATCATCCCGTCTTGGTGGTGCAGTGGGTAGTGTGCTCGGTAACTGCGTCAGTCGTTCTACGTTCGAAACTGGACCTAGCTGGGTGAGAGAGAAGGCCGGAGTGGACCGAGGTCCTGTGTGGTGTTCGATGACATTTGTACGTAAAAGAACCCTCTCTACTATGCAACGGCTAGATGAGACAAACTTTCCAGGTGCAGAAACTCGCCCCCCCCTCGGGGTCGCTGGAATTCCCCAACGAACCGACTGCGGAAAAACACTGTCCAATATATCACCTTTTTGTCTATTCAGAGGGACAAGATGGGTACCCGACCCTGCCATAGGCGGGAAGAGGGTTAGGAGTCGCTTTTAAAGAGGATGCTGATTAGAGGTTAGCTCTAAAGGTGTTGACCTTCAGAACTGACAGGCCCAACCCGTATGTCCATGTGTATGTTGGTTGGATTCAGATCGAGATGAGTGGGTTCCTTTGGATACCAGGGTTAACCGCGAAGTGCGTTTTCCATCAAGTGGAAAGAAGGACGAATAGCAGCTATGATCTTGAATTCCAGTCAACAAGTGGCGAGGACATGGATTCGACTTACGGTAGCACTGTGGTGATCATCTGACGTTAGTTCCGAAAATTTGCCGTTGTTGTTCGGTGGTCGTAAATGAATGTTACCGCTGGGTTTTAATCTCTCTGTTATGACTAATTAATCTCATTTTTAGAGCCCTAAATCCGACACGCACTCATAAATGGGCACATTTGATGCTATTTAATTTACTAATACAGATTTTGACTACGACTACTGAGCAAGAGACGATGTGTTTCTCTTAACGTTGGCAACCGTTGAGTTTGTTTTTCATTGGTTACACTGATGTTGAATAAATTCCTCTCTGACCTTCTTATAAAGTTTATAGCTAAACAGATTAGTTGAAATTGGATATTATTATGATACGCCTCGCTGCTTGTTTTACTTAACCTGGAGTTTAATTATCTTGATAATTGTGTGATTTTTTTTTATTGGGATCCTAGAAAGACTGTCTCACACTAGATCAGTAGTTGAGAAGTGGGGAGTAGTGGCGAAATTTTTCCAATTAATTAACTCAGAGATTTGGCAATTTGGTGAGCGCAGTGAATATCATTTCCCAAAGATGTTTGTCACATGGGACAAATGTCCTGAGAACTGTCGTTTGCCGACCATTTTTCAGGCAAGTGCAAAGCTTGGAGACAATATTCCAGGAATTACATCAACTTGTGACGCAACCCCAGCTAGTACTAGCTTGGGTGGCCGTTTGGGAACACTGGGTGCTGCTAATGACCAAAAATTGTCATAACGACGTAGTGTCTGTGCAGACTTTGCATCAGAACTATGCAGTGGACGGGGGTCTACTAACCGTTGTAGTTGAGTGGCCCTAAAACACCAGTGAAAGAAAAAAGTCAACTTGTATAAGCGAAGGCATATATTTTTGCCTACTCAATTTCTATTATACTTCTCTTTTGCATTTTTTTTTTCGATCCTGGAGAAGGGCAAGTGCCTCTTTGTCTCCTCCTCTATGGAATCCATGGTCATGAAAACGTATGGTGCTCAAGACGTGCTCATAGGCGGAGAAAGAGCAGAATCTTAGATACATATTAGGTGGTTTGTCAAAGCTTCCAGTTGCTTCAGCACAAATTGGTTGAAGACTAGTTTTACAAGTTGGTAGTGAGACATGCTGCAGAGGGGATCGCGTCAATTTGACGTATAACAATGTGGTGTACATACCGATCTTTTGGGTGCACAAATTTGTTCAAAATTGCAACAGTCATAACAAATTGCAATGGTCCCGTATAACAGTTGGGGTAGGCATTCATTGTTGTACGTATTACCTTGCGTGTTAACCTTTAGGCACCCATTGTCAGTCTGTCCGTTCTGATGCATGCTTTGGACAACATAGACTAAATTGAGTAGGCATACTGATTTAAGTACTACGCATACGCCAAATTGACGTAGACCCGCGGCAGAGCACTCCCTCGTACTCAGACTAGTGCCACTGTGGTCCTTTTCAGTTTGTTGCGTGAGGGCATTTTTCCCTCCTATTAAACCGGGTTTCCATCAGAAGCGAAGACGTTTTAAAACGCGTTTTTATTGGAGACATCACGTGCACACAAACAAAGGGTGTCACACACGTGTGAAAACGTTTGTCTATGCTCCAAACATTCTGGGAACATTGAAGACTGATTGTTGTTTTGGGTTTCTGAAAGCAGTTGAGGCTTTTCAACAGGCATTAAGAGTCGAAAGGAGTTGTTCACAAGTCGGAAGTAGAGTGTGAGCATGTGTCTGATGGAAATGATGGAATATGCAATGTTTGAACCGGCCAAGTTGCGTTGGACATACCAGTTCTCGTGAGATCACTGAAGTTAAACAGCGCAAGCCCACGTTATTACCAACATGGGTGGTTGGTAGAGAACGTCGGGTGCTGCAAATTTCCTCGCTCCTGCATCCTCTACACCTACGTCATCATCTACAGCAAACAGCCTCCTAAAGGTTCGGCCTGTTATGGCTGCTTGGTTTACTCCCCAACCATAACAGCGATGTTCTATTGAAATCGTTTACGAATTTTTGAAACTCTGTTTTTTGGTGGATACCCAGCTTAACGTGAGTCTGATGATAAAACCGTGGTTCCAAATCTTGAACCTAGAGGATGCAAGTAGTATGACTTTCCTCACATGTCGCTGACTGTAGAGTTGGCTTTCATGCCGATTAGGGCCTCTTGAAACGGAGATGCTTATCTTGAGACTTGCGAATGATGTAATCAGTGATGATGACATTAGCAGCAGCTTAAAGGAGTAGTATAGTAGTAGGCATCAAGAAAAACTGAAGGAAACTGTACCCAAGTGAAACACTAAGAGAAGCAATTTTTAACTGCTGACGTCATAGTGCCCTAGTGAATTCCTGTGCTGCAGATAATGTGGCATGGTGTCAATAGTCATTTGGTTAATTATGAATATATTAAAGTGTCGTTCGCCTTTACCCTGGCACATGCAAGTTCTGAACCACTAGATGGATTCTGCTGTTTGCCTAACAGCATCAACCTCGATTAGTCAAAATGCAGAGTTGGAATTGCTTCTGCGAATTACAGATTTGATTAAAGGCACCGCCACAAACAGCGACTCACGAAAACAATTCTGGCGATTTTTTTTAATGTAAAACTGTTTCCGGCACGATATTTGCATATTTCTTTCTGCTCATTGTAATGTTGGCTTGTTGTTAAAGCTCAATTTGGCGTTCCTGATGACTGAACCAAATTCGGTAAAAACGATGTCTTATCACGAAACAGCAGAAATTAACATTGTTTGTTTATTTATAACTGTAGCTCACGCCTAATGCTGTTAGCAAACTTAAGACATTTTTTTTTTTAAAAGTACTATAATAAATAACCAACTTAAAAGGCCATCCTTTATGCATTAAAAGCTATGTTTTTGAGAAAGAAGCGCCCTAGTTTTCCTGATGTTTGTTGTAAGATGTCATAATTCACTACAAATTGTATTAAAAAATATTCTGGAATATTTGCATTATATTTAAATATCATTGTATCCTCGTGTGCATTCTAGAGTAAAATAGATGAGCCAGCCAAAAAGTGCAAAATCCTTGGGAACCAGTTCGTTCATAAGTTTTCAACATACACTGCTACTAACTCCTTTTTACGTCTAATTACAGGTTCGGGTTCCCATTTTTGTCTGATTGAGGTACATAATCTGTTGGATGGTATTCACAGCCGTCTACCAACCAAATGCTGCAACCCGTCTGCTCACTTTTCGTTGGGGCACCGCACTGACGCCAAAGGGCGAGCTCTTATACTTAGTTTTGCCGAACCATATTTTACTCCGTGTTGTAAGAGTTCTTTTACGTGAAGATGATCCCATACATGTCATTCGATGGAAGGCACACTGCGAACCTGTCTCTTAAAGTAGTTGCAGTATAAAGAAAGCCTACAAGAATTTTCATGAGAACATTTTGGGGAATAGGCTCAAGAGCAATTCAAAGGCATTCTGGGGGTATCTAAAGAGTTGTAGGAAAGGGGGTTAAGGGGATACAGTGAGTGGTTAAGGGGATACAGTGAGTGGTTAAGGGGATACAGTGAGTGGTTAAGGGGATACAGTGAGTGGTTAAGGATGGATCACGAAATTTAGTTAAGGATGGTCTCATGATTGCTAGTGTTTTTTATGACACATTGGCAAAAATCTTTGCAAGCACTAAGAATGACTTCCAGTCAGTATTTGATAGGGATTCACTAGGAGAAATGGATGAAGTTATAGCTAGGGAGAGATTTGAGCAACTACTGAGTAAATCAGTGGCTTATAACCTGCTCCTGACGACATTTCTCCATTTATTTTATGGCATTTTTCTGGGATTATAGCTATTACTTGGTAGAAATTTTAAAAAAATCGTTAGACACTGCCATTGTTCCCTCATAATGTAAACTGGCTAACTTTGTACCAGTTTTCAAGTCGGGGGACACAGCAGACCCTAAGTGCTACAGACCAGTCTGTTTATCGAGTGCTGTGCGAAAGATTTTTGAATTTTGACCTTCGTAATAATCCGCATGGGTTTAGGAAAGGGAGGTCATGTGACACCGAAATAGCTTGCCTGATGAATTACATTCAAAAGGTTTTACATAGCAGAAAGCAGGTTGATGTTGGATTCTGGATTCATGTAATGGGTTGGGGAGTTAGCCAAGCAGCCATAACAGGACGAACCCTTAGGAGGCTGCTCGCGGAAGATGAGGAGGTAGGTAGTGGACAAAGGAGAAGGGAAATTTGCAGCACCCAACGTTCTTTTACTACCACCCATGTTCGTACTAACGTGGGCTTGCGCTGCTGAACTTCAGTGATCTCACGAGGACTGGTGTGCCCAACGCAACTTGGCTGCACTGGCTTTTGTCATCGTACCCCCATGGTAAGGTTGTTTTAAAAATGTCCAACATAGGGATGCATGTTAAAGTTACTCAGTGGGTATTTGCTTGATAGACAGCAGAGGGTCCTGTTTAAGGGTAGGGCGTCTGAATGGAACCTGGCTACGTCAGGCGTCCCTTGGGGAAGTGTATTGGGTCCTTTATTTGTACATTCTCTGACATAGGACTTGATTTTAATTCCTTCCTTGAACCATTGGCAGGTGATACAGACATGGGGGGGAGGATTTTCATCCACTGAAGAATTGCAGCAGGATTTAAGTAAGGTTTATAACTGTTGTGTAAGATGGGAATTGCCATTAATTCTGCAAAAGTGTAGGTTTCTTAGGATATCTGGATTTAGGAAGCTGGTTGATTTTTATCACTACATTGGTGGTGTGAAGGTTGAGAGGGCTGAGGCCCATAAACACATTGGAATTATTTTAAATTGTCAAGGTACCTGGAAGGATCATATTGGTAAATTGATTAGGAGGGCTGGTTGACTCCTTTCAATGCTACTACCAAGTTTGGAGTACTGCCCTATTACCCTTTAGGCAGGACTTATCGCAGAAAATTGAAGGGATCCAGAGAGCAGCAGCAAGAATTGCACTATATAGGTTTTCTCCCAGGGATAGTGTGTATGACATGATTACACAATTAGGGTGGAGCGCAGTAAGCCAGAGGCGGATATCTCACAGCATTAGTTTTTTATTAGACCGCTGCTGATAAGGTACAATGGTCCACTAGTTAGAAGTATATTCCTGGCTGAGTCTAGGGGGAGAAAGGGTCATTCTTGTAAATTAAAGAAGATTAGGGCACAGACAGACTCATGCTACTGGTCTTTTTTTCCCCGAGGATCTTTTGGCAATAGACTACCCTTGGAGAGGATAAAGTGGAGGGCTGTCTGAAAGGAAAGGCCACCGTTGCAAATATTGAAGGGGGATACAATAAATATAGCATAGGGGTTTAGGGGCTTTATGGTATGAGGAATGAGTCTCTTCACTGCCAACTTGGCCTAATAAGGCGGCTTGTAGTGTCGTCAATTAGAATCAGAAAGAAGCTAGCCACCTTGGTCCTGGTACTGTCATTATGTCTTCATCATTCTGTGTAGGTTTCGACCTGTTTTTATTTCCCCTCATTGTTCCCGTATAGACTTGTGGGATTCACGTTTACCTGGCCCTGTCATAGGCCTGAAATAAGATTAAAATATTTGGGTGCAATTATACTGAACAGGACTTTCCTTAACATTTTCTAAAATATCCTTTTACCAGCGACGGCGACAAGCTGTGGTCCCCAGGCACACATTTTTTACGATTTCTTGAAGACGAGCTGAGTTGAAGTCCAAATGTAGTATGCATGTCGTATGCATCCCACTTGAAGCTTTACGGATTTTCTTGTGGGCCGCATAGTGAAAAGTTTGTCCACCCCCACTTTAGACGTTATTGACCGTTTCCTGTGCTGTCATTGCATTGATAACTCACTATCGTTTCTAGTCTAATTCATTTCCTGATCAACTTCCAAGTGCCATTCATTCGCATTATCATCGTATATAGTAGTAGTACATCATGTTTGAATGCAGCTGCGCGGAACGGATAAGTAGATAGTAACGCCATCATGCGTAATTTATACAGTTCTAATAGGATTTGAGATGATTTTGGCATCGGCCCTGTCACTCAGACATGAGGCACTTCTGAAATTGTCGAAGGGCATCTTTTCTATCCGGTGAGAAGAGATATGTATCTCTACATGATTGTTAGAGGAGTCGAAAAAGGATTATAACATCTGGTTGACAATCAGTCCTGTAAAAGCCACTGTCCAAACTTTGTTTTCCAGTTCCTCCTGTCAGGCATTCATTTTCTTTTATTTTATTTTTTTTTGATATGTAGTTTTAAACTTACTTCCCGTCTTTTGTTGGTTTTAATCTTTTCATGACAGTCATCCGCCAATAAGAAATCCATTTCTTCGTTTTGCAAACTGACTACAGTGGCTCAGTTGTAATGTGCTTGATTTTGTGCTTTTGAATGCAAGGTCGATCCTGATCGAGGTGAGGGGCTTCTTTAAGATGATCAAATCCTCAAGTGCACCTTTCGTCGGATGGAAAGTAAAACCGTATCTTTTTGTTGTGTGTACAATGCCACTTACTACATACTTGTAGTTTGGCAAAATTACCAGGTGTAGGAGCTCACTCCTTGTCTTCGGTGGAGAAAAAGTGCCCCAACAAATGAAAATAGGTCGAGGATAAATTAGTATAGGGCCTGCAACATTACTTTGGCTGTCGGCTGCTTAAAGTTACCCTCCAACGGGTTACTCGTGGTCCCAACGGGACAAAATGACAGCCAAGTTGCGTTGGACACACCAGTTCTCGTGAGATCACTGAAATTAAGCAGTGCAAGCCCACGTTAGTACCAACATGGGTGGTTGTTAAAGAACGTTGGGTGCTGCAAATGTCCCCTCTCCTACATCCTGTACACCTTCCTCCTCATCTCCTGCGAGAAGCCTCTTAAGGGTTCTCCCTGTTATGGCTGCTTGGCTTACTCCCCAACCCATGAAATTATTGTCGTAGGAAAATGTGAAAACTAGTGCCTGCGCCGGCCATGTAGACACGACCGGACATTGTGAGGACTCTAAACGGGTTACCCTTGCACCATTAAGCTCACTATATATCGGGGTTTAAAAGAGAGTTATTTTAATTCGGATGCATGATTAATACTAAAAACAGATCTTTGGGACAATATTGTATAGAACAGTCACGTGAGGGTGTGTAGGATGTTAAGCGTAGTAATTGCTACTTGTCAGTGAATCTCAGTGCCAAAGGTAAAATAATCGAACTGCCTCTATGCTCTATTTTTATCCAAGGGTTTATTTATTCAGTTTGGTAATTCACTCGAGCACACTTTTACTTGAGTTAAATTGGGACTATTCGGATATAAAATGTTTGTAGAGAAAAAGATGTTTTTTTTTGCTGTCTGGAGAGTCTCCTATTCGCATCCCACACTCACCTGTGTTATATTTGTATGTATCACCTGTTCCCACATCGGTTTTGGGATTTTTTGCACCACATCTGTTATCTGCATCCTTGTAATTGGATTTAACCATCTCTTTGCGCGTCGCGAGCTCGAACCACCCACCTGCCTTTAATTCTATCAACGTCTTTCTAATGTTTACCCCTTAGTTAGACTCTCTATATTCATTGCTGATTCTGCGTAGTCTTGCCTTCCTACGCATGAACCGCAACGTGCTGAACTGTCATCCTCATTCTGGAAAACGGGATAAAAGAGAATGATATACTCGGAGACAACGAACCTGACGGAGCTGCAGAGAAAGATACAAATAAACAGACACTGGCATACACGCATACAGAGAGAAACACATCCAGACAAAGAGAGAGACAGACATAGGCAGATAGAGAGACAGACATGGACAGATAGAGAGACTGACATGGGCAGATAGAGAGAAAGACATGGGCAGATAGAGAGAAAGACATGGGCAGATAGAGAGACAGACATGGGCAGATAGAGAGACAGACATGGGCAGATAGAGAGACAGACATGGGCAGATAGAGAGACAGACATGGGCAGATAGAGAGACAGACATGGGCAGATAGAGAGACAGACATGGGCAGATAGAGAGACAGACATGGGCAGATAGAGAAACTAATTCTAATTCACTACACTGCAAGCAGCCTTAGTTGGCCAATATGGCAGTGGAGAGACCAACTCTCATTCCTACTTCCAAAACCCTAGCCTGTAATTCTCGTGGTCGCCCTACAATACTACCTCCACTTTATCATCTCCAAGGCTATTCCATTGCCGAATGGTCCTTGGTAAGAAAGACCAGTAGTATGACTCTGTCTGTGCCCTAATCTCCTTCAATTTATATGAATGATCCTTTCTCCCCTTAAACTCAGCCAGGGACACACTTCCAACCAGAGGTTCATCACACCCCAGCAGCAACAGTCTGATAAAAAGACTAATGCTGTGAGATATACGACGTTGGCTTAGTGTTTCCCACCCTAATTCCCTTACCAGTGATGAAACGAGAATTGGTGTCTGCAACGCAATACAGCCGCTCCAAAACCCTTCGACGGAGACCCTGACAGACGGGAACAGTGGCGGAAACACACAGAAAGGGGGTGGGAAGAAAGGATGACGGATGAAGGAATGGACAGAAAGATACATCAGGCCTTCTTTGTTCATCATGATGTCACCGCTGTTATAGTATTTTGAATATCATACAGCTATTGAGCAGCATGCTAATGGTGATTTGAATGGACTGTGTTGGTACGTTGGTCCTGCTGGGGTGGCTTGTCATGTGTTAATTTGCCACCTGATCAGTTTGCAAGCTTTTTGATTGAAGTGATTTTTCTAACATCCTCAAGTTTCCAAAGTCTCTTGACCATTGTGTATCACTTTATTCTTTGTTTGCTCTGCTGGGGAGTGATGTTAAGAAATATTTCAGTTTATATAACTTAAAGAAAGTTGACTGTGAGCAGGAGGCGTAGAAAGGACTGAAGTTCGTGATAACCTCTTGATCATTTGGTTTTTTTTTGTGTGTGTGCGTGCGTGTAGATGTCGTGTTGTCAGGGCGTTGTTGTTGTTGCCATGCCTACAATGTGATGGAGCGTGTGATGCTTTTGTTTAGTAAATTGTAGAGAAAGGAGATAGTGGTACGTACTGTAGCCAGTATTGATTTGAAAGGAAAGCTTTTGATGAAGTGTTAGAGAGCACTACTCCATTTTCGTTATCAACGGTTACAGAATTCTGTTGAAATGCTGTGTCGATGACCATTGACGGCAAGCTACGTACTTTTTTCTGGTGGAAGGACAAAGAAAAAGACTAACTTAGCCTTTTGTGACTGCCAGGTTTATTTAAATGACCATTATTTTATTTGGATGTACGTTGGCACGAGACTTGGTTTTCCTAATATCTTCTACTCGAATGTTGTTAGTTGAAGGAGATAAAGCCGCGGCTTAAGGTAGGCGTGGTCATCATCCATTTTGAAATACCGTCCGGTTTACCATCTCTTTCCACTTATGCAGCTGTTTCTAAAGATAACGGTCATTCACTAAGGGTGCACGTGCGATCAAGGTCAATTCAGTCCTAAGACATGATCAGGGCCGGTCATTCGGGGGGTGCAGAGGGTGCATTGCACCCGGGCCCCACGATTGAGGGGGCCCCATCGTCAGTACCCATCAGGGCCCAGATCATTGCTAATATTAAAAGTTTAATACGTCATTGTAGGGGCAACGTCCCTCATTCGACCCTGCCAATGCAACATAACCTAAACGTAACCTAACAACCCTGCCATTGAACTACACCAGGGTTGTACAACCTTTCTGATGTTGGGTGTCACTCGGCTGCTCCATGAACTGATTGCCAGCCACAGGCTGTCAAAACCAAAACGGGTGAAGATAACGTTAGGTGTTACATAGCAGGTAGGCTATAATGCATAATTAAAAATGATGCACCATGGGCCACATTAAAGCCTCAATGGGCCACAGGCTGGACAACTCAGAATTAGAGGTTAAGAGTCAATAATTTAAAAATGCTATTATTTTAGGGTTGTTAAAACCAAACTACAGTACCTTTAATAATCAGAAGTGTAACGTCCAGTATAACGTCAGAGGTGTGGACGTCCACATAAGCTTTCAGACCAACTCATAAATGCAATGGCGACATATTAGGACACATGACATCATCCAAAAATGCATTACCTTCCAAAATTAGGAAGGATCTCAGAATGGGATAGGAGGGCATCTAAGAGGAGTCCATTTTCTCTGAATCCTTTTATTTTTACTTTTGGAAAAATATTTTGGGGCCCCGAAAGGATTTTTGCACCCGGGCCCCTTTATAGAGAAGGCCGGCCCTGGACATGATGATATCGTCGCTGTACTAATTCCGGACTATGTCATCCCAGCATGGAAGCCTATAGGACTAGAGTCCTGACCTTACGATTGCAAGATTGATCTTGACCGGCTTGTTTCTTTCTCGTATGAGAGGAAGAACCATATGGACTAACACTAGCTCCTCCTATGGTTCCGAAAAGACCTGTGTTCTATCAATTTAAGCGTTAGTTTCATCATCATTTTAGTCCAGACCGTTTGTTCGACAGTCCAACCCCGATAATGAAAACCCCTAAGGGACCCCACCATAAGTGTCTTCATTAACCGAGTGTTTTCATTATCCTGAATGTCCAATTTTAGGTCTAGTTGGTGCTAATTTGGTCGGACAATTTCATTATGCACCTTCATTATCGGGGTTGGACTGTATTTCTGTATTTGCATATTCAGTTTACTGCGTTAGTGATTCCTGGTCCCAGACTCGATCGGACGGGAAAGCGGCAAGATGCACCTTTCGTCAGGGCCGACCCGGAATAAAAGCGGAGTCTGGTGCGGAGTTGTCTTGCGGGACCCAGCAGACTATCGGTGATAGTGTCTGCCTTTGAATGCGGGGAATAGACTGCCTGTCTTAGGGTTCCAGCATTTCTCAATCTTTTGTTGACCTTTTGTTTTGTAATTCGTTTTCCAGTTTCCTGCAGCCCAGTGCAGCAGTTTTTTTCGGCTAGTCCTCCCTTGGGTTGGTCGACATTCGGGTTATAGCAAAAAAGAAAGGCACAAAAAAATGAAACAATTTTCATTTTGCAAAATTAATCAGCAGCGCGGGTTCCTGTGCGCTCACACCATTCACGCCTCCCTCCGGCCGGCCCTGCTGCCATCTGATGGGAAGTTGTGACCCCGTGTGATGTGTACAATGTCACTAGCAAGTAGTTCGGTAAAATTTCCAGGTGTGGGAGCTCGTCCTGTTGGTGTCGGTGGAAGAATAGCGCTCTAATGAATCAGAATGGGTCGATAATAAATAAGCGTAGGAGGTTGCAGCATTAAGTTGGCAACCAACTGCTTAAAATATCGTCTAATAAGCGTTTCTCAAAGTACTGTCTGCGGCCCACCACTGGGTCGCGAGGATCTGATGGGCCACACATTTTGCTACATATGTATCTGGTCAGGTCTCTTCATGCAAGTGAGCCACATGTTTTTTCCCAGTGGGCCGCGATCAGAGAAGTTTGTGAAACGCTCATCTTATAGATCACTCGTGTCCCAATCAGCCTTCAACTACAGTGTTCTTTAGAGCCCCACATACTATCGTAAGACCCTCTCAGTATAAAGGTTAGGAATTCGGTGTCTGTTCTTTTTCAGCCTAGAACTCAGTAAAATCTTAAGCGTCGTAACGAATATTAGTAGTGTACTTCTACCCCATGGCGACTGATTAGTTCATACATTAGTGCTCTGAATTTGATTTTAAAAACAGGACTTTAGTATTTCGCCGCCAAATATTTTTATGTATTAAAAATTGGAAACGTGGACAACTTGGGGCTGTATTAAATCGTAGTATTGCCGTCGTTATTAATTTAAAAGCTATACAGTGTAGTCGAAAAGTGCCGCAAACAAAAATATGGCGGGAATCGTCCTGCCCTTATCAAGGGAATAAAATGAAGGGTGTGTACCCTATCACCACGACTAAACACATCCGAACCTTTTCTTTTAAGTACTAACGTAATAACGGTATTAATTAGCCAGGTGATAGGCGGATAGGGCATTAACCGAGGTGACCATCCCATTATCTCATTTAACACCAGCTGTACTGTACCAATATTAGCTAATTACTGGATAGTCCCTTGACAATTTTCCAGGTTTTGATTCTAATGCAATTTATTTCAGCTGCATTTATAGGAAAAGGCCGTTCAAGTTAGGTCCATGTAAGGAGATGCTGAATGCTGTAACTTGGTTTTCATTCTGTAACATCATGGCGACTGCTTGTCTATGGCGGTAGCTCAATGATTAGGATACACGACTTCGTTAGTCCATGGTTGCAGGTTTGATCCTGGCCGATGTGGACGGCTGCTTTAGGGGACCACAAGGGAAGATCTAAGTGCGCTATCCTTGCAGAGGGGCTGTATTGCGTTGGACGCACCAGTTCTCGTCTGATCACTGAAGTTAAGCAGCGCAACCCCATCAAGTACTGACATGGGTGGCCGCTTGGGAAAACTGGGTACTGCTAATACCCAAAAATCGTCGCAATAGTGTAGTGTCTGTGCAGTCCCTGCATAAGAACTATACTGTGGACGGGGCTCTGATTACCTTTTGTAGTTGAAGGGCCCTAAAACACCAACAAACAACAACAACCCAGCTAGTACTAGCATGGGTGACGGCAGGACCGGACCACCCATTGAGAACCTTAAAAATAACACCAAACTTTTAATGTTTTGATGTTTCAGGAAAGAAAGGTAATTCTTGCTACGTGCTGGCAAACAAGAAAATCAAAACAAAATAACGATTTCTTTACTCAAAGAAAATGAATCACTGTTAACCTGTACACGTGTAGCCTGTACCTGCGTAGCCAAGTTGCGTTGGACACACCAGTTCTCGTGAGATCACTGAAGTTAAACAGCCCAAGCCCACGTTAGTACCAACATGGGTGGTTGGTAAAGAACGTTGGGTGCTGCAAGTTTCCCCTCTCCTGCGTCCTTTATATCAGGCCTGCTCTATACCTATCTCCTCATCTCCCGCGAGCAGCCTCCTAAGGATTCGGCCTGTTATGGCTGCTTGGCTTACTTCCCAATCCGTTCTCTAAGAAATACTAAGAAAAATAAGTAAAAATATTAGGAGGAGGCGGCCTCAACATAATTGGAGTCGGGCTGCCGAACCTATAGGACCAGCTGTGGGTGACCGCCTGGAAACACTGGGTACTGCTAATCCAAGAATTGTCATAACAGCGTAGTATCGGTGCAGACTCTGCCTTTTAACTACGCAGTGGATGAGTCTCTAATGACCATTATAATTGAAGGACCCTAAAGCAGAAACGAAACTAAAAGAAGACCGCTTTCCGTCAGGTGGGAAGTAAAGCCGTGGCTCTCTATGGCATGTGCGATGTTATTCCTATGGAGACTGGCAAAATTTCCTGCTGTAGGAACTAGCCCCTACCTACCTCCCTGGCATCGGTACATCATCCTTGGCATTAGAGTGGTGACATTAAATAACGAAACATTCCTATGGTCGACAACCAAAGTTTTGAGGAAGACGATAGGCCGGAGATGAATAAAAAAATAGTTGTAGGACCCGTGGGTAATGAAAGTTAGCTCCGTATGGTTTCATTCCAATGGGAAGTATAGGTGGGTACCCTGCGCTGTCGGAAAAGGGGCCGTGCAAATTCATTTCAGCTATGATGCATCTTTCTCACCAACATCACTTACTTTTCCTGCCTGTGGTGGGGTCGGGTGCCCATTTTGTCGAATTGGGAGAGAAATTTTTGTGCAGCCGACACTCCATCTAAAGCTGCAGCCCTTTTGGTTATTTATCGTCGGCTTATTGCTCTTCCTTGGGGCACATTGCAGTACATACAAACTCCATTTCGTCAAATAAATTTTTATAACTACATTACTACTGTATTGTAGTTGAATACAGTGGTACCCCGCTTAACGAATGCTCCCTATAACGAACACCGTCAAAAAAGCGCGGGAGTATCGCATAACGAACGCTTGTTCAATATACCAAGTGAACTAGGAACTGTATAGGACAGTGGTGGCGAACCTGCGACCCACCGTGCAATTTTAAGTGGCCCGAGTGTTAATGAGATGATGTTAAAGGTGTAATAAAAGTTGGATGATGTTCTCTATTCCCTCCTTTAATAAACTTTATTCACTATTAATAATAAGTTATTTTTATTCATAAAATTGAATAGTGCTTGCATCTGACCCGTGGACAAATTCTTGGTTTTCTTTTGTGTTATTGTGACCCGTCTTCAAAAACGGTTCGCCACCACTGGTATAGGATGTCCAAGATTGTAGTAACTATAGAGGTATGCAGATTCATACTAGGCAGATCCACAATGGAACGAATCTTCATTCTGAGGCAGATGATAAAAAAATATAGACCCGCTAAGAAGGATCTCCATACCATCATTATCGACTTGGAGAAAGCTTGCCAGTGTTCCACAACAGGCATTATGCAAAAGGGGTTAGAAAAAGGGTTTATTCGAATAGTTTAGGATATGTACTCGTATGATGGTTCCATTCCACAGCCAGGGTAAGGACACCTTGGGGAAAATACTGGGGGCTCCCCAGTGAAGTTTGGGGTGCACCAAGGTTCAGCACTCAAATCCATACATTTTTATTCTGGTTATGGATGCGCTACTGACGGGAGTAGGAGAATGGACCCCTCAATGCACGGCATTTGCTGACGAGCACCGTTCAACTGCACACTGCAAGTAATTGACTGCCTTCTCATTGCAGGGCAATTCCTAGTATTTGTGAAGTATGAACCCCCCAAAAATGGGTCCTAGAGTGTTTTCGCTCATAAACAGTCAGCACTGCACTTTGTTTTTAACTTCTTAACAGTTTTCACAATTTTTCGTGGCAACCTGGAACGAATTACACAATATAACATAGAAATCTATGGGAAATTGTGTTCCGCACAACGAACACCCCTCATAACGGACGTATCGCTGGAACGAATTACGTTCGTTAAGCGGGGTACCACTGTACTGTTGAGGAGTACAAAGGTGTCCTGTTGCGCAATAGCATAAATATGCGTTGGAGAGGTATGGAACTCAAAGCACCCACTCTCAATTTCACTGTGGGTCACCTGATTTTGCGTGTTATGTAACCCTTTTTCACTTCTACTTCTCAACACCGCCCCTTTTACAAATATGTTATGTGCGTGCTCCTAACTAGTTGTTGAATATTCATTTGTTGTGGTTTTTTTTCTTGCAAATTTGATAAAATGTGTTCATTAATCAAAATATGCTTCACAGTAGTGCGATACATTTTGTAATATGTATTGTTGTTAATCAATAAATGTTTGAGGTGCCCTTGATGTAACTTCGTTGGACCTTTGCACTGCAAAACGCTTCGTGTTTATCGCCCGAGCATGATTAACCGCAGTGGCATTAAGCTAAATTTTCTGTTTATGGATGACATTGTGAGCATCTTTGTTTGTCCAATAAATAATCTGCCCATCGCCAAACAGTGTTTCTACCGTGTTTATTAAATGACACAAATCGCCAGTATTGAAAAATATCATTAATCGTCATTACAAACTTATTTGGTAAAAAACAACGGCAGAAATGAATAGCGTTTTGTTATGAATTGCCTCATTAGCAAGCTCATTTATTGATTATTAAAGATTTATATGAATGGCGAGATTACCTATCGCAAATGTTCAGAATAATCACCACAACCACCATTAATGCCCTAACTTATATTGATTGTTAGCTAGCAAAAGGTGAGTCCTGGTTTTACACGCCATAAAACAAGGTCTGCACATCAGACGAACTGTAAATAAGGACATTTCATGTTGAAGATTGAAACACGTTAGCAGGGTGGTCATTTCCGGACACATTTGTAACGGGTTTATGTTAAATCAATGAAAATTACGGTGAGAACCTTGGATATTGGACAAGTTTCATTCAAGCTTCTTCACTACTTTCCCTTTTTTCCACCTATTGCAAGGTCTGGCACCTCATTAATTCGAAAAATTCCACACCGAAAACTCAGGGGCTTATATATTTGAATTATTAATGCCATGGTCTTTTAGGTTGAATATTCCTTGTCTTTTCCCCTCCAAAGGCAGCACAACTGTGACCCTAAGCCTTCGCGATGCTACCTTGTGCTTACACGGGCCGTTACTTCATAAAGATGGCATGCATAGGTCAGTTTCTACTGAAATGTCCAGTACTGACCTCCGTTTGGGTTCCAAACGACAAAGTTGCAAAGGGCATTTAGACATGATAATGTGCCCTGACTCCCTATTTTATTGTAAAAGAAAAGGCAACATTCAGTATGTTAACTATTACTTTACTGTGCCATGGGGCCCTTGGGGCTGGTTGACTAATTCTGAATTTTTTGAATTCAGGAGTAGATCGGCAAATTTCCCAGGTGTAGGGCAATAGGAGCCGTCGATGGAATGCCCCAATGAACAGTAGACCGGTCGCCTGTGAGTGTAGGAGTTGCAGAATTAGGTCGGCAGCCAGCAGCGTAAAAATACAGTCCAATAAGTCGCCCGTGTGTCCAGTGGGACAAAAATGGGTAGTAAAGGGGGTGAAGGGGTTAGCAATTGCTTTGCTTTACTTATATTTTAGAACAACGGTGTTTTAATACTTGGCTCCGCCTCATTGGTGCAGTGGATGGCAAGCTTGGTAACTGCGTCACTAATTCTAGGTTCGATACTGGACCGAGGAGGGTTGGCTGGTTTCGGACGAGAGAGAGACCCCCGAGTGCGCCTTATTTCGGCTGAGAAGTAAACTCGAGGTCCCGTGTGGTATACGATGTCATTTGCACGCAAAACAACCCTCTCTACTGTGCATCGGGTAGATGAGGCCAAATTTCCAGGAGTATGAGCTCGTCCCCTGGCGTCGGTGGAACCCGACGGACCGACGACAAATAAGCCAAGAGATTGCAACTACGGCCGACAACCGGCTGTGGAAAAGCCATGTCCAATATATCGCTCTTGTGTCCATTCAGAGGGACGAGATGGGTACCCGACCCTGGTATTGGGTAAAAAGGGTTTGGAGTTCCTGCGGTGTTTTAATACTTGGTTGGCGCTTGGGACTTTCCCAAAATGTGTCGTCAGAGGTCCAGGGCTTGCGTGCTGGACTTGTCTACACATTTTCTGTATTTACACTGAATATGGGATTTTGTGCCGACTTTGGTTTCATCGACGTTTTCAAGTCTCTTTTAAAGATGTTGTCAGATGCGTTATCCATGTCGGCATTTGCACAGCAAGTATTTTTACTTCAGAAAATGCTTTGGCATTATTTATAGGTATATGCAGTATTTAGCAGTTGGCTTTCTATGCTCGGTTTGTGTGTTTACTGATACTTGATATTGATTTGGAAGTATGTCGGCTTTTCGATACTGTACCGAGATTACATCGATTTTTTGTATATTGGCCAACAGTTCTGTGCACAAGGGCTCTATCTGCTATACTAACTTTCCTATCCCATTGAATCTAACAACGTAATTCGATTTGCGTCACGTAACATCCTCGAGAGGTGATAGACGTAATCATAGGCTATCGTTATATAAAAATGTTTAAGATTTTGTGTGTATAGGGGAGAGGAGGTAGTTTGGAGTTGAAAAAGAGTGGGTTAACTCTTTGAGTCTTGATATGTAGAGTAGAATGATTTTGATGGCAATGTGATTGCCCTTTCTAAACTTGTATTGACTTTCAGCCCGGAAACAAACAAAAATTCAAATGCCAAATATTCTTCTCCCTCTCTACCCACTACATTCAAAATGTCTTGCCTTCTTATCTCTGTTCATTTCTGTCATAAATATGCCTTTTTCAATCATTTCTACATTGTAATAACAATATTTCGTTATCGTAAGCTTTGAAGAAATACGTTTGGGTACTATTTGGTGTGGCTTTCAGAATTAAAAATAGTGCGCCGGAAGTGTGAGGGTTGTGATATGGTCATATTTCTTTGAGGGAAAAGATACCTCGCGGAACTGTGTAGTGTTCATGACGTGGATATTGACATCATTACTGTGCTTGGTTTCATTTGCATTGACTCTGGCCTTTTAACTGATATATTCAGTACTGTAGGAAAAATTCTTGTCACTGTACATCCTGCAGTTCTCATCAACATCCTTTATCTGCATTGCAGTGATTTGTATGGTTTCTTACCCGCCTGTGTCCCAGAGGGATTGCCTTCGTCCAGATTCGGTACTGGATCTAGGTTGTTTGGATTCTTTCGGGCAAGAGAGAGGCTTCCAGTGCACCTTTCGTCGGGTGGGAAGTGTAGTCCATGTGGTGGATGCCGTCATCTGCACGTAAAGGAACCCGTCCTCCATAGAGCAAATATACTTGCAGTTTGGAAAATGACCTGGTGCAGGAGCAGCTATAGGTGTTTCCCAAAGGGATAAGCGGGGAAAAAGGGTTGGTTTTCCTATTGGTGAAGAGCCTGAGTGGGAAACAGTATTGTTTACACTCGCCACCAGACTGCTCTTTAATTGTTATTCCGGTCTTTCGAATTCACTGCAAACAGCCTCCATGGCCAATTTGGCAGTGAAGAGACTAACTCTCATTGCTACCTAAGAAACTGGAAAACTTCTAAAACCCTAAGCTATAGTTGATGTGTCCCCCTACAATACTTGCAAAGGTGGCCTTCCCTTTCAGTAAGCCCTCCACTCCATTTTCCCCAAGGGTATTCCATTGTCGTATGGTCCTTGGCTAAAAAAGACCAGTAGTATGAGTCTGTCTGTGCCCTTAGTTTCTTCAATTTATATGAATGATCCTTTCTCCCCTTATACTCGGCCAGGGACACACTTTCCGCCAGAGGTCCATTGCACCCCATCAGCAACAGTCTCATGAAAAAACCAATGCTGTGAGATAACACGCCTCTGGTATTCATTTTGTAGTTCCTGTGAAGTGGAAGTGATGAGAGCATGGTGTTAGCTTGGGTACTCAGCCACGTTCTCCGCTTTGTTTATTGGTGCGGTACTTGGCATCAAATATCTCTTTGTTGATGCATTCCACTCATAGATGCAAATTTGAGGGCCGTGCACATTTACTCGGGTATTGTCAGGAAAGTGAATGGGGTCTGTGCAATGAAGTAGGCCTATTAGTTTGGAACGAAATACTTCGGAAAACGTTTGTCTGTCTTCAGAAACGAGCAGTGTTGCACACCTGTTGCGTGACACTCCAGTTGTTGTGGGAAGATCAAAGAATGTTCAGGTTTGAACTTATGAGGGAGTTGAGTGGAGAGGCCGACCGTTTGTCGCACACAATCACTAGTTACATTCGCAGAGTGTAATGTGGATCAATAGTAAATGCTCACAAAGAGTGTTTGTTAGGTGAGGCGAGCAATGTTGAAACCGATTTTTGCCAAGAATGTTTGTTTGTTTATTTTGTGGATACCAGGCTTTTGATGCAGTGAAGGTCAAGTAGGGTTAAAGCTCTTGAAAGGCTTTACTAGTGCAACTTGTGCTTCGATATTGGCACTGGTGCACACCAACGGTTGTTTGACAAAGAATTTGTCTGGGAGATTTGGAATTTGATCATCTCGTGTGTTGTATTGTTGATTAATTTGACAATTCATGAGGTACCGCTGACGTAAATAGGTCATTAAATTTCATACTGCAACAGTTAATCGTTTTCGTTTCTTTCGTTGGATGACAATGATAATTTTAGTATCTGTCATTTCAGTCTCTTGACTGTTTTGTTGTGTTGTGTATGTTGTCGTTGATTAATTATTAACCGAATAATAATGCTAATGAGATAGCGTTAGATATATGCAAATGATCAAACATTTATTAAGTACGTGGCGTTAACGGGTTTGTTCTCGTTGCCACAACTGCGGCACTAAAAGAGTTGAAGGTCGTAAACACTTGAAAATTTTTATTATGTGCTTGTTTTAAATTGATTCTTTTATTAAAGATAACGTATCGTTTTTGATTGATTTTCTCTGCTAGTGTACATAGTATGGTAGGAGTAATATTTAGCTGGATTACTTTGGTTTGTTTTGTTATTTAACGCTCGGTCTTTCTGCGATAATGACTAAGAACGCTGTCGACAGGTGAACTACTGATACCTAGGAAGGGACACTTGAAGGTTTGGAAGCTTACATCGATTTAGATTCGTTTCTGGCCGCGGTCGGCCACTTTTTCCGAGCGAAATAGGAGCCCCAAGGAGCGGCGAGTTGCGTTGGACACACCAGTTCTCGTCTGATCACTGAAGTTAAGCAACGCAAGCCCAGCTAGTACTGACATGGGTAGTCGCTCGGGAAAGCTGGGTACTGCTAATACCCAATAATCGTCGCATTAGTGTAGTGTCTGTGCATTATATGCATTTAGAACTATGCAGTGGACGGGTCTCTAATGACCTTGTAGTTGACGGGACCTTAAACACCAACAAACAGGGGCCCCAAGCGGGCCTTTTTTAGATGAAAACTAAAGCAGCTGTTTCAATGCTGTGTGTTTGATGGCGCTAGGGCCACCATAAGCTAATCTGCCCCGTATTCAACCATTAAATTGCCATTTAGTTCAACAGAAGAATAAAATCGGCCATCACGTGCGGTGCATTCCTTGCGCACCCATATTGTGGCAGCTCTGGATATCTCCCTTGTAAATGAAAGAACCCTTTCTACACAGAGTGCACATAGGTGCAGATCAGCAAACTTTCCAG
Source organism: Trigoniulus corallinus (assembly GCA_013389805.1). Lineage (NCBI taxonomy): Eukaryota > Metazoa > Arthropoda > Diplopoda > Spirobolida > Trigoniulidae > Trigoniulus > Trigoniulus corallinus. The sequence continues at coordinate 13,327,560 of JAAFCE010009109.1, forward strand.
GTGTAGGAACTCACGCACCCCTTCTTCCTTGGCGTTGCTAAATTGTCTTGAACAGTTAAGAGGCCGACGTTAAATAACTGGATAAATAAACCACAATCTCTTTCGTGGTTGGACCTGTGCTTTCAGGTGCATGGAGTTGGAGGACTGTTACTTCTATCTTTATAATTTTTTATTCATCGTCCTGAACTCTTAGTGGTATTACATGGAGGTCCGTGTAGGGATTTGACGATGCTGTCTCAGTGGTAGTCTCCTTTTATTCAACAAAAGGGGGGGGGGGGAACCTCGGGTGCTAGGTTCTGGTTGTTTGGACGTCCACCGCCTGGTGGTGGACACCTTTCTAATTCTAATTCACTGCAAGCAGCCTCTATGGCCAATTTAGCACTGGATGCTGTAACACTCCTAAAACCTTAGGCTATTGTCGTTGTTTTGTCCCCCTAAAATACTTACACTGCCCTCCACTTTATCCTCCCCAAGAGTACTCCATTGCCGAATGGTCCTTGGCAAAAATGACCGGTAGCATGCGTCTGTCTGTGCCCTTATTTTTTTTTAACTTACATGAATTATCCTTTCCCCCCTTATACACAGCCAGGGACTCAATTCCACTCAGTTCCACCCTAATTCCCTAATCATGTCAGATGCACTCTCCCTGTGAGAAAACCTGTGGAATGCAATTCTTGCTGCCCTCCGTTGGATCCTTTCAATTTCCCAAGATAAGTCCTGCCTAAAGGGAAGCTAAATTATACTACAATACTCTAAAATTGGTTGCGCCATTGAAAAATAAGCTGTTTCTTTTACCTCCATTGTGCTGTCCCCAAGAACTCAACTAATCAGACGGAGGAATTGACCAGCCCTATCAATCAATTTAAAATAATTCCTAGAAATCTACACTTTTGGAGGTTTAAATGCAATTCCCGTTTTATGCATCAGTCATCAATTTTATCTTGATCCTGATGTATTGTGCATAGGATGATAACCCCTCATCTAATACCCGAGCAATACATGTGTCATCTGCAAATAGTCCAAGGAAGGAGTTAATATCAATCCTATGTCATTCACATAGAGAATGTGCAACAGAGGACCCAATACACTTCCCCAAGGGACCCTAGTGGTGGCTGGTTTCCTTTCAAATGCACTACCCTGGAACGGAGCCCGCTGCCGTCTACCAAACAGATGGGATCCTCTTCAAGCTGGAAGTCGAATTACTTGGTGTATGTGGTTGAGGTTACAAGCGTATGATGGCGTTAATGAAGTGGTTAGTTTAATCCAATCTGTCAAGGCGAATCCTGTTCTTGGTCATAAAACCAACCAGATGGTATTGTAATCTGTAGTGGATGACGCACTAGTGTTTAATTCGTGGCATTTTTATGAAGCTTCCCCTCCTTCCAATAGCCATCCTTGTATTCGTTAGAAGTAAATTCATTAAATAATTGACTTTTATTTATAATTTAATGCTGCCGTATATGAGGCAGAATACAACGCACAACATTCAAACATGAAATGAAGTGGAGTGCATGCAGTGCACTGCCTAAGAGTGGAAATAGTGCAGCTTGTCTAGTTAATTAACGAATTTATTTATTAGATGACTGATGGCACTCCCTTGCATAGCAATGAAATGGTTTTGATAGCAGTTCTTTTGTAGAAATTGCAAATAAAAATACTGCAACCACCAAATGAAAATCCCCCGCTAGTATCCCTCTCTCTCTCTAATTGATATGAACCAAATAGCAGCTGTCATAAATTAATTGACATGTTAGATAATTGCATTATTAAGCCTCTATCAAAACATTATTACGACTACTACTAACTTTTATTTCTTTCACTTCCAACCCCATCCCGGCTTTGTCTGGAGTGATTGTTAACTCTTAAGGTTAGATATCCAGTCAACTAATTCTAACCATAAATATTTAGAAGCTAAATGGGATAGAAAGTACTGTAGGGTGGAGGAGCAAGGTGGACAGGTTGGAAGTCATTTTAAAGGGCGGCAAATATAAATAGAGAGAAATTCAGTCAGCCTACTCACTGCAGTTGGCAACTCCCCGGGTCTCTTGAAATCATCAAAGGAAAGGGCAAGCTATAAAATATGTGAAGACTCGCCCTTTATTATATACTGTACATTAAAATCAAATAGATGTGAGGCAAGCTGTCTGACAAAATTTGAAACACTGCCACAAAGTTCGCAGAATTATCACTCTGCAATTAATTACGAACACTGAAGAGCGGACACACAAGTTTTCGACTGATCATTGAAGTTAAGCAATGCAACCCCAGATAATACTAGCCAGACCCAAATCGTCGTAACAGCGTAGTGTCTGTGCAGACTCTGCATTAGAACTACGCAGTGGACGGGACTCTAATGACCTTTGTAGCTGAATGGCCCTAAAACACCAATGAGACAAACTGATCACTGAAATTAAGCAGCGCAACCCCAGGTAGTTCTAACATGGGTGGCCGCTTGGGAAAGCTGGGTACTGCTAATACCCAAAAATCGTCGCATTAGTGTAGTGGCTTTACAGTCTCTGCATAAGGCAAGGCGCAAAATGAGGCGGCAGGGTGACGCAGTGTGACGCAGCCCTGCGAAATTCTGTTCATAAAATTAAATAGTGCTTGCACCTGACCCATGGATAACTTTTTTTTCCAACATTTGGTTTTTAACTTTGTGACCCGTCTTTAAAAAAGGTTCGTCACCACCGCCTTAGGCAATCGGGTCCTTCGCCACCGCCCCCTTAAATATAATGCATCTATAAGTTTCCCAGGCGCCCCTCACCCCCTTGGCCTTTATCCCATTGTCCATGCATTTCAAGTTTTACAATGCTCATCAAAGCTTGGTCAAGTGTGGTCAAGCTTTGATGGGCATTGTAAATGCACCTTATCCCCCTATTCTTGGGGCAGTTCATTTTTCTCACCTGCACTCTTTGGGTGCGCGGACAATATACGTTGAAAGCTATTTTAGTTGACGCAAATTGCAAACCAGTATGTTGAAAAACTGCAATTCAATGTGTGGTGATTGCCTACTAGCCGAATTTCGCAGGGCTGCGTTACGCTGCGTCACCCTGCGGTCTCATTTTGCGCCTTGCCTTAGAACTATGCTGCCGACGGGGCTCTAGTGACCTTGTAGTTGAAGGGCCCTAAAACACCAACAAACAAACAGCAGAATCTGGACTAGACGCAGTGAACGGGGTTGTAATGACCAATGTAGTTGAAGGGCCCTTAAACACCAACAAATTACTACAGAGGTATTGAAACTGATGCCCAAAGTTGGCGCAGTGCAACAAAATGCTAGAAAGAAACTCCCTAACGAATAAAAACGTAACCCTTAGTTAGGTTTAGGAGCAGTTGTTGAAGGTGTATCTAAAGTTGATTTCACCCCCCCTCTCAATTTCAACTGGTGAACGTGGTTAACTAATGAATCGGCTTTCGAAAAAGGATGGATAGGACCGTTTTAATGATTCCAATTCTTGAATATTGTTGACTTTTTTCCTGCATAAAAGCTGCTGTAAGTAGGAATTTTGTTCCTTAGAGCAAAATAATGTAACAACAGTTTAAAAATATTCCTAAAGGGCTATTTCTTGTGGTATCCATACAGCTCTCGTCATTCGTGATGGGAATTTCTCAATTTCTGCTTTGGGAATATGGGCAAACCTCTATAAGGCTTTATTTATTTGAGTCCCATTTTTGTATTGTACGTGGTATGAATTAAGAAATGTTCCTCTGCCTTATTGAATCTGACGTCACTTAGTGCTTCAACGCTGTTTTCATATGCGCCTTTGATAACGTGTGGTCACGGCTGGTGTTTTTCAAGGATGATCTTCATACAAATATGCGAGAATTTGGGTTTTTGGTGTATCGTGGGACAAACATCTCACCAATTACAACCATATCGGAACAGAATGTTTCTTCTCAACTTTCTTTGCTGTTGTTTGTTGGTGTTTTAGGGCCCTTCAAGTACAAGGTCATTAGAGCCCCGTCCACTGTGTAGTTCTGATGCAGGGACTGCACAGACACTACACTAATGCGACGATTTTTGGATACTAGCGGTACCCAGTTTTCCCAAGCGGCCACCCATGTCAGTACTAACTGGGGTTGCGTTGCTTAACTTCAGTGATCAGACGAGAACTGGTGTGTCCAACGCAACTCGCCGCTCCCTCCACATTTGTGTCCTATCCCTGACCACTGGTGTTGTTCTACTATTGCCTGTTGGTTACTCTCTTCGAGCACTTTCCATGTGAGCCCCCTTTGGTGACTCGGCAGTTAAAACTTCTCCCTCCCCTTCCTTTGTCTCTAACTGGTCATAGAATGTCTCATACTTCAGGTGTTTGGCCAAGGCTCTAATGACCATTGTAGTTGGAGGGCTGTAATAATCCAATGAATGCGTCATTTATCTGGCTAAAGAAGGTATAAAAATGCTTCAAGGAATATTGGGTATCGGATTTTAATTAATGATGTAATAATCGCTCTGGTTAGTGTTGTGGACTACTGATTAATGTCCTTCATGGTACTGATGACGAAGTTCTCAAATTGGGTGTTCCAAGTGTTGGTCGGTGCCTTCACACTTCCTGTGTGGCGGAAGTCTTTGAAGTCTTTCACCTTATCAGTAGGAAATCAAATAACATCGGCGTTCAGCAAACATCTGCTAACGTTGACGTGTCATAGATATTTGACTTTGTTTACTGCCGTGTGTTGTGTTTGAATAAAACTGTTTGCCAACAGTTTCTGTTTGTTGATTGTCCTTTGGCTAAATAGAAATCATCATCGTAGTATTAGACGTTACCTGTGTTTTAATATTCGGCAGGAGGGAAACGGAGAAAAATAAAGTTTGTGGCTCACCGGTCGAGATAGCCTCCAAATCGAGATTTTGTTACTGATTAGTAAACCATAATGTGAAAGTAAATTAGGATTTCATTGATCGGTTTGCACATGCAACTGTGGAAATGATTTTCTTTTGAAGCTCAACTTGCTGTCAGTTTCAGTATGACTTTTCATATTTTGACTGTGTATGCTAATTTCCGTCGAATCGACCAGCTTATCGCAGTTGACGTGAGGATTTCAATCACGCTGAATATGATTATGTAATGTTAATTGGATTTTCATTAAATATTGGATACTGTTCTACACATGTGTTGGCTCATCAGAAATGCAGTTGGCGAGGTACACCTGCTCTCCCAGATTATTTGGAGTTATTTGAAGGCTTCCTCAGATGGAGATGTTCCCAATTATTGTGTGTGAGGAGCGGCTGAATTGTGTTGGACACACCAGTTCTCGGCAGTGACGTTCCCCTCCCCTGTTACTTGTCCTGAACAGACATTGTACACTTACCGTATGTAGGCAATTTTTATTTGCCGTAAAGTCGTCGAACAGACATTGTGTAGCGACGACTAATTTCCAGAATGCGGACAAGGCGCCCCCCCCAAGTTAGCGCTTCGTCCGGCGCCCGGGGCAAGGTACCCCACTGCGTTCTCGACTGATTGATCACTGTAGTTAAGCAACGCAACCGAAGCTAATACTGGCATGGGTGACCACTTCGGAACACAAGGGTGCTGCGAATACCCGAAATCGCCATAACAGTGTTGTGTCTGTGCAGACTCTGTATTAGACCTAGGCAGTGGACGCGGCTCTAACGATCTTTTTAGTTTACGGACCCTTAAACACCAACGAAATAAACTCAGTTATTATGGCGAGGCTAACTATTCTTTATTTGGTAGTTAACGCTGGCCCATTTACCGTAGTGAGTCGCCTAGGTGGCTCAGAGGCAGCGTGTGGACTACTGCTGCGATGGTTCCACGTGGTATCAGTCAAAATGGTTGCTTATTTTGGGCGGTAGATAGAGGCTCCTAGAGCGCATTCAGGCGGATAGGGTGAAATTGTAGTTCGGCAAAATTGCCAGAGGTAGACCTCACCCCCTAGAATCACAGGGCTGATAAACAGAATTATCACATTCTTTCCTTTCCTCGTTATCAAGTCCTTTCCTGAATCGCTGCTCTCGTAGATTGAGTGTCTCAGGCATGATCACAGAACTTAGGGTGGGACTCACTGCGTCAGAGGCGGGTTTCTGACAGCATTAAGCTTTTTCACAGACTGTTGAAACTAGGCTTCAGGGGTACTCCAGGTGGAAGCTTATCCCTTGCAGACTCTTGCAGAAATGATCATCCATTCAAATTGAATGAGATCAGGGCACGAACAGACTCATATTACTGGTCTTTTCTTCCAAGGGCCATTCGACAATGGAATGCTCTTAGTGAGGAAGTTTCTGCAAGAAGGTGCCATTATAGCAGCTATGCAGTATATGGCAGATTAGATGTTAGGCTTCAAGTTCTTTGGGGTTCCATGGTTTAGTGATTAGGAATGAGAGTCATTCTCCCCACTGCCAATTTGGCCTATCAGGGCTGCCTGCAGTGCATTCAATTAGAAAGTTGAAGCGTAATAGTCTTTTGTGTCCAGTGTGCAAGAAAATAGGTACTACTCGCACTTCGGTGTTTCAGAACTCAGGCCGAAGCCCCACACTTTCAAATTTGTAAAATATTTGTTTAAAACAAGCTTTTTTGCCAACGTTTTGGGACCCCACTAATAGGTTTTCCTCGACTCCATGCAAAACGTCATACTGGCCTGTCTCGAGTTCTAGGTTCAAGGAAAACTTGAACTCTATGAAGATGATATTCTAAACTGAATCTATATTCTGTTTTGTAGTGTTTTGTCATAAACCAAAAAGAATGGCAAAGGTTGTTGCGCTGTATTGCATTTTTATAACATTTTGTGACGTAAAACTAACACAGGAATTTTCATAGATGTTGTTGGTCGTATTGGAAACATGACGTCATGACATGTGTTTATGTGCGTGGGTGTGTGCTCAAGATTGCAATGTAGGTCGAAGAGGTTAAAGAGAAATTGTCGCGATTAGACTTTTATTATCACAGAACATTTATCTACAACAGCATAAAACGTTGTGTCGGATTATTCAAAATGGTTGTACCACCATTTCTAGAAACAATTGTGATTTCACGTTAAATTTCTTCCCTTTAAAAGGTAATATAACGATTTAGCCTGCAAGGAGGGATCAACTAATGGAATTTTTAAGGCACAAACTGTCGAAGTTTCTGTCCTGGGATCATTGACAGTCAAAATTTGTTGCTTATGGTTCGTAGGAGAAACTAATACGGTTCGATGTAAACTGCCAGGTATGGCCCGATATTCTCTTCTACTTTCACCAGGCTCCTACCCGCTTTCGGTGCCTTAGGCATTTCGGGTTTGTTGTTGTTTTAGGGCCCTTCAACTACAAGGTCATTAGAACCCCGTCCACAGTGTAGTTCTGATGCAGAGACTGCACAGACACTACACTAATGCGACGATTTTCGGATACTAGCGGTACCCAGTTTTCCCAAGCAGCCACCCATGCCAGTACTAGCTGAGGTTGCGTTGCTTAACTTCAGTAATCAGCCGAGAACTGGTGTGTCCAACGCAATTCGCCGCTCAGGCATTTCGGGAAGATGGACAACTGTAAATGGACAGAAATCCAGTTAACCCTCGCCCTGAAATCCTCAACTCGTGAAGTTCTTTGAAGACATTAGAGAAGGGACAATCATAAAATATGTGGAAATCCAGAATTTTACTTACTACAGAGCTCTTAATTTACTATCCATAACGAGAGCTGCCTGGATAGAAAGATTTTTGGCGGCTATTAGTTGATTGGTCCCCAAGAAATGTGGTACGTGAAACGGTGCGCAGATGACCGAAACAAATAATCAATTAAACGAATGACAGGCTGCGTTTACAGTATATTTTTATTGGATCTGCGGGCGGTTGGGAGATACCCGGGCGCGTTCCCCCGGACTGCAGTCTTGGGACCACTACACAATGAGTGATTGGAATAGGAAACGAACTAAGACATAACGATCAGTGAGAGTGTGCTTTGCATCTCCTCAGCTGTCCCTGGCCAGTGACTAAGAAAAAGGGTAGCACACAAGTGTGACTGGATGCTGGACCCTGATAGCATTGTGATGTTAGAAGTTGGTCCCATCCTTATCACAAGCAGGGGAAGAAATGGCCTCTGTCTTAACCTGCACGGTGAAGGATAGAGTGAGGGACAAGGCCCCCTACAGATTCGAGCAATTTCTGAATAGAGTTGCATCTAACATATGACTCACGATTTTTAAGGCTTTACTCACTGTGACAACCACTGCCACAGAACTCAAGGGAGCCGCGAGTTGCGTTGGACACACCAGTTCTCGTCTGATCACTGAAGTTAAGCAACGCAAGCCCAGTTAGTACTGACATGGGTGGTCGCTCGGGAAAGCTGGGTACTGCTAATACCCAATAATCGTCGCATTAGTGTAGTGTCTGTGCAGTCTCTGCGTTAGAACTATGCAGTGGACGGGTCTCTAATGACCTTGTAGTTGATGGGACCTTAAACACCAACAAACAAACAACAGAACTCAAAATTTTGAGTTAGGGATTGTGCTCCCAACTTGGCAGTGGCGTGATAGATTTGATATTTTGGCATGCAGGTGCTCTAGATTTGAATTGCCGATTTCACTTTCACCCTTGGGCCCTGTAAAGGACTGATATCTGTTGAGTCTCAAGTAAAGATGGCAGTAATGAAATAAAATTGAGCCTGCATTTTTCTAGCATATCACTGCCATCTCTGTAGTCCTTTGTATGCCTGGACTGTAGTACCTTCACAAGGACCTGTTATATTCTCTTTTGCTTTATGGTAATTTGAGATAATGGTGTGCCCTTTTACTCCAGGGTCTTGTGATGTTGTTGACAGTGTTTATTTTGCGTTGTGAAGGTCCACTAGAATCTGTGAGATTTTGGGAAGGAAGTTTTTTTTTTATAAGCTTTTTTATCTAATAAAAGTTGTGTAAATAATATCTAACTGCATTATTTATAGACTCGCTAACAGCATAGTTTTCTTTTTTTAAATTTTTTATGAAATGTACGGAATTATAAAATCACAGGTTTTACGATGCGTGCGTGCTGTTTCTATGTATTTTGCTATTTATGGTGATGGCTCGAGCGAAATGTTTCGCTTTTTTCTTCTTCTTCCGTATGTATATGTGTGTACATTTGCCGTAGTTATACTCTGTCTTTGACGTCATGTTCCATCTCGACGTCCACAATATGCAAGGCTTGGTTTTTCTCAGCGTGAAACAATTTGTGAAGTGCAGGAGTCTAAGCAGACAGACTTGTAGTAGTTGCTTTGAAGTTTCGCAGTTGCTGTCGAGAGACGTGTTTTCAACCAATGTACTAAGCCCATGCATGATTTGCAAAATTGAATGATGGCAAAACAATGCTTCTTCCTGACTTCCATAATTGTTACGGACGAACAATGTTGCACACACCTGTTGCGTGACATGTCAGTCAAACTTTGAACGTTTTGACGCTGTTGAAATGACGTTTTCAAGTGCGTATTGGCAAACTGCTTCTTTGTTTCGTTGCTTATTGACGTCACCAAGACGCCATCTCTTCACATTTTTCCATGCCGATTTTGTCCATTTTCCGGAAGTGATGAGAGAGACTTGACTGGGGTGTGATAGAATTGTTAATGAGTCCATCACCCCTGGGAGCGGCGAGTTGCGTTGGACACACCAGTTCTTGCCTGATCACTGAAGTTAAGCAACGCAAGCCCAGTTAGTACTGACATGGGTGGTCGCTCGGGAAAGCTGGGTACTGCTAATACCCAATAATCGTCGCATTAGTGTAGTGTCTGTGCAGTATATGCATTAGAACTACACAGTGGACGGGTCTCTAATGACCTCGTAGTTGACGGGACCTTAAACTCCAACAAACAAACAAACAATCCATCACCCCTGGTTAGGGATGCGCATTGTATGTAGCAGACGAGGCTGAGATTCTCCAAAGCAAGCCTGAGAGCGGGTGATATGGCGCTGTTTGTGTTGGACTGTCATTTGGTTTAAAATGAGCTGAGAAGTGAGGGGTCAAGATTGGAGGGATGAGGGCATGGTGACAATGAAGTTCGCCCATTTCTCAAAATGGTCACTATTTGACTTGCAGTATGGCTCCTGTGCATAGTCCCATGTCACTTTCTTCTAGCCACTTGAAGCAGTGGCGTCGCTAGGGATGGCGTCACCCGGTGCGGTGACACGATGGTGGCACCGAGAAAAGCCGCTTCTTCTGCTTTGGTGTCACCCCCCCCCCCCATTTCTCATGGTGCGGTTGGTGTCACCCAGTGCGACGCGCACTCCCCTAGTGACGCCACTGACTTGGAGTACCGTTGAGGGTTGCTGCGCGAAACCGGCGGCTAGTGATGTGCCTCTCGTGTAGAAAGGGTTCCTGTTGGTGTGGGGGTGTCAGAGTGACGGCCCGCGAGCATTATAAGAGCCCTTGGCAGTAGTTTCTTCTTGATCGCATAGTGCAGCGATTCTCAACCTTTTTCCGCCACGGTACCTTTTTAATAATTTAAAAATTTGGCGGCACACTCACAACGACACATTTCGGGGAAAACAAACGCCAAAGAAAACATATAAGTTGTTACCTAACCCTATGCAAAAACAACTACTGGACCGAGGTGGGTTGGCTTCTTTTGGGCGAGAGAGAGAAGCCCTGAGTGCCCCTTCTTTCGGATGAGAAGTAAAACCAAGGTCCCGTGTGGTGTACGATGGAATCTGCACGAAAGAACCCTCTCTATTATGGAACGAGTAGAGGAAGCAAAATTTCCAAGGGTAGGAGCTCGCCCCATCGCTTCGGTAGAATGTCCCAACGAACAGTAGAAAGACGATAAATAGCATAGGAGTTGCAGCTTTGGTCGGCAATCGGCTGTGGGAAAACACTGTCCAATATATCGCCCTCGTGTCCAATCAGAGGGACAAGATGGGTACCCGACCCTGCCATAGGCAGGAAGAGGGTTAGAAGTTACTGTACTTGGATCCTAGCCCTATGCACACATCAAGCGGGTGACTAGTAGACTAAACATCGCTTTGTTAGCCAGTAGTGAGAACTGTAATATTCATGCCCATTGGTTCGTCCAGTCCCTCCTAGGAAGGCAGAACCGATTGAATTACTTGTCTGACGTCACTCACGTATGAGTATTCGCAGTGGTGGCGCATTTCTTGAATCTCACGGCACACTAAAGTGTCGCGGCACAGTAGTTGAGAATCGCTGGCATAGTGAAACAAGTAGTTTATCTCAAATGAGTGCAGGTGTGGTTCCTTATGGTGTGTGCCGTCACATTAGTTCACATTTTACGAGCGGAAAAATTTACAAATGGGTTGTCTAACTTCCTAGGTGTACCGGTACTTCCCCTCTCCCCATTGTTTTGGCCAAATTCCGGATCGAAGATACTCCACATGAGCTGACAGATCAGCCAAGTTTTAAATTACTGTACGCTATCCTTGCCAAAGTTTGCCGTCAAATAATTGAAGGTGTTATCAACCGTTTCCACACTGTAAAGGTTAAGAGAGCCCTTTCTACACGGAAAATATATAAATCAGTAAAAATGACGAGGGAATTATGCTACCCTTCGCCTTTGTTTTTTTTATCGAGTCGAGAAGTAAAGGTGTTTTCCTGAGTTTAGAAGAACCCTCCTTTCCTCTCTTTGGAATTAATTGTTGTTTATTGTTGGTGTTTTAGGGCCCCGTCCACTGCGTAGTTCTAATGAAGAGACTGCACAGGCACTATAGTAATGCGACGATTTTTGGGTATTAACAGTACCCAGTTTTCCCAAGCGGCCACCCATGTCAGTACTAGCTGGGGTTGCACTGCTTAACTTCAGTGATCAGACGAGAACTGGTGTGTCCAACGCAATTCGCCGCACCCTTGGGGGTTAATAGATAGCCTTTACAGATGAGAGACCTACACTAAATAAATGATGTACTAATCTACAGTATTTCGTTTGATGCAAATCTGTTATGAATTTTCTCAAGTTTTTTTTTACTTGTGTTTTAAATTGTGGACGTTATTTTCATGTTTTAATTATATTTTCTATTTTTTTTATAGGTGTTAGTTTGTGAAAGGACCGGTCTCTCTTCCAAGGGTAGGTGGGGGGTAATTTGCCAAGTTAGCAATTGGGTAACCCCCTCACTTCTTGAAGAAGATCAGGTAAAGTCAGTTAAATATTTCTTTATTTTTAATTTAATGTTGATCATCAAATGGTTTGCTATTCTACTATAACATTACAACCCAATGTAGATTGAAGTTGATTAGAAACAATTCAGACGAAATTGATTTCATTTTATTACCAGCGTGACAGTAATTGGGTTTGTCATTAATTTGAAAATGTTGTACGTTTGTTGGTGTTTATTAGGAAATATATTTTGAATTGCGTGTTTTTTTTGGAAATAAACTAGAGCTGTTTACATTTTATCGCGAAGGAAAGATGATGATTGTATTGATGAATGACTGTTATCTTGGCGTTTTGTTGAATTGTGTTGTTTTCTAACTTTTTATTTACGTTTCTATTTCATATGTTGACTTCATAAAATGTGTTTTTGGTGATTGCTTTAAAAGGCCAATGGACATATTTAGCGATTTGCTTCTAGGACCTAGAAACAACTGCCACGAGTTTGCCACTTAACTGCACTGATGTGATTGTGAACATCGCACGACAGATTGCTTATTAGCTTTCAGCTTTTATGAGCACTTTTAATTAGCCCTTGCTTATAGTATTCAACATGCTTTACTTTTCAGCTGGTTTGACACGGAGACAGGGATTCACCACAGTCATCTCATGCTTTGGGCTTTCTTCAGTGCAACAAGTGACTTCAGTTCGGTTCTCTGCTGGTGAGGACCTTTGTGGTGTCTGTACAAGTGTTAAGTACCGTGATGGCCTGCTGTACTCTGTAAGAATTGTAGGCTGACTTTTACACTTGCTACTTGAGGGTAAAACCCGCTGGTTCGTTTTTAACCGAGGTCCGTGGTGCACTCTCTGGAAAGTGGGGAAACCTGGGAAATTCCCTGTCATAGCAATCAAAATCCGTGTATTGGTATATGATGTCACCCGCTTTATCTGTCACATGTCAAAAGCCGTTTCGGGTGAAATCAGAATCTGATTAAGGTGGCGAAGATGACCTAAATGTATCATTGTCGTCGAGTAAGAGATATGGCACAGGATGCCATGTTGTCATTCACAGAACTGTCGAATTGTCATAGTGAGCTAGATTTCTGACATTACTGTCGAGGGTGTGGCATCGATCTTTTGGTGAGGGCAACGTCATGCATACTTTACCTGATTAGCCCGATTTCCACTGATCGGAATTACTTTTCGTGGAGCCATTAATAGTTATTCAGGGTTAGCAATTAATTAATTGGATATGCTGGAGAAAATCGATGCGAGCTCATGCTCCATTTTCCTACTGAATTTCATTAATAAAACATCAGCATAAAGGTAATGTTAATTAAAATTTTTTGGTGATAACAGCAGACTGATGTGTATGCTGGATCCTAATTGAGATGGGTGGTTCTTAGGGTGAGAAGGAAACCCCTTACTTTCAATTCCCGTCGGATGGTAATCAAGCCGTAGTCCAATGTGGTGTGTACAATTCCAACAGTACGGTATTTTGTTTATACAGCCGGCTATCGATCTAATGCAGCAAACTCCTTTGCTTATTTATCGTCGGCCTATGTTTGAGCCAGCGACACCGATGGACGAGCTCCCACACCTGGATAAGCGAAGGGGTTACGTCTTAGGTCGGCAGCTGGCATCGTAAAAATACCGCCCAACAGGGTCGCCTGTGCCGATCCAAAGGAACGAAGTTGCTATTGTTGCTATTTTATGTGCAGGTGACAGTCGTACACACCGCACGGGACTACGGCTTTACTTCCTATCCGACGGAAAGCGCGTTGGGGATCTCCCAACTCGACCTACAACCACCGAGCCAGCACGGCACCGAGAGGGGTTTTAAAGGCCGTTGTCAGTTAGATGACCTTAAGGCAAGGCGCAAAAGGAGACGCAGGGTGTAGCAGCCCTGCGAAATCCTGCTAGCAGGCAACCACCGCACGTTGAATCGCAGTTTTTCAACATATTGATTTGAAATTTGCATGAAGTAACAAGAGAACTTCTCTGCTTCGCACCGCTTTCATTAGGTTTTATCTCCATTTTTTGTTGTTGTCACGCCAACTTCACGCAGGAAGCTGTGGCATGGGCACTGCGATCCACAGGGTCACGTAGCGCAGGTACTTGATTCACGTCACGCTGCGACTTAACATGCGCAACTACATACTGTCATGTGCGTCTCATGCCTAGTTCCGCATCACCACACTTTAACGTTAATCACGTCAACACTGATGACATTTTGATGACGTTTTGTGCTAGTGCGTTATGAAAGAGCGCCAGAGCAATTCCTTAAGTGTAGCGCTTTATTTCGAGTCACGTCACGCCGCCGTCATGTCTTAGTTTATCCTCCGCCATTTTTCAAGCAGACAGCTCAACCGCCAGCCAATCAGAACGCAGCGTGACTTGCGGGACGCTATGTGAGTTGACCACCTGTCAACTCAAATACCGTCACGCATAGCTGCTCTACGGCGCCCCAAGTAGTAGTGTGACGTCATCATTTTTTGTGCTGTGTCGTCTGATTCAACGCTAATAGCGTTAGCGCGTGGGCATACGGAACCAGGCATCATTTTACGCTGGGCCTTAGGCAAGGCGCAAAATGAGACGCAGGTTGAAGCAGCACATCAAAAATCTGCTAGCAGGCATTTACCGCGCATTGAATCGCAGGTTTTGGCGGTTTTCAAAGCAGACGTGGAGTGGACGGTGACCTGGTGCAGCGGGGATTCAAGCCCTCCAATCCCATCTATTTCCTACTAGGTCCCCGTCTACCCCACACACACTGCCATATCCTTACGGGCAACCCCCTCCTACGTCTCCTTCTGTCTCCGCTGCCCAGGGTGCACCCAACCCCCTGCATTCGTGAAAAGGACCTAACGAGCTCCTCCTCCTCCCCTCTCTTCATTACGTGTCCATACCACCTCAACCTACCCTCCATCATTTTTTTCCGCGATTTCCTAATTCTATCAGCTCTCGACACCCCACTCATGTACCGCAGCATTCGCATCTCAGCTACTTGCGGTTTCTCTTCTTTGAATGGCTTCAATAATGTTTTCATTTAGTTATCTTTGAAAGTCACGCCAACTTCACGCGGGAACCTGTGGCATGGGCACTGCGGTCCGCAGGGTCACGTGGCGCAGGGGCTGAGTCACGTCACACCGCGACTTAACTTGTGCAACTACATACTATCATGAGTTACAGAAATTTGTGGTGAGTCACCCTGCGAAGAGTGCGTCTCATTTTGCGCTGGGCCTTAGAGTCTGCACTAGGTTAGCGAGAGTCCCACTGGGATTTTGTGGGGCTCTGTATAGGCATCCTGGTGAGTTTCGTAGTTCTACGAACTGTAAACCTTTTAAACAGATAAGTGTATGGACCAATTTTCGTTTGAGATGTTGAGAATAGTGGGAATGAAGACCTGCACAGAATTGTATGACTCGCGAAACACATTTACGTTATAATATTGCATTATGTGCATCAATTCTTTAGGGACTCTGCATCACACCCTTTAATTTACTGTGCTTTTCGTAAAGATGGGCGAATACTGCTTCGTGGATGCGTTTTGAATGTTTTGCGTTTTATTGTTGCAGTAAAAATGTGATTATATAGTGATGTGAACGCTAGTCTCGCATTTACAGACATTTTTTCTGAGACAGAGTGTGGTGTTATGAACGTTCCAGCACACATTTTATGCAGACTTTAACTCGAAGCATGCTCGGTTTGGATTACCGATTTAATTCAAAATTTGACATGACTTTTTCTTGTTATAAATATGTATTTTGTGCACGACGTTGATGTTACTTATAAAGCGTTTTATGTGTAATCGATGACGCGCCTAAATATCTCTAATGTCAGCGACAATTTAGGGTGTGTACCCCACAACTTGATTTTTTTTCTTTCACCTGAAAAAAAAAACGTTACTGGATTTCGTACAAATATTTGGCTTATTACAATCACGGAATTACAAATTTTCAGTCAGAATCTTGTTACGAATCTGACGCGTACCTAGAGGGGTGCCGACTGCGCCTGGTGACACTGGTTGCCGAAAAAAGTCAACAAAAGGTATGCCTCTTTGCTGCACCGAGTGACACCAGCCGTAGGCGCGCCACTGCTCTCGCTCCTAGTGCATTAGAATATGCTCTGAACTGTTAAAGATTAATATCAGAATTTACATTTAGGTGCAACAGAACTTGTAACTGGTTATAATCGAAATTCGTGAAGAATTTCTGATTTGTTTATTAGAACTTATAGGGAATTTTTAGCAGAGATTTGAAGAATTTATATCTGAAATTGGAAAGTATTTATATCAAAAATGGTAAAGGATTTTATCAGAATTTGTGAATGATTTGCATTGGAATTGCAAGCTATTTGCAGCAGAGCTCCTGAGAGATGTTTTCAAATTTATTACTCTGAATTTTGGGTCATTTTCGAGTTCTTGCTAGGAATGTTTACTATCAGAATCGCATAACTGTTCTAAAGTAACGCAAAGCCCCAGTTTCTAGGGCACTTTTGTATTAGGGAGGAGTGATGTCAAGCTCACTTCAGCCACGGACCACTTTTCCAACATGTGCAATTCACGATATGTACTTATTTTGCTTCCCACCCGCCTCATTTGCGAGAGAATATATAGTGTTCCTTATGTCTTTCCAATTTATTATTTGTTGGAGTTTAAGGTCCCGTCAACTACAAGGTCATTAGAGACCCGTCCACTGCATAGTTCTAATGCATATACTGCACAGACACTACACTAATGCGACGATTATTGGGTATTAGCAGTACCCAGCTTTCCCGAGCGACCACCCATGTCAGTACTAACTTGGCTTGCGTTGCTTAACTTCAGTGATCAGACGAGAACTGGTGTGTCCAACGCAACTCGCCGCTCCCATGTCTTCCCAAGTGCGCCTTCCGTCGCATAGGGGGCGCGTCCGTATTGCGTTGGACACACCAGTTCTCGTCTGATCACTGAAGTTAAGCAACGTGAGCCCAGCCGTTGAAGGCACTGGATACTGCTAATCCTCCAAATCGCCGTAACAGCGTATTGTGTCTGTGCCGACTCTGCATTAGAACTACGCAGTGGACGAGGTTCTAATGACCTCTGTAGTTGAAAAACCCTAAAACAACCAACGAAACTGCAGCCAAGTTGCGTTGGACACACCAGTTCTCGTGAGATCATGAAGTTAAGCAGCGCAAGCCCATGTTAGTACCAACATGGGTGGTAGTAAAAGAACGTTGGGTGCTGCAAATTTCCCCTCTCCTATGTCCACTACCTACCTCCTCATCTAAAGGTTCCTCCTGTTATGCCTGCTTGGCTAACTCCCCAACCCATTAAATGAATCCAGAAACGAAATTCGTCGGATAAGAATTAAACACGTGCGGTGTCTACGACGTCTCTTGTACGTAAAAGAACCTTTTCTACAATGTTGGTTGATCTGCAAAATTTCCAGGTATTGGAGCTGTTCCCCTGGCGTTTGTGAAGAAAAAGTGTCCCGTTAAATAAGAATGGAGATTACAACATTAGGTTGGCAGCCAACTGCGAAAAATACCGTCCAATAGATCGCCCATTTGTTCCAGTGCGCCAAAAACTGGGTACTCTGTCCTGTCATAGGCGGGAAAAGGTTTAGTAATTGACTTTTGCGTTTCGACATAGGCACTATGATGATGCTCGTGTTGCAGGTGCATTTCTTGTACTTATTGGGACCTTTGCCGTTTCGTAGGTCCAGATGTTAAATGCACAACCAAAAATATATTGTTTTAGATGTTTCAGACATTATTTGTAACATGTTTACATGACATACTTTAGGGTGTTATGAGTTCAAGTAGCTCCCTCCTGTTTGATTGCAGTATACAGCATTTCTTTTCTGTTTAATTCAGTGTTAGTGACGTAGATCGGAAACGATTATATTGATTCCTAGGAATCTGACCTCGAATAATGAACTCGGACTGCCCAACGAAAATCCTGTTTCCTTTGAAATGTATTTTATTAATTTATAAGCTTGTAACTGTCGCTTAACTTCTTGTGTGAACAAAAGAAAGAAAAAGTTCTTTAGTAGTACAAGTACGACACATTGCCTCTGTGGGGATTTTATACTGTCATTCATAATTACCCCGGCTGCCTTTGCTGATTTCTTAAGAAACTCTTGAACTAAAAAGGACACCTAACAATGGTTCATTGTATACGTATTAAATATTAAATTTACGCCACGGCAGACTTTCCAGCTGCCAAATTTCATTGCCTGACGAATATCAGAAGAGTCTGTTGAAGCACATGATTCGTATGGACAACATACGTTGACCGCTAATCCCACTTTGGGAAATAAGCTATTGTCCTAACCCCTCCTACGTCTTCTCCTTCCATAAAGTCACTGTCTAGTGCAAATTTGACGATCGATGCTGAACCCATTTGAAGCTTATTGGCTTTTCATGTGACACTTTAGAAAAGAGTCCAATTGTGTGCTCCACAAACGAGCATTTTCATTAGTTGTCATCACATTTGAAAATCTGCTAAAATAACAAACGTGGCCCACTAGACGACTTAAGCCTGATATGCACGTAACATTTTGCCATCAGGGTTACACGATATGCAATGACTGACCAACTAGACTGAAACAAATCGTGTGGCTACACAGCTCAAACTTTCTCCTACACTTTTGCTCACTAATCGCAATATATGCCCAAAAATTGAAAAAAAAAATAACAAAGCCTGCTGTTTCGGTGGTCCTGGCAGTGGTTACTGAAGAGAGGGACGTTTTCCCATGTGAACTACAGCAGGAACCAGAAGTTTGGTGCAGTTATTTGCGTATGGATCTAGACAGTGGAAATCTTTAACTTTGATAACCGCAAAAGTAGAAAAGCAAGACACTGCCATGAGGATGGCTATCAGCCCCCATGATTGTATGCCTGGTTTTCTTGTCTGCATTGCAGTAAAAATCATTTGATTTTACTTGCCAGAGGCGAGGAAAGCTTTGGCAAAGCTCTATGAACTCAGTGGAAAAATTCGTGAGGCCCTTCCCGCTTGTCTACTGCCATTTTCTTTCACTACTAAATGCAATAAAAATATCATTGGTAACCTACAGGGTCGCCAAAAGCAGACGACAGGGAAGCAAAGTTTGACCATCCTTATTAAAACTTTTTATTAGAGAGTTTTCTGGCTGTGTTTCTTTCCGATGTACGCTGCAGAAAGCAGACGACGGCTGAACTGCACAATCGCAAACACTTGGCGGGAAATCTAAGGAGTACGTTTTTGCGTACGAATTGCCAATCGTATGTTGTGGTGTACAAATTCAAAATGGCTGACAGTGGACGGCAACTGAAGCAGTTACATTTCAAAATTCTTGATGTCTGTCACTAGATGGCGTTCCTCTAATGTTACGTCGCCATAAAATACTTTTTTCTTATTGTAAATCGTATGCTGGTCACGTGGTCTGCATATTCCACTGTGTGAGCGAGCATTGATGCAACCAGAAAACTCTATTACTAAAGCCTGGTTCCCTGGCATGCAACACCAACGAGAATAGCGCTTGAGCAGACAGTATAATTATGATGTAAGCCACAGGCGCTAACAGAAATTGCGCCTGGTTTGATTCCCTGGCATGAGCGAATGCACGTAAGCAATTAATACTTTTCAGTATGAACATTTGATGGCGCCAAAACCGAAAAATGACAGAATGGTAATACTTTACAGAATACTGAGGAAGTTAAGGAATACTTTACAGAATGGGAGTGTAACTACGTCATCAGTTTGTGTGGATTGTCGTCTGCTAGAGCGCTATTCTCGTCGGTGTCGCGTGCCAGGGAACCAGGCTTTAGTATTTACAAACGCGAATAAATCACAGCATACGAGCATGGAACGTATGTATGATAAATCTCTCTGGTGTCCTTACAGTTGTTCATGTGGCCCATTAATAGTTAGCTTGAGTGATCCGTTAGTGTGCAATGTAAGTTACGTTGGGAAGGACATACGTTTGAATGTTTGTTGTGTAACACTATACAGTATTTATCATTCAAGCTCTATAATGTCCTTACAGTCGTTCATGTGGCCCTAGACGCCTTACAGATGTTCATGAGACCTGTTAGACGCCTTCTGAACGATAATGTGACCTGCTGCTATGGCATGCTAGTGGACCTGTAACTTAGCCTAGAACCCACACCGTTGATTGCCAGGGTGTTTATCGTGAGCTTCCAGAATTTTTCTTGACGAATACTAGTAGCTGCCTGTAAGTGCGACAGAGGTTCATTAAGTTCATTTAAAAACCGAATTATTGATCCGGAAGTTTAGAGGTGTCTCGTATTTATTGTGGGGACGACCTATGGCCGCCGAATAGAACTTTCCATATTTCTAGGTGGCGGACAATCGTGACGTGGAAATTTGTCTACTTATGTCTTCTCGTATTCTCATCCAGTACAAACTCTTGAATGCCTTGTAGTCGGTTAGTGAAGTGGTTTCCAGAAAACTCTTGTCGTTCGCCTTTGCCTAAATCCACCACTTTGGTAAACGAGTCGTAAATCGTCAAACGGCAGTAAATTTCCACGTCACGTTCTTTAGTCGTTAACCCGCACTTCTGCTAAACGCTTGGCATATGTCCTTGTTTCAGACTCTTATTTTGGGCTTAGATTTTGTGGTCTGTGCGCTTCGATAACTTGTTTAAAGATGTCAGAACTGGAACTGCATCTTCTTGGCAGCTTTTTACGGGTTTGACAGTTGAGCGGACATACTTGTCACAAAATCAGTGAACAAATTTATGAAGTGGAGTTCTTTTTTTAAACAATACGCGTCTTGCTTTTGAAGATGATGCAGACGAATTTAGACTGACACAGCACATTACTGGTGGACAGAACGACCTGACTTTTTTTGCAGAATTAATTTGCCCCAAGGTCAATAGAGTACGGCCTTGTGAGGTATGCCGATTGCATTGTTAGTCGCGCAGTAATACCCATTTCTTCCAAAATGTTCTTACCTAGGTTCAGTGATACAGAGCTAGTGTAAGTAGTTCGAGATGTGATCTTGGATCCAGTGGTTTGGTTGCGTTCGGCAAACCAGTTCTCGTTTGATACTCAAGTTAGTACTGGCATGGGTGACCGCTTTGAAACACTGGATACTGCTAATACCCAAATCGTCGTCACAGCCTAGTGTCTGAGCAGGCTCTGCAGTAGAGCAATGCAGTGGACGGGGCCCTAATGACCTTTGTGGTTGAAGCGCCCAAAAACACCAATAACGCAAACAAGCGGTTGATGGTGGCGTGCGCAACTACTGCGTCGGGAGCGGCTTATTGCGTTGGACACACCAATTCTCGTCTGATCACTGAAGTTAAGCAACGCAACCCCAGCTAGTACTGACATGGGTGGCCGCTTGGGAAAACTGGGATCCGCTAATGCCCAAAAATCGTCTCATTAGTGGCTTTAATGACCTTATAGTTGAAGGTCCCTAAAACACCAACAAAATAACAAGAAAAAGGACTACTGCGTCAGTGGTTCCAGGTTCGATACTGGATCGAGTTGGGTAGGCTTCTTTCGGGCGAGAGAGGCCCCGAGTGCGTTTCCCATCGGATGGGGAAAATGTTGTGACCCCGTGTGTCACTTGCACGTAAAAGAACCCACTTTACTATGCAGCGAATACGTCATCATCATCATCATACCCTTATCCTACCTGTGGCAGAGTCGGGTCTGCGGGTCGACTGAACATGCTCTGATTGGGGGCACCCCAGCCTGGCGTTTGAAACCCGCTGGAATATTGGCTCAGTCGTCTGTGGGGGGATGCCGGCCTACCCCACAAATTATGCAGTGAGTACATCATCTTCATACCCTTATCCCGCTTGTGGCACGGTCGGGTCTGCGGGTTCTAGCCCTCCACTCCCGTTTATCTCCCACCAGGTCTCCGTCCACCCCACACACTGCCATGTCCTTACGGACAACCTGTCCCCACGTCTGCTTCGGTCTCCCCTGCCCCGGGTGCTACCAACCACCTGAATTCCTGGCAAGGACGTAACGAGCTCCTCTTCCCCTCGTCTCATAACGTGTCCATTGGTTTGGTGTTTTAAGGCCCGTCAACTACGTACAAGGTCAATAGAGCCCCGTCCACAGCATAGTTCTAATGCAGAGACTGCAGACACTACACTAATGCGACGATTTTTGGGTATTAGCAGTACCCAGTTTTCCCAAACGGCCATCCATGTCAGTACTAGCTGGGATTGCGCTGCTTAACTTCAGTGATCAGACGAGAACTGGTGTGTCCAAAGCAATTCGCCGCTCCCATAACGTGCCCATGCCACCTCAGCCTCACTGAAAACTATGCAGTGAGTACATCAGACAAAGTTTCTCTGCGTAGGAGCTGCTCCCCCCCTTCGTCTTGTCGGTTTTATTTTTGTGTGTTGGTGTTTAAGGTCACGTCAACTACAAGGTCATTAGATACCCGTCCACTGCATAGTTCCAATGCATATGCTGCACAGACACTACACCAATGCGACGATTATTGGGTATTAGCAGTACCCAGCTTTCCCGAGCGACCACCCATGTCAGTACTAACTGGGCTTGTGTTGCTTAACTTCAGTGATCAGGCGAGAACTGGTGTGTCCAACGCAACTCGCCACTCCCGTCTTGTCGGTGGAGTGCCCCAATGAACAGTAGGTTTACGATAATTAACCGTAGGGGTTGCAGCTTAGGTCCGCAGCCGGCTGTGTCCAATAGGTCGCCCGTGTGTCCATCCGGAGGGACGAAGATGGGTACTTGACTCTGACTTACAGATAGTAGTTTTGCTTTTGAGTTGACATGTTTGGAACGTATAACCGTAACACTCTACGGACAAGGTGCACTATTTTGGAAAAATCAACTGCGACGTTGCGATGGGTTGCCAGTAGGGGTCGCAAATTATCGAGTGTTTTTATCGATTATTTCTTTATCATCATTTATTTCAATTTGTGATCATAGAAGCATTATAATATTTTATCTGGATGTTATGTAGTCCTCACATTCCTATCTTACATTTTCGTAAATATGTTATTCTAAAAATGGATTAAAAAATTGAAAATGTACGGCTGTCATTGCGTCAAAGAAATTCATTAAGAATTTATTTTATAATTTTGTGACTTGTAACTAAGACAACCAATTTAGCAAAAGCAACTAGCATCTACTAAACCCTTTCCCACCTACGGCAGGGTTTGGTACCCATGTTTGCAGTGGCGGTTTTAGGCACGTGCAAACTGTGCAAATGCACGGGGCCTCGCTTTTGCAAGTTGAAAGGGCCTCGCACTTTCAATTTACACAGGTTTGCACAGGGCCACACGTATGCTAGAACCGCTACTGCATGTTTGTTTCTCTGGATGGATTTTGTTGTTGGTTTGTGTTTAAGGTCCCGTCAACTACAAGGTCATTAGAGACCCGTCCACTGCGTAGTTCTAATGCATAGACTGCACAGACACTACACGAATGCGACGATTATTGGGTATTAGCAGTACCCAGCTTTCCCGAGCGACCACCCATGTCAGTACTAACTGGGCTTGCGTTGCTTAACTTCAGTGATCAGACGAGAACTGGTGTGTCCAACACAACTCGCCGCTCCCCTCTGGATGGACACATGGGTGATCTGTGGTGAACGGTTATTGCTATGCGCAGCCGGCTGCTGGCTAAAGCCGCAACCCCTATTCCTAGATTTTTTATTTGTATTTGTTGGTGTTTTAGGGCCCTTCAACTGCAAGGTCATTAGAGCCCCGTCCACAGCATAGTTCTGATGCAGAGACTGCACAGACACTACACTAAGGCTAGGGGGCACACTAAGACAAAACTGCCTCACGACAGTCTCATGGGCAATGAAAGTCGATGGGTAGCCGCACACTGAAACAAGGCGTCTAACAGACAAAACTCATTGACAACCACAGAGCACATAAGACTGTCGTGAGACAGTTTTGTCGTAGTGTGCACCTGGCCTAATGCCAAGTTTTCCCAAGCAGCCATCCATGTCAGTACTAGCTGGGGTTGTGCTGCTTAACTTCAGTGATCAGACGAGAACTGGTGTGTCTAACGCAATTCGCCGCTCCCCCTATTCTTAGATATCGTCGGCCTAATGTTCGTCGGGACTCTCCACCGACACGCCAAAGGGCAAGCTCGTACACCAGGAAATTTGCCTCATCTACCGGTTGCACAGTAGAGAGGGTTCATTTACGTGCAAACGCCTTCGTACACCACACGGGGCCTCGGGTGTACTTCTCATCCGAAGGAACGCGCACTCGGGACTTTTCTCTCGTCCGAAAGAAGCCAACCCACCTCGATCCAGTATCGAACCTGGGACCATTGCCGCAGTAATTCAGCTGGCTACCTCCTGTACTACCGAGACGTGTGTCCTAAGATAATTAATTATTTCGCCAAAATTGATCGGTAAAGGTGCTCTCGATTGTTTGTGACCGTCCCCTAGTGGAGGTTAGTCACACGAAACTTAAAATCAGAGTCAAAGGCCAGATTTTCATGGTCCTGGCCGTTGTTAGAGGTTCTTATTTAGCCTACCAACTGTTTGTGAGTTATTGGTTACAGACTCGATCCTGGATAAGGTGGATGGCCCCTCCGAAGTGCCCTGGGAGCGGCGAGTTGCGTTGGATACACCAGTTCTCGTCTGATCACTGAAGTTAAGCAACGCAATCCCAGTTAGTACTGCCATGGGTGACCGCTTGGGAAAACTGGGTACCGCTAGTATCCAAAAATCGTCGCATTAGTGTAGTGTCTTTGCAGTCCTTGCATTAGAACTACGCAGAGGATGGGGCTCTAATGACCTTGTAGTTGAAGGGCCCTAAAACACCAACAAACAATCCGAAGTGCCCATGACGTGTAATATGAAGTAACGCCACCGTTCCCTGTACCCTTAAAATGTTGGCTGGTTGGCAAACGTTTCAGGTGTAATAGCTCGCGCAGTGACCTCGATAAAATTGCCCACAGGCAGGGTGGGCGAAAGCAGGCGGGCCCCAATACAGAAGGGAGACACCATTTCGATGTTTCAACAATTACAGGGTTGTACAACGTTATTGAAAATATCGGGGCGCATATTTGAGATTTGTAGGAGGGTGTGCAGTCCATAAGGTCCTAGCGCCGATCCTGTCCACATGAAGAAGGACAGACTGACTTCTTGAATATATTTTGGCACTTGCTCCTCCAATAAGTAGGCTTGCTGTAAATATCGACTTCAGAGAGTTAATTATTTTGTCCCATCAGTCTTTCTGCCTCCTCTCCCTTAGCAAGTCCATAATCGATTCGTCCTCTGCTGACGTCAGAGATAGCTTTTTACCTTGGATAAATTTGAATTGTTTTTTTACCCCCAAGTTCGGCGTGTAGACTAGTCATTCAGGTGTTTAAAAGTTTTGGACGTCAAAAAGTGGCATTAGTACGGGTAGTTACGAACTGAATGATTTTAAAACTGTAACTGAAATCGGTGAACTTGATTTGGGTTTTATTATTCCTGTATTATTTCTTTGGTTCTACCATTAGGGTTATCAATTTCGGGTTCAAGTGTGTGACATTTCTAATCACCTGTGTGACATTTAATCAACCATTGTGTTGTCTATTTTGTGGACAGAATTATATTTTGTTTGTGTGTGTCTGATTTACTGATCTGAAGTAAGTTTTTTTCCTCTTTTAAGTTCATTTTTTGGGGCTTCGTTTAGATTTATGTGTAACAATATTTTGGTTTAATAGCCTAACTGATAATGGATAGGTAAATGTGAAAATTTGGGGCATATCTTCTCCAGAATAGTTTATTTTAATATACATATAATTTGGGTGTAGTGGAACATTGAGAGAGGTGTTAACTCTGTTTTGGGGGCACTACTAATCAAGAATCCTGACAATGATGATTACATGACGTAAGTTGTCTTGAATACATTTCAGTGCTGACCCATCGCTGAAAATTCTCCGAACTTACTCTTCAACTTTAGGGTAAAGAGGGGCATTAAAATTTTTTTGGACAGGAAGGGGGGGTCTACAATTAGCTCGTAAATGTTATGTAAGAACCTCTCTTATCTTACAAAGAACTAGTTTGTCCTTTGTAGGCGGATTGGGGTGTCAGGACAGGAGTGTTTGAGCTGAAAAAGAAAAGAATTTTCTGAAGTAGGAAACTAGAAAATAAAGCAGAAAGGGAAGGGCAGAAATCTAGAGAGCCTGGCAAAGGTAGAAGTTCAGACAGAACCAGAATGGGAAGAAATGGGTCCTGCTCAAGAGGCAGAGATTTGGCAGTGGTGTTATTTACCAGACAGGCTACAGGCCGGATGTCGAAATTCCTTTCAATGAATTTCCAAGTCCGGAACTCGGACTAGGAACTCACCTCCTTATGTTGAAACTAAAAGTGTGAAGTAACTCTTTCGCGCTTGAAAGCCCTCGTGACTCTTCCTTGTTCTCCGTTAATTGCAGTTTGTTGTCGAAATCTCATATTTTTGGGCTCTGTGACCGGATCAAGGTGGGATTACTGTTTGTTAATTTTGCATTTTGAAGAATTTGACACTAGTGTCAACTTTGAAATAATTCTTTGGAGGAATTGACTGGGTGTCCATTTTTAGACAGGTGGATTGTGGCCTTTTCCCAACTGGGGAGACATGATGGTGCTATTACCACTATTCTACTCTCCCCTTCTCTTCCTGTTTGACACCTGTTTTTTGGGGTAGGTAGGTGAAATGTGTTTGTCCACTTTGTATCGGGCTCTCGTTCCTAAAACGCCTATGTGGAGAGCCCCTGGAGAACGGCAAATTGCGTTGGACACACCAGTTCTCGTCTGATCACTGAAGTCAAGCAACGCAACCCCAGTTAGTACTTACATGAGTAGCCGCTTGGGTAAACTGGGTACCGCTAGTATCCAAAAATCGTCGCATTAGTGTAGTGTCTGTGCAGTCCCTGCATCAGAACTACACTGTGGACTAGTTGAAGGGCCCTAAAACACCAACAAACAAACAAACAATCGTCCCCTGGACACTAGCCCGGAACTGTTTAGCACTTCAGACTTGGCCCTTGTTTGTGTCGCTGATAGTTAATCGTGTGTTAGGGTGGGCCTGGATTGCCCCCTCGTTCACGCCTTTTTCTTCTCCTTTTGTTTTGGTATAGCATGCTTTCTGCGTAGAGTGACACCCATTTCATGAGTCGTCAATTGTCAACATGGTGTCCACGATGGTCTCAAGGACCAGGCGGCCCAGATCCACCTTGAGGATTGTTTATGAGGAGCCTCATCTGTCACAGGCAACCTGCCACGACACTAAGTTAGTCTTTTGTGACTAATGTGCAGAAGTGCTGCTGGGGACACTATTTCAAGATGATCGGCACGAGCCCCTGAGCGGTCATCTTGTTATCCTTTGTCATCACTTACTCAAAGTTTATGACGATTTTCAAAATCTTTGACCCACATTTGCAGCTGCTTTCCTATTGAAGGCGTCTAGTTTAGGCAAAGTTTGTAACTGGGAGGATTTGATAGGGAGTGGCTTGTTGCGTTGGACACGCAAGTTCTCGTCTGATCACTGAATTTAAGCATGCAACCCCAGCTAGTACTAACATGGGTGGCCGCTTGGGAAAACTGGGTGTCTCTAATACCCAGAAATCGTCGCACTAGTGTAGTGTCTGTGCAGTCTCTGCATTAGAACTACGCTGTGGACGGGGCTCTAATGACCTTGTAGTTGAAGGGCCCTAAAATGCCAACGAAACAAAAAAAAAATGGGAAGATTTGATGAAAATCTGTGATTATTTCTTTCAGGAAACCCAAGAAATACGTCCTCTTTTGAAAAGAGGAAGTACAACTCAAGGTCAATTTTAGGCTACACCATAGTCTGACTCTTATGGCGGTTGTGGGCCAACACGAAATATATATAGTAGGTATATGTGAAGTTTACTGGGAACGGGCCCTAACCAGTTTTTTTTTCGTCTATTCGTTCCTCTCTCATCCGGCTGCGTCCCGCTACTAATAATCGCAAAGACGAGCATTCGTTTGGAGAATGGGAATTTCAATAACGTGGCAAAGGTCTTTGATGGTGGACCCTGTTTGCCGTGCTTCTTATTACAAGTTTTTCAATTGGCAAAACTGAAACTGCTATGAAAATTCTGGAAAAAGGCAGGTCTTTCTCTGATCAGAAATTGAGCACGTAAGTCTGAGGCCTGGCTGAATGACTTGTTATTTCGTAAAATCATTTCTTTGGTGAAACGAATAGTGGTAGGGTGAAAGCAACAAGTGAAGTTTGATCTAAAAGAAAACAAAGGTGGCTTGTTGCAATGACGTTGGTAAATTACAGTTTACAAACCGTGTTTGTTCGCGTGTGTTCCATCACTGGTTATATGCAATTCTCGACATATATTTAGCAAACTTATTTGATTTGCACCAAATGACTTGGCAGTGGCAGAGTGAAAGTTGTGTTGTAGGCAGTAAATAGTAATGCAATCTTTCCGATAAGCAATTTTTCAACTTTAATACCCCGTTCTTTTCCGGAATTTGGTAAATTCTGCTTTATCTCGAATTTCGGAATAATACTCCACTATTTCCTGCATAATTTCGATACGGAAGTAATGTGAATTGCCTCACAAGTCCATTATGACGTTTGAGTACAAAATCGGTGTTCACTATTAGGGTTCTGAGGTATTGCTGCACTTGGGATCCCCAGGCCGCACAGCACTGAAGGAAACAAACGAAACTGTCATGTTATTATCAAACAGGTCACTGGTCGAATGAAGAAATAATGAGAGAGAACTCCATAATCTGGAATTGTATCAGGCTTTTGTTTTGCTTCTTCTGCTGAATTTGTTTGTTGCTTGTTGGTGTTTAAGGTCCCGTCAACTACAAGGTCATTAGAGACCCGTCCACTGCATAGTTCTAATGCACAGACACTACACTAATGCGACGATTATTGGGTATTAGCAGTAC